>OX451735.1:1340105200-1340112700 GCA_948472305.1 Vicia faba | reverse complement strand
TGACGATGTTGTTGTTATTTATTTGACGTTGTTGTTGTTGTTGTTTATTTGACGTTGTTGTTTATTTGACATTGTTGTTTATTTGACGTTGTTGTTGTTGTTTATTTGACGTTGTTGTTGTTATTTGAAATTGTTGTTGTTGTATTTGTTATTGTTGTTTATTTGACGTTGTTGTTGTTATTTATTTGACGTTATTGTTGTTGTTTATTTGACGTTGTTATTGTTGTTGTTGTTGTTTATTTGACGTTGTTGTTGTTGTTGTTGTTTATTTGACGTTGTTGTTGTTGTTGTTTATTAGACATTGTTAATGTTGTTGACATTGTTGTTGTTGTTTTTGTTGTTTATTTGACGTTGTTGTTGTTGTTGTTGTTGTTATTTTTGTTTTTGTTATTGTTGGTGTTGTTGTTGTTTATTTGACGTTGTTGTTGTTGTTGTTGTTTATTTGACGTTGTTGTTGTTGTTGTTGTTTATTAGACGTTGTTTTAGTTGTTTATTTGACGTTGTTGTTGTTGTTGTTTATTTGAC
Source organism: Vicia faba (assembly GCA_948472305.1). Classification (NCBI taxonomy): domain Eukaryota; kingdom Viridiplantae; phylum Streptophyta; class Magnoliopsida; order Fabales; family Fabaceae; genus Vicia; species Vicia faba. The sequence goes on along the minus strand of OX451735.1, from coordinate 1,340,112,175 downwards.
GTTGTTGTTGTTGTTGTTGTTTATTAGACGTTGTTTTAGTTGTTTATTTGACGTTGTTGTTGTTGTTGTTTATTTGACATTGTTGTTGTTGTTGTTGTTTATTTGACATTGCTGTTGTTGTTGTTGTTGACGTTGTAGTTGTAGTAGTTTATTTGACGTTGTTGTTGTTGTTGTTTATTTGACATTGCTGTTGTTGTTGTTGTTTATTTGACGTTGTTGTTGTTTTTTATTTGACGTTGTTGTTGTTGACATTGTTGTTGTTGGTGTTTATTTGATGTTGTTGTTGTTGTTTTTTATTTGACGTTGTTGTTGATGTTGTTTTTTATTTGACATTGTTATTGTTGTTGTTGTTGTTGTTGTTTATTTGACGTTGTTGTTGACGTTGTTGTTGTTGTTTATTTCACGTTGTTGTTGTTGTTGTTGTTGTTGTTGTTGTTTATTTGACGTTGTTAATGTTGTTGACATAGTTGTTGTTGTTTTTGTTGTTTATTTGACGTTGTTATTGTTGTTGTTGTTTTTGTTGTTGTTATTGTTGGTGTTGTGGTTGTTTATTTGACGTTGTTGTTCTTGTTTATTTGACATTGTTGTTGTTGTTGTTTATTTGACGTTGTTGTTGTTGTTGTTGTTTATTTGACGTTGTTGTTGTTGTTTATTTGACGTTGTTGTTGTTGTTGTTTATTTGACATTGTTGTTGTTGTTGTTGTTGACGTTGTTGTTGTAGTTGTTTATTTGACGTTGTTGTTGTTGTTGTTTATTTGATGTTGTTTTAGTTGTTGTTGTTTATTTGACGTTGTTGTTGTTTTTTATTTGACGTTGTTGTTGTTGACATTGTTGTTGTTGTTGTTTATTTGACGTTCTTGTTGTTATTTTTTATTTGACGTTATTGTTGTTGACATTGTTGTTGTTGTTGTTTATTTGACGTTGTTGTTGTTGTTTTTCATTTGACGTTGTTGTTGATGTTGTTTTTTATTTGACATTGTTATTGTTGTTGTTGTTGTTGTTGTTTATTTGACGTTGTTGTTGACGTTGTTGTTGTTGTTTATTTCACGTTGTTGTTGTTGTTGTTGTTTATTTGATGTTGTTAATGTTGTTGACATAGTTGTTGTTGTTTTTGTTGTTTATTTGACGTTGTTATTGTTGTTGTTGTTTTTGTTGTTGTTGTTTATTTGACGTTGTTGTTGTTGTATATTTGACGTTGTTGTTGTTGTTTATTTGACATTGTTGTTGTTGTTGTTGTAGTTGACGTTGTTGTTGTAGTTGTTTATTTGACGTTGTTGTTGTTGCTTAGTTGACGTTGTTGTTATTGTTGCTATTTATTTGACGTTATTGTTGTTGTTGTTGTTTATTTGACGTTGTTGTTGTTGTTGTTTATTTGACGTTGTTGTTGTTGTTATTGTATTTGTTATTGTTGTTATTGTTGTTGCTTATTTGACGTTGTTGTTATTGTTGTTGTTTATTTGACGTTGTTGTTGTTGTTATTAATTTGACGTTGTTGTTGTTGTTTATTTGACGTTTTTGTTGTTGTTCTTCATTTGACGTTGTTGTTGTCGTTGTTTTTGTTGTTTATTTGACGTTGTTGTTATTTATTTGACGTTGTTGTTGTTGTTTATTTGACGTTGTTGTTGACGTTGTTGTTGTTGTTGTTGTTTATTTGACGTTGTCATTGTTGTTATTGTTGTTTATTTGACGTTGTTGTTGTTGTTGTTGTTATTTATTTGACGTTGTTGTTGTTGTTTATTTGACGTTGTTGTTGTTGTTTATTTGACGTTGTTGTTGTTGTTTATTTGACGTTGTTGTTGTTGTTTATATGACGTTGTTGTTGTTGTTATTGTTTATTTGACGTTGTTGTTGTTTATTTGACGTTGTTATTGTTGTTTATTTGACGTTGTTTTTGTTATTTGACGTTGTTGTTGTTGTTGTTGTTGTTGTTGTATTTGTTGTTGTTGTTGTTGTTGTTGTTGTTGTTGCTTAGTTGACGTTGTTGTTATTGTTGGTATTTATTTGACGTTATTGTTGTTGTTGTTGTTTATTTGACGTTGTTGTTGTTGTTGTTGTTTATTTGACGTTGTTGTTGTTGTTATTGTATTTGTTATTGTTGTTATTGTTGTTGCTTATTTGACGTTGTGGTTATTGTTGTTGTTTATTTGACGTTGTTGTTGTTGTTATTCATTTGACGTTGTTGTTGTTGTTTATTTGACGTTGTTGTTGTTGTTCTTCATTTGACGTTGTTGTCGTCGTTGTTTTTGTTGTTTATTTGACGTTGTTGTTGTTATTTATTTGACGTTGTTGTTGTTGTATATTTGACGTTGTTGTTGACGTTGTTGTTGTTGTTGTTTATTTGACGTTGTCATTGTTGTTATTGTTGTTTATTTGACGTTGTTGTTTTTGTTGACGTTGTTGTTGTTATTGTTTATTTGATGTTGTTGTTGTTGTTGACATAGTTGTTGTTGTTTACTTGACGTTGTTGTTTATTTGACATTCTTGTTGTTGTTGTTGTTTATTTGACGTTGTTGTTGTTGTTGTTGTTTAATTGACGTTGTTGTTGTTGTTTATTTGACATTGTTGTTGTTGTTGATGGTGTTGTTATTGTTGTTGTTTATTTGACATTGTTGTTGTTGTTATTATTTATTTGACGTTGTTGTTGTTGTTGTTTATTTGACGTTGTTGTTTATTTGACGTTGTTGTTGTTTTTTATTTGACGTTGTTGTTGTTATTTGAAGTTGTTGTTGTTGTTGTTGTATTTGTTGTTGTTGTTGTTGTTGTTGTTTATTTGACGTTGTGGTAGTTGTTTATTTGACGTTGTTGTTGTTGTTTATTTGACATTGTTATTATTGTTGTTGTTGTTGTTGTTTATTTGACATTGTTGTTGACGTTGTTGTTGTTGTTTATTTGACGTTGTTGTTGTTGTTGTTTATTTGACGTTGTTAATGTTGTTGACATAGTTGTTGTTGTTTTTGTTGTTTATTTGACGTTGTTATTGTTGTTGTTGTTTTTGTTGTTGTTATTGTTGTTTTTGTTGTTGTTTATTTGACGTTGTTGTTGTTGTTGTTGTTTATTTGACGTTGTTGTTGTTGTTGTTGTTTATTTGACGTTGTTGTTGTTGTTGTTTATTTGACGTTGTTGTTGTTGTTTATTTGACGTTGTTGTTGTTGTTGTTTATTTGATGTTGTTTTAGTTGTTGTTGTTTATTTGACGTTGTTGTTGTTTTTTATTTGACGTTGTTGTTGTTGACATTGTTGATGTTGTTGTTGTTTATTTGACGTTCTTGTTGTTGTTTTTTATTTAACGTTGTTGTTGTTGACATTGTTGTTGTTGTTGTTTATTTGACGTAGTTGTTGTTATTGACGTTGTTGTTGTTGTTGTTGTTGTTGTTTATTTGACGTTTATGTTGTTGTTGATGATGTTGTTGTTGTTGTTTTTTATTTGACGTTGTTGTTGTTGTTGTTTATTTGACGTTGTTGTTGTTGTTGTTGTTGTTAATTTGATGTTGTTGTTGTTGTTGTTTATTTGACGTTGTTGTTGTTGTTGTTTATTTGACGTTGTTGTTGTTATTTATTTGACGTTGTTATTGTTGTTGTTTATTTGACGTTGTTGTTTATTTGACATTGTTGTTTATTTGACGTTGTTGTTGTTGTTTATTTGACGTTGTTGTTGTTATTTGAAATTGTTGTTGTTGTATTTGTTATTGTTGTTTATTTGACGTTGTTGTTGTTATTTATTTGACGTTATTGTTGTTGTTTATTTGACGTTGTTATTGTTGTTGTTGTTGTTAATTTGACGTTGTTGTTGTTGTTGTTGTTTATTTGACGTTGTTGTTGTTGTTGTTTATTAGACATTGTTAATGTTGTTGACATTGTTGTTGTTGTTTTTGTTGTTTATTTGACGTTGTTGTTGTTGTTGTTGTTGTTATTTTTGTTTTTGTTATTGTTGGTGTTGTTGTTGTTTATTTGACGTTGTTGTTGTTGTTGTTTATTTGACATTGTTGTTGTTGTTGTTGTTTATTAGACGTTGTTTTAGTTGTTTATTTGACGTTGTTGTTGTTGTTGTTTATTTGACGTTGTTGTTGTTGTTGTTGTTTATTAGACGTTGTTTTAGTTGTTTATTTGACGTTGTTGTTGTTGTTGTTTATTTGACATTGTTGTTGTTGTTGTTATTTATTTGACATTGCTGTTGTTGTTGTTGTTGACGTTGTAGTTGTAGTAGTTTATTTGACGTTGTTGTTGTTGTTGTTTATTTGACATTGCTGTTGTTGTTGTTGTTGTTTATTTGACGTTGTTGTTGTTTTTTATTTGACGTTGTTGTTGTTGACATTGTTGTTGTTGGTGTTTATTTGATGTTGTTGTTGTTGTTTTTTATTTGACGTTGTTGTTGATGTTGTTTTTTATTTGACATTGTTATTGTTGTTGTTGTTGTTGTTGTTTATTTGACGTTGTTGTTGACGTTGTTATTGTTGTTTATTTCACGTTGTTGTTGTTGTTGTTGTTGTTGTTGTTTATTTGACGTTGTTAATGTTGTTGACATAGTTGTTGTTGTTTTTGTTGTTTATTTGACGTTGTTATTGTTGTTGTTGTTTTTGTTGTTGTTATTGTTGGTGTTGTGGTTGTTTATTTGACGTTGTTGTTGTTGTTTATTTGACATTGTTGTTGTTGTTGTTTATTTGACGTTGTTGTTGTTGTTGTTTATTTGACGTTGTTGTTGTTGTTTATTTGACGTTGTTGTTGTTGTTGTTTATTTGACATTGTTGTTGTTGTTGTTGTTGACGTTGTTGTTGTAGTTGTTTATTTGACGTTGTTGTTGTTGTTGTTTATTTGATGTTGTTTTAGTTGTTGTTGTTTATTTGACGTTGTTGTTGTTTTTTATTTGACGTTGTTGTTGTTGACATTGTTGTTGTTGTTGTTTATTTGACGTTCTTGTTGTTATTTTTTATTTGACGTTATTGTTGTTGACATTGTTGTTGTTGTTGTTTATTTGACGTTGTTGTTGTTGTTTTTCATTTGACGTTGTTGTTGATGTTGTTTTTTATTTGACATTGTTATTGTTGTTGTTGTTGTTGTTGTTTATTTGACGTTGTTGTTGACGTTGTTGTTGTTGTTTATTTCACGTTGTTGTTGTTGTTGTTGTTTATTTGATGTTGTTAATGTTGTTGACATAGTTGTTGTTGTTTTTGTTGTTTATTTGACGTTGTTATTGTTGTTGTTGTTTTTGTTGTTGTTGTTTATTTGACGTTGTTGTTGTTGTTTATTTGACGTTGTTGTTGTTGTTTATTTGACATTGTTGTTGTTGTTGTTGTAGTTGACGTTGTTGTTGTAGTTGTTTATTTGACGTTGTTGTTGTTGCTTAGTTGACGTTGTTGTTATTGTTGCTATTTATTTGACGTTATTGTTGTTGTTGTTGTTTATTTGACGTTGTTGTTGTTGTTGTTTATTTGACGTTGTTGTTGTTGTTATTGTATTTGTTATTGTTGTTATTGTTGTTGCTTATTTGACGTTGTTGTTATTGTTGTTGTTTATTTGACGTTGTTGTTGTTGTTATTAATTTGACGTTGTTGTTGTTGTTTATTTGACGTTTTTGTTGTTGTTCTTCATTTGACGTTGTTGTTGTCGTTGTTTTTGTTGTTTATTTGACGTTGTTGTTATTTATTTGACGTTGTTGTTGTTGTTTATTTGACGTTGTTGTTGACGTTTTTGTTGTTGTTGTTGTTTATTTGACGTTGTCATTGTTGTTATTGTTGTTTATTTGACGTTGTTGTTGTTGTTGACATTGTTGTTGTTATTGTTTATTTGATGTTGTTGTTGTTGATGACATAGTTGTTGTTGTTTATTTGACGTTGTTGTTGTTGTTGATGTTGTTGTTTATTTGACATTGTTGTTGTTGTTGTTGTTTATTTGACGTTGTTGTTGTTGTTGACGTTGTTGTTTATTTGACATTGTTGTTGTTGTTGTTGTTTATTTGACGTTGTTGTTGTTGTTGTTGACGTTGTTGTTGTTGTTGTTGTTTATTGGACGTTGTTGTTGTTGTTTATTTGACATTGTTGTTGTTGTTGATGGTGTTGTTATTGTTGTTGTTTATTTGCCATTGTTGTTGTTGTTATTATTTATTTGACGTTGTTGTTGTTGTTGTTTATTTGACGTTGATGTTGTTTATTTGACGTTGTTGTTTATTTGACGTTGTTGTTGTTTTTTATTTGACGTTGTTGTTGTTATTTGAAGTTGTTGTTGTTGTTGTTGTTGTTGTATTTGTTGTTGTTGTTGTTGTTGTTTATTTGACGTTGTGGTAGTTGTTTATTTGACGTTGTTGTTGTTGTTTATTTGACATTGTTATTGTTGTTGTTGTTGTTGTTTATTTGACATTGTTGTTGACGTTGTTGTTGTTGTTTATTTGACGTTGTTGTTGTTGTTGTTTATTTGACGTTGTTAATGTTGTTGACATAGTTGTTGTTGTTTTTGTTGTTTATTTGACGTTGTTATTGTTGTTGTTGTTTTTGTGGTTGTTATTGTTGTTGTTGTTGTTGTTTATTTGACGTTGTTGTTGTTGTTGTTGTTTATTTGACGTTGTTGTTGTTGTTGTTGTTTATTTGACGTTGTTGTTGTTGTTTATTTGACGTTGTTGTTGTTGTTTATTTGACGTTGTTATTGTTGTTATTTATTTGACATTGTTGTTGTTGTTGTTGACGTTGTTGTTGTAGTTGTTTATTTGACGTTGTTGTTGTTGTTGTTTATTTGATGTTGTTTTAGTTGTTGTTGTTTATTTGACGTTGTTGTTGTTTTTTATTTTACGTTGTTGTTGTTGACATTGTTGTTGTTGTTGTTGTTTATTTGACGTTCTTGTTATTGTTTTTTATTTGACGTTGTTGTTGTTGTTGACATTGTTGTTGTTGTTTATTTGACGTAGTTGTTGTTATTGACGTTGTTGTTGTTGTTGTTGTTGTTTATTTGACGTTTATGTTGTTGTTGATGATGTTGTTGTTGTTGTTTT
>OX451735.1:1340092700-1340102700 GCA_948472305.1 Vicia faba | reverse complement strand
TGTTGTTGTTGTTTTTGTTGTTTATTTGACGTTGTTGTTGTTGTTATTTTTGTTGTTGTTATTGTTGGTGCTGTTGTTGTTTATTTGACGTTCTTGTTGTTGTTGTTGTTTATTTGACGTTGTTGTTGTTTATTTGACGTTGTTGTTGTTGTTTATTTGACGTTGTTGTTGTTGTTGTTTATTTGACGTTGTTGTTGTTGTTTATTTGACATTGTTGTTGTTGTTGTTGTTGACGTTGTTGTTGTAGTTGTTTATTTGACGTTGTTGTTGTTGTTGTTTATTTGATGTTGTTTTAGTTGTTGTTGTTTATTTGACGTTGTTGTTGTTTTTTATTTGACGTTGTTGTTGTTGACATTGTTGTTATTGTTTTTTATTTGACGTTGTTGGTATTGTTTTTTATTTGACGTTGTTGTTGTTGACATTGTTGTTGTTGTTGTTTATTTGACGTTGTTGTTGTTGTTTATTTGACGTAGTTGTTGTTATTGACGTTGTTGTTGTTGTTGTTTATTTGACATTTTTGTTGTTGTTGATGTTGTTGTTTTTTATTTGACGTTGTTGTTGTTGTTGTTTATTTGACGTTGTTGTTGTTGTTGTTATTGTTGTTGTTGTTGTTAATTTGACGTTGTTGTTGTTGTTGTTTATTTGACGTTGTTGTTGTTGTTGTTTATTTGACGTTGTTGTTGTTGTTGTTGTTTATTTGATGTTGTTGTTGTTGTTATTTATTTGACGTTGTTGTTGTTGTTATTATTTATTTAACGTTGTTGTTGTTGTTGTTTATTTGACGTTGTTATTGTTGTTTATTGGACGTTGTTATTGTTGTTTATTTGACGTTGTTTTTGTTATTTTACGTTGTTGTTGTTGTTGTATTTGTTGTTGTTGTATTTGTTGGTGTTGTTGTTGTTGCTTATTTGACGTTGTTGTTATTGTTGCTATTTATTTGACGTTGTTATTGTTGTTGTTTATTTGACGTTGTTGTTGTTGTTTTTGTTGTTTATTTGACGTTGTTGTTGTTATTTATTTGACGTTGTTGTTGTTGTTGTTTATTTGACGTTGTTGTTAACGTTGTTGTTGTTGGTGTTTATTTGACGTTGTTGTTGTTGTTGTTTATTTGACATTGTTGTTGTTGTTGTTGATGTTGTTATTATTGTTGTTTATTTGATGTTGTTATTGTTGTTGTTGACATAGTTGTTGTTGTTTATTTGACGTTGTTGTTGTTATTGACGTTGTTGTTGTTGTTGTTGTTTATTTGACATTTTTGTTGTTGTTGATGTTGTTGTTGTTGTTGTTTTGTTATTTGACGTTGTTGTTGTTGTTGTTTATTTGACGTTGTTGTTGTTCTTATTGTTGTTGTTGTTAATTTGACATTGTTGTTGTTGTTGTTTATTTGACTTTGTTGTTGTTGTTGTTTATTTGACGTTGTTGTTGTTGTTGTTTATTTGATGTTGTTGTTGTTGTTATTTATTTGACGTTGTTAATGTTGTTGACATTGTTGTTGTTGTTTTTGTTGTTTATTTGACGTTGTTGTTGTTGTTGTTGTTATTTTTGTTGTTGTTATTGTTGGTGCTGCTGTTGTTTATTTGACGTTCTTGTTGTTGTTGTTGTTTATTTGACGTTGTTGTTGTTTATTTGACGTTGTTGTTGTTGTTTATTTGACGTTGTTGTTGTTGTTGTTTATTTGACGTTGTTGTTGTTGTTGTTTATTTGACATTGCTGTTGTTGTTGTTGTTATTTGACGTTGTTGTTGTAGTTGTTTATTTGGCGTTGTTGTTGTTGTTGTTGTTTATTTGATGTTGTTTTAGTTGTTGTTGTTTATTTGACGTTGTTGGTGTTTTTTATTTTACGTTGTTGTTGTTGACATTGTTGTTGTTGTTGTTGTTTATTTGACGTTCTTGTTATTGTTTTTTATTTGACGTTGTTGTTGTTGACATTGTTGTTGTTGTTTATTTGACGTAGTTGTTGTTATTGACGTTGTTGTTGTTGTTGTTGTTTATTTGACGTTTATGTTGTTGTTGATGTTGTTGTTGTTGTTTTTTATTTGATGTTGTTGTTGTTGTTGTTGTTTATTTGACGTTGTTGTTGTTGTTGTTGTTGTTAATTTGACGTTGTTGTTGTTGTTTATTTGACGTTGTTGTTGTTGTTGTTTATTTGACGTTGTTGTTGTTATTTATTTGACGTTGTTGTTGTTGTTTATTTGACGTTGTTGTTTATTTGACATTGTTGTTTATTTGACGTTGTTGTTGTTGTTTATTTGACGTTGTTGTTGTTATTTGAAATTGTTGTTGTTGTATTTGTTGTTGTTGTTTATTTGACGTTGTTGTTGTTGTTTATTTGACGTTATTGTTGTTGTTTATTTGACGTTGTTATTGTTGTTGTTGTTGTTTATTTGACGTTGTTGTTGTTGTTGTTTATTTGACGTTGTTGTTCTTGTTGTTTATTAGACATTGTTAATGTTGTTGACATTGTTGTTGTTGTTTTTGTTGTTTATTTGACGTTGTTGTTGTTGTTTATTTGACGTTGTTTTTGTTTTTGTTATTATTTTTATTTTTGTTGTTGTTGTTGTTTATTTGACGTTGTTGTTGTTGTTGTTTATTAGACGTTGTTTTAGTTGTTTATTTGACGTTGTTGTTGTTGTTGTTTATTTGACGTTGTTGTTGTTGTTTATTTGACATTGCTGTTGTTGTTGTTGTTGTTGACGTTGTAGTTGTAGTTGTTTATTTGACGTTGTTGTTGTTGTTTATTTGACATTGCTGTTGTTGTTGTTGTTTATTTGACGTTGTTGTTGTTTTTTATTTGACGTTGTTGTTGTTGACATTGTTGTTGTTGGTGTTTATTTGACGTTTTTGTTGTTGTTTTTTATTTGTTGTTGTTGTTGTTGTTGTTTATTTGACGTTGTTGTTGACGTTGTTGTTGTTGTTTATTTCACGTTGTTGTTGTTGTTGTTGTTTATTTGACGTTGTTAATGTTGTTGACATAGTTGTTGTTGTTTTTGTTGTTTATTTGACGTTGTTATTGTTGTTGTTGTTTTTGTTGTTGTTATTGTTGGTGTTGTGGTTGTTTATTTGACGTTGTTGTTGTTGTTTATTTGACGTTGTTGTTGTTGTTGTTTATTTGACGTTGTTGTTGTTGTTGTTGTTTATTTGACGTTGTTGTTGTTGTTTATTTGACGTTGTTGTTGTTGTTGTTTATTTGACATTGTTGTTGTTGTTGTTGTTGTTGACGTTGTTGTTGTAGTTGTTTATTTGACGTTGTTGTTGTTGTTGTTTATTTGATGTTGTTTTAGTTGTTGTTGTTTATTTGACGTTGTTGTTGTTTTTTATTTGACGTTGTTGTTGTTGTTGACATTGTTGTTATTGTTGTTTATTTGACGTTCTTGTTGTTATTTTTTATTTGACGTTGTTGTTGTTGACATTGTTGTTGTTGTTGTTGTTTATTTGACGTAGTTGTTGTTATTGACGTTGTTGTTGTTGTTGTTTATTTGACGTTTATGTTGTTGTTGATGTTGTTGTTGTTGTTGTTTTTTATTTGACGTTGTTGTTGTTGTTGTTTTTTTGATGTTGTTGTTGTTGTTATTGTTGTTGTTGTTGTTGTTAATTTGACGTTGTTGTTGTTGTTTATTTGACGCTGTTGTTGTTTTTTATTTGACGTTGTTGTTGTTATTTGAAATTGTTGTTGTTGTTGTATTTGTTGTTGTTGTTGTTGTTTATTTGACGTTGTTGTTGTTGTTTATTTGACGGTTATTGTTGTTGTTTATTTGACGTTGTTATTGTTGTTGTTGTTGTTTATTTGACGTTGTTGTTGTTGTTGTTTATTTGACGTTGTTGTTGTTGTTGTTTATTAGACATTGTTAATGTCTATGACATTATTGTTGTTGTTTTTGTTGTTTATTTGACGTTGTTGTTATTGTTGTTGTTGTTATTTTTGTTGTTGTTATTGTTGGTGTTGTTGTTGTTTATTTGACGTTGTTGTTGTTGTTGTTTATTTTACATTGTTGTTGTTGTTGTTTATTTAACGTTGTTGTTGTTGTTTATTTGACGTTGTTGTTGTTGTTGTTTTTTTGAAATTGCTGTTGTTGTTGTTGTTGTTGTTGACGTTGTTGTAGTTGTTTATTTGACGTTGTTGTCGTTGTTGTTTATTTGATGTTGTTTTAGTTGTTGTTGTTTATTTGTTGTTGTTGTTGTTTTTTATTTGACGTTGTTGTTGTTGACATTGTTGTTGTTGTTGTTGTTTATTTGACATTGTTGTTGTTGTTTTTTATTTGACGTTGTTGTTGTTGACATTGTTGTTGTTGTTGTTTATTTGACGTTGTTGTTGTTGTTGTTTATTTGACGTTGTTGTTGTTATTGACGTTGTTGTTGTTGTTGTTTATTTGACATTTTTGTTGTTGTTGATGTTGTTGTTGTTGTTGTTTTTTATTTGACGTTGTTGTTGTTGTTGTTGTTTATTTGACGTTGTTGTTGTTCTTATTGTTGTTGTTGTTGTTAATTTGACATTGTTGTTGTTGTTTATTTGACGTTGTTGTTGTTGTTTATTTGACGTTGTTGTTGTTGTTTATTTGATGTTGTTGTTATTGTTATTTATTTGACGTTGTTAATGTTGTTGACATTGTTGTTGTTGTTTTTGTTGTTTATTTGACGTTGTTGTTGTTGTTGTTATTTTTGTTGTTGTTATTGTTGGTGCTGTTGTTGTTTATTTGACGTTCTTGTTGTTGTTGTTGTTTATTTGACGTTGTTGTTGTTGTTTATTTGACGTTGTTGTTGTTGTTGTTTATTTGACGTTGTTGTTGTTGTTTATTTGACATTGCTGTTGTTGTTGTTGTTGTTGTTGACGTTGTTGTTGTAGTTGTTTATTTGACGTTGTTGTTGTTGTTGTTTATTTGATGTTGTTTTAGTTGTTGTTGTTTATTTGACGTTGTTGTTGTTTTTTATTTGACGTTGATGTTGTTGACATTGTTGTTATTGTTTTTTATTTGACGTTGTTGTTATTGTTTTTTATTTGACGTTGTTGTTGTTGACATTGTTGTTGTTGTTGTTTATTTGACGTTGTTGTTGTTGTTTATTTGACGTAGTTGTTGTTATTGACGTTGTTGTTGTTGTTGTTTATTTGACATTTTTGTTGTTGTTGATGTTGTTGTTTTTTATTTGACGTTGTTGTTGTTGTTGTTTATTTGACGTTGTTGTTGTTGTTGTTATTGTTGTTGTTGTTGTTAATTTGACGTTGTTGTTGTTGTTGTTGTTTATTTGACGTTGTTGTTGTTGTTGTTTATTTGACGTTGTTGTTGTTGTTGTTGTTTATTTGATGTTGTTGTTGTTGTTATTTATTTGACGTTGTTGTTGTTGTTATTATTTATTTAACGTTGTTGTTGTTGTTGTTTATTTGACGTTGTTATTGTTGTTTATTGGACGTTGTTATTGTTGTTTATTTGACGTTGTTTTTGTTATTTTACGTTGTTGTTGTTGTTGTTGTATTTGTTGTTGTTGTTGTATTTGTTGGTGTTGTTGTTGTTGCTTATTTGACGTTGTTGTTATTGTTGCTATTTATTTGACGTTGTTATTGTTGTTGTTTATTTGACGTTGTTGTTGTTGTTTTTGTTGTTTATTTGACGTTGTTGTTGTTATTTATTTGACGTTGTTGTTGTTGTTGTTTATTTGACGTTGTTGTTAACGTTGTTGTTGTTGGTGTTTATTTGACGTTGTTGTTGTTGTTGTTGTTGTTGTTTATTTGACGTTGTTGTTGTTGTTGTTGATGTTGTTATTGTTGTTGTTTATTTGATGTTGTTATTGTTGTTGTTGACATAGTTGTTGTTGTTTATTTGACGTTGTTGTTGTTATTGACGTTGTTGTTGTTGTTGTTGTTTATTTGACATTTTTGTTGTTGTTGATGTTGTTGTTGTTGTTGTTTTGTTATTTGACGTTGTTGTTGTTGTTGTTTATTTGACGTTGTTGTTGTTCTTATTGTTGTTGTTGTTAATTTGACATTGTTGTTGTTGTTGTTTATTTGACTTTGTTGTTGTTGTTGTTTATTTGACGTTGTTGTTGTTGTTTATTTGATGTTGTTGTTGTTGTTATTTATTTGACGTTGTTAATGTTGTTGACATTGTTGTTGTTGTTTTTGTTGTTTATTTGACGTTGTTGTTGTTGTTGTTGTTGTTATTTTTGTTGTTGTTATTGTTGGTGCTGTTGTTGTTTATTTGACGTTCTTGTTGTTGTTGTTGTTTATTTGACGTTGTTGTTGTTTATTTGACGTTGTTGTTGTTGTTTATTTGACGCTGTTGTTGTTGTTGTTTATTTGACGTTGTTGTTGTTGTTGTTTATTTGACATTGCTGTTGTTGTTGTTGTTGTTGACGTTGTTGTTGTAGTTGTTAATTTGACGTTGTTGTTGTTGTTGTTGTTTATTTGATGTTGTTTTAGTTGATGTTGTTTATTTGACGTTGTTGTTGTTTTTTATTTGACGTTGTTGTTGATGACATTGTTGTTATTGTTTTTTATTTGACGTTGTTGTTATTGTTTTTTATTTGACGTTGTTGTTGTTGACATTGTTGTTGTTGTTGTTTATTTGACGTTGTTGTTGTTGTTTATTTGACGTAGTTGTTGTTATTGACGTTGTTGTTGTTGTTGTTTATTTGACATTTTTGTTGTTGTTGATGTTGTTGTTTTTTATTTGACGTTGTTGTTGTTGTTGTTTATTTGACGTTGTTGTTGTTGTTATTGTTGTTGTTGTTGTTAATTTGACGTTGTTGTTGTTGTTGTTGTTTATTTGACGTTGTTGTTGTTGTTGTTTATTTGACATTGTTGTTGTTGTTGTTTATTTGATGTTGTTGTTGTTGTTATTTATTTGACGTTGTTGTTGTTGTTATTATTTATTTAACGTTGTTGTTGTTGTTGTTTATTTGACGTTGTTATTGTTGTTTATTGGACGTTGTTATTGTTGTTTATTTGACGTTGTTTTTGTTATTTTACGTTGTTGTTGTTGTTGTATTTGTTGTTGTTGTATTTGTTGGTGTTGTTGTTGTTGCTTATTTGACGTTGTTGTTATTGTTGCTATTTATTTGACGTTGTTATTGTTGTTGTTTATGTGACGTTGTTGTTGTTGTTTTTGTTGTTTATTTGACGTTGTTGTTGTTATTTATTTGACGTTGTTGTTGTTGTTGTTGTTTATTTGATGTTGTTGTTAACGTTGTTGTTGTTGGTGTTTATTTGACGTTGTTGTTGTTGTTGTTGTTGTTGTTGTTGTTTATTTGACGTTGTTGTTGTTGTTGACGTTGTTATTGTTGTTGTTTATTTGATGTTGTTATTGTTGTTGTTGACATAGTTGTTGTTGTTTATTTGACGTTGTTGTTGTTGTTGTTGTTGCCGTTGTTGTTTATTTGACATTGTTGTTGTTGTTGTTTATTTGACGTTGTTGTTGTTGTTGTTATTGTTGTTGTTGTTGTTGTTAATTTGACGTTGTTGTTGTTGTTTATTTGACGTTGTTGTTGTTGTTGTTTATTTAACGTTGTTGTTGTTATTTATTTGACGTTGTTGTTGTTGTTGTTGTTTATTTGACGTTGTTGTTTATTTGACATTGTTGTTTATTTGACGTCGTTGTTGTTATCTGAAGTTGTTGTTGTTGTTGTTATTTATTTGACGTTATTGTTGTTTTTGTTTATTTGACGTTGTTGTTGTTGTTGTTATATTTGTTATTGTTGTTATTGTTGTTGCTTATTTGACGTTGACGTTATTGTTGTTGTTGTTTATTTGAAGTTGTTGTTGTTGTTGACGTTGTTGTTGGTGTTTATTTGACGTTGTTGTTGTTGTTGTTGTTGTTGTTGTTGTTCTTTATTTGACGTTGTTGTTGTTGTTGTTGTTTTTGTTGTTTATTTGACGTTGTTGTTGTTATTTATTTGACGTTGTTGTTGTTGTTGTTTATTTGACGTTGTTGTTGTTTATTTGACGTTGTTGTTTATTTGACGTTGTTGTTTATTTGACGTTGTTGTTTATTTGACGTTGTTGTTGTTATTTGAAGTTGTTGTTGTTGTTGTATTTGTTGTTGTTGTTGTTGTTGTTGTTTATTTGACGTTGTTAATGTTTTTGACATTGTTGTTGTTGTTGTTTCTGTTGTTTATTTGACGTTGTTGTTGTTGTTGTTTATTTGACGTTGTTGTTGTTGTTTATTTGACGTTGTTGTTGTTGTTGTTTATTTGACATTGTTGTTGTTGTTGTTGTTGTTGTTGACGTTGTTGTTGTAGTTGTTTATTTGACGTTGTTGTTGTTGTTGTTTATTTGATGTTGTTTTAGTTGTTGTTGTTTATTTGACGTTGTTGTTGTTTTTTATTTGACGTTGTTGTTGTTGACATTGTTGTTGTTGTTGTTTATTTGACGTTCTTGTTGTTATTTTTTATTTGACGTTGTTGTTGTTGACATTGTTGTTGTTGTTGTTGTTTATTTGACGTAGTTGTTGTTATTGACGTTGTTGTTGTTGTTGTTTATTTGACGTTTATGTTGTTGCTGATGTTGTTGTTGTTGTTGTTTTTTATTTGACGTTGTTGTTGTTATTTATTTGATGTTGTTGTTGTTGTTATTGTTGTTGTTGTTGTTGTTGTTAATTTAACGTTGTTGTTGTTGTTTATTTGTCGTTGTTGTTGTTGTTGTTAATTTGATGTTGTTGTTGTTGTTGTTTATTTGACGTTGTTGTTGTTGTTGTTTATTTGACGTTGTTGTTGTTGTTATTTATTTGACGTTGTTGCTGTTGTTGTTTATTTGACGTTGTTGTTTATTTGACATTGTTGTTTATTTGACGTTGTTGTTGTTTTTTATTTGACGTTGTTGTTGTTATTTGAAATTGTTGTTGTTATTGTATTTGTTGTTGTTGTTGTTTATTTGACGTTGTTGTTGTTGTTTATTTGACGTTATTGTTGTTGTTTATTTGACGTTGTTATTGTTGTTGTTGTTGTTTATTTGACGTTGTTGTTGTTGTTGTTTATTTGACGTTGTTGTTGTTGTTTATTAGACGTTGTTAATGTCTATGACATTGTTGTTGTTGTTTTTGTTGTTTATTTGACGTTGTTGTTATTGTTGTTGTTGTTATTTTTGTTGTTGTTATTGTTGGTGTTGTTGTTGTTTATTTGACGTTGTTGTTGTTATTGTTTATTTGACATTGTTGTTGTTGTTTATTTGACGTTGTTGTTGTTGTTTATTTGACGTTGTTTTTGTTGTTGTTTTTTTGAAATTGCTGTTGTTGTTGTTGTTGACGTTGTTGTAGTTGTTTATTTGACGTTGTTGTCGTTGTTGTTTATTTGATGTTGTTTTAGTTGTTGTTGTTTATTTGTTGTTGTTGTTGTTTTTTATTTGACGTTGTTGTTGTTGACATTATTGTTGTTGTTGTTGTTTATTTGACATTGTTGTTGTTGTTTTTTATTTGACGTTGTTGTTGTTGACATTGTTGTTGTTTATTTGACGTTGTTGTTGTTGTTGTTTATTTGAGGTTGTTGTTGTTATTGACGTTGTTGTTGTTGTTGTTTATTTGACATTTTTGTTGTTGTTGATGTTGTTGTTGTTGTTTTTTATTTGACGTTGTTGTTGTTGTTGTTTATTTGACGTTGTTGTTGTTCTTATTGTTGTTGTTGTTGTTAATTTGACATTGTTGTTGTTGTTGTTTATTTGACGTTGTTGTTGTTGTTTATTTGACGTTGTTGTTGTTGTTTATTTGATGTTGTTGTTGTTGTTATTTATTTGACGTTGTTAATGTTGTTGACATTGTTGTTGTTGTTTTTGTTGTTTATTTGACGTTGTTGTTGTTGTTGTTATTTTTGTTGTTGTTGTTATTGTTGGTGCTGTTGTTGTTTATTTGACGTTCTTGTTGTTGTTGTTGTTTATTTGACGTTGTTGTTGTTTATTTGACGTTGTTGTTGTTGTTTATTTGACGTTGTTGTTGTTGTTGTTTATTTGACGTTGTTGTTGTTGTTGTTTATTTGATGTTGTTTTAGTTGTTGTTGTTTATTTGACGTTGTTGTTGTTGTTGTTT
>OX451735.1:1340085200-1340087700 GCA_948472305.1 Vicia faba | reverse complement strand
GACATTGTTGTTGTTGACATTGTTGTTGTTGTTGTTGTTTATTTGACGTTCTTGTTGTTATTTTTTATTTGACGTTGTTGTTGTTGACATTGTTGTTGTTGTTGTTGTTTATTTGACGTAGTTGTTGTTATTGACGTTGTTGTTGTTGTTGTTTATTTGACGTTTATGTTGTTGTTGATGTTGTTGTTGTTGTTGTTTTTTATTTGACGTTGTTGTTGTTGTTGTTTATTTGATGTTGTTGTTGTTGTTATTGTTGTTGTTGTTGTTGTTGTTAATTTGACGTTGTTGTTGTTGTTTATTTGACATTGTTGTTGTTGTTAATTTGATGTTGTTGTTGTTGTTTATTTGACGTTGTTGTTGTTGTTGTTGTTTATTTGACGTTGTTGTTGTTGTTATTTATTTGACGTTGTTGTTGTTGTTGTTTATTTGACGTTGTTGTTTATTTGACATTGTTGTTTATTTGACGTTGTTGTTGTTTTTTATTTGACGTTGTTGTTGTTATTTGAAATTGTTGTTGTTGTTGTATTTGTTGTTGTTGTTGTTGTTTATTTGACGTTGTTGTTGTTGTTTATTTGACGTTATTGTTGTTGTTTATTTGACGTTGTTATTGTTGTTGTTGTTGTTTATTTGACGTTGTTGTTGTTGTTGTTTATTTGACGTTGTTGTTGTTGTTTATTAGACGTTGTTAATGTCTATGACTTTGTTGTTGTTGTTTTTGTTGTTTATTTGACGTTGTTGTTATTGTTGTTGTTGTTATTTTTGTTGTTGTTATTGTTGGTGTTGTTGTTGTTTATTTGACGTTGTTGTTGTTGTTTATTTGACATTGTTGTTGTTGTTGTTTATTTGACGTTGTTGTTGTTGTTTATTTGACGTTGTTGTTGTTGTTGTTTTTTTGAAATTGCTGTTGTTGTTGTTGTTGACGTTGTTGTAGTTGTTTATTTGACGTTGTTGTCGTTGTTGTTTATTTGATGTTGTTTTAGTTGTTGTTGTTTATTTGTTGTTGTTGTTGTTTTTTATTTGACGTTGTTGTTGTTGACATTATTGATGTTGTTGTTGTTTATTTGACGTTGTTGTTGTTGTTTTTTATTTGACGTTGTTGTTGTTGACATTGTTGTTGTTGTTGTTTATTTGACGTTGTTGGTATTGTTGTTTATTTGACGTTGTTGTTGTTATTGACGTTGTTGTTGTTGTTGTTTATTTGACATTTTTGTTGTTGTTGATGTTGTTGTTGTTGTTGTTTTTTATTTGACGTTGTTGTTGTTGTTGTTTATTTGACGTTGTTGTTGTTCTTATTGTTGTTGTTGTTGTTAATTTGACATTGTTGTTGTTGTTGTTGTTTATTTGACGTTGTTGTTGTTGTTGTTTATTTGACGTTGTTGTTGTTGTTTATTTGATGTTGTTGTTGTTGTTATTTATTTGACGTTGTTAATGTTGTTGACATTGTTGTTGTTGTTTTTGTTGTTTATTTGACGTTGTTGTTGTTGTTGTTATTTTTGTTGTTGTTATTGTTGGTGCTGTTGTTGTTTATTTGACGTTCTTGTTGTTGTTGTTGTTTATTTGACGTTGTTGTTGTTTATTTGACGTTGTTGTTGTTGTTTATTTGACGTTGTTGTTGTTGTTGTTTATTTGACGTTGTTATTGTTGTTGTTTATTTGACATTGCTGTTGTTGTTGTTGTTGACGTTATTGTTGTAGTTGTTTATTTGACGTTGTTGTTGTTGTTGTTTATTTGATGTTGTTTTAGTTGTTGTTGTTTATTTGACGTTGTTGTTGTTTTTTATTTGACGTTGTTGTTGTTGACATTGTTGTTATTATTTTTTATTTGACGTTGTTGTTATTGTTTTTTATTTGACGTTGTTGTTGTTGACATTGTTGTTGTTGTTGTTTATTTGACGTTGTTGTTGTTGTTTATTTGACGTAGTTGTTGTTATTGACGTTGTTGTTGTTGTTGTTTATTTGACATTTTTGTTGTTGTTGATGTTGTTGTTTTTTATTTGACGTTGTTGTTGTTGTTGTTTATTTGACGTTGTTGTTGTTGTTGTTATTGTTGTTGTTGTTGTTAATTTGACATTGTTGTTGTTGTTGTTTATTTGACGTTGTTGTTGTTGTTGTTTATTTGACGTTGTTGTTGTTGTTTATTTGATGTTGTTGTTGTTGTTGTTTATTTGACGTTGTTGTTGTTGTTATTATTTATTTGACGTTGTTGTTGTTGTTTATTTGACGTTGTTATTGTTGTTTATTGGACGTTGTTATTGTTGTTTATTTGACGTTGTTTTTGTTATTTTACGTTGTTGTTGTTGTTGTATTTGTTGTTGTTGTATTTGTTGGTGTTGTTGTTGTTGCTTATTTGACGTTGTTGTTATTGTTGCTATTTATTTGACGTTGTTATTGTTGTTGTTTATGTGACGTTGTTGTTGTTGTTTTTGTTGTTTATTTGACGTTGTTGTTGTTATTTATTTGACGTTGTTGTTGTTGTTTATTTGATGTTGTTGTTAACGTTG
>OX451735.1:1340057700-1340082700 GCA_948472305.1 Vicia faba | reverse complement strand
TGTTGTTGTTATTGTTGGTGTTGTTGTTGTTTATTTGACGTTCTTGTTGTTGTTGTTGTTTATTTGACGTTGTTGTTGTTTATTTGACGTTGTTGTTGTTGTTTATTTGACGTTGTTGTTGTTGTTGTTTATTTGACGTTGTTGTTGTTGTTGTTTATTTGACATTGCTGTTGTTGTTGTTGTTGACGTTATTGTTGTAGTTGTTTATTTGACGTTGTTGTTGTTGTTGTTTATTTGATGTTGTTTTAGTTGTTGTTGTTTATTTGACGTTGTTGTTGTTTTTTATTTGACGTTGTTGTTGTTGACATTGTTGTTATTGTTTTTTATTTGACGTTGTTGTTATTGTTTTTTATTTGACGTTGTTGTTGTTGACATTGTTGTTGTTGTTGTTTATTTGACGTTATTGTTGTTGTTTATTTGAGGTAGTTGTTGTTATTGACGTTGTTGTTGTTGTTGTTTATTTGACATTTTTGTTGTTGTTGATGTTGTTGTTTTTTATTTGACGTTGTTGTTGTTGTTGTTTATTTGACGTTGTTGTTGTTGTTATTGTTGTTGTTGTTGTTAATTTGACATTGTTGTTGTTGTTGTTGTTTATTTGACGTTGTTGTTGTTGTTTATTTGACGTTGTTGTTGTTGTTGTTTATTTGATGTTGTTGTTGTTGTTATTTATTTGACGTTGTTGTTGTTGTTATTATTTATTTGACGTTGTTGTTGTTGTTTATTTGACGTTGTTTATTGGACGTTGTTATTGTTGTTTATTTGACGTTGTTTTTGTTATTTTACGTTGTTGTTGTTGTTGTTGTTGTATTTGTTGTTGTTGTATTTGTTGTTGTTGTTGTTGTTGCTTATTTGACGTTGTTGTTATTGTTGCTATTTATTTGACGTTGTTATTGTTGTTGTTTATTTGACGTTGTTGTTGTTGTTTTTGTTGTTTATTTGACGTTGTTGTTGTTATTTATTTGACGTTGTTGTTGTTGTTGTTGTTTATTTGACGTTGTTGTTAACATTGTTGTTGTTGGTGTTTATTTGACGTTGTTGTTGTTGTTGTTGTTGTTGTTTATTTGACGTTGTTGTTGTTGTTGTTGACGTTGTTATTGTTGTTGTTTATTTGATGTTGTTATTGTTGTTGTTGACATAGTTGTTGTTGTTTATTTAACGTTGTTGTTGTTGTTGTTGTCGTTGTTGTTTATTTGACATTGTTGTTGTTGTTGTTTATTTGACGTTGTTGTTGTTGTTGTTATTGTTGTTGTTGTTGTTGTTGTTAATTTGACGTTGTTGTTGTTGTCTTTTATTTGACGTTGTTGTTGTTGTTGTTTATTTAACGTTGTTGTTGTTGTTATTTATTTGACGTTGTTGTTGTTGTTGTTGTTTATTTGACGTTGTTGTTGTTGTTGACGTTGTTATTGTTGGTGTTTATTTGATGTTGTTATTGTTGTTGTTGACATAGTTGTTGTTGTTTATTTGACGTTGTTGTTGTTGTTGTTGTTGCCGTTGTTGTTTATTTGACATTGTTGTTGTTGTTGTTTATTTGACGTTGTTGTTGTTGTTGTTATTGTTGTTGTTGTTGTTGTTAATTTGACGTTGTTGTTGTTGTTTATTTGACGTTGTTGTTGTTGTTGTTTATTTAACGTTGTTGTTATTATTTATTTGACGTTGTTGTTGTTGTTGTTGTTTATTTGACGTTGTTGTTTATTTGACATTGTTGTTTATTTGACGTCGTTGTTGTTATCTGAAGTTGTTGTTGTTGTTGTTGTTTATTTGACGTTATTGTTGTTGTTGTTTATTTGACGTTGTTGTTGTTGTTGTTATATTTGTTATTGTTGTTATTGTTGTTGCTTATTTGACGTTGACGTTATTGTTGTTGTTGTTTATTTGAAGTTGTTGTTGTTGTTGACGTTGTTGTTGTTGTTGACGTTGTTGTTGTTGTTTATTTGACGTTGTTGTTGTTGTTGTTGTTGTTGTTGTTCTTTATTTGACGTTGTTGTTGTTGTTGTTGTTGTTCTTTATTTGACGTTGTTGTTGTTGTTGTTTTTGTTGTTTATTTGACGTTGTTGTTGTTATTTATTTGACGTTGTTGTTGTTGTTGTTTATTTGACGTTGTTGTTGTTTATTTGACGTTGTTGTTTATTTGACGTTGTTGTTGTTATTTGAAGTTGTTGTTGTTGTTGTATTTGTTGTTGTTGTTGTTGTTGTTTATTTGACGTTGTTAATGTTTTTGACATTGTTGTTGTTGTTGTTTCTTTTGTTTATTTGACGTTGTTGTTGTTGTTGTTTATTTGATTTTGTTGTTGTTGTTTATTTGACGTTGTTGTTGTTGTTGTTTATTTGACATTGTTGTTGTTGTTGTTGTTGTTGTTGACGTTGTTGTTGTAGTTGTTTATTTGACGTGATTGTTGTTGTTGTTTATTTGATGTTGTTTTAGTTGTTGTTGTTTATTTGACGTTGTTGTTGTTTTTTATTTGACGTTGTTGTTGTTGACATTGTTGTTGTTGTTGTTTATTTGACGTTCTTGTTGTTATTTTTTATTTGACGTTGTTGTTGTTGACATTGTTGTTGTTGTTGTTTATTTGACGTAGTTGTTGTTATTGACGTTGTTGTTTATTTGAC
Source organism: Vicia faba (assembly GCA_948472305.1). Classification (NCBI taxonomy): domain Eukaryota; kingdom Viridiplantae; phylum Streptophyta; class Magnoliopsida; order Fabales; family Fabaceae; genus Vicia; species Vicia faba. The sequence continues at coordinate 1,340,080,093 of OX451735.1, read as the reverse complement.
GTTTATGTTGTTGTTGATGTTGTTGTTGTTGTTGTTTTTTATTTGACGTTGTTGTTGTTGTTGTTTATTTGATGTTGTTGTTGTTGTTATTGTTGTTGTTGTTGTTGTTAATTTGACGTTGTTGTTGTTGTTTATTTGACGTTGTTGTTGTTGTTGTTAATTTGATGTTGTTGTTGTTTATTTGACGTTGTTGTTGTTGTTGTTTATTTGACGTTGTTGTTGTTGTTATTTATTTGACGTTGTTGTTGTTGTTGTTTATTTGACGTTGTTGTTTATTTGACATTGTTGTTTATTTGACGTTGTTGCTGTTTTTTATTTGACGTTGTTGTTGTTATTTGAAATTGTTGTTGTTGTTGTATTTGTTGTTGTTGTTGTTTTTTATTTGACGTTGTTGTTGTTGTTTATTTGACGTTGTTGTTGTTGTTGTTTATTTGACGTTGTTGTTGTTGTTGTTTATTGGACGTTGTTAATGTCTATGACATTGTTGTTGTTGTTTTTGTTGTTTATTTGACGTTGTTGTTATTGTTGTTGTTGTTATTTTTGTTGTTGTTATTGTTGGCGTTGTTGTTGTTTATTTGACGTTGTTGTTGTTGTTGTTTATTTGACATTGTTGTTGTTGTTGTTTATTTGACGTTGTTGTTGTTGTTGTTGTTTTTTTGAAATTGTTGTTGTTGTTGTTGTTGACGTTGTTGTAGTTGTTTATTTGACGTTGTTGTCGTTGTTGTTTATTTGATGTTGTTTTAGTTGGTGTTGTTTATTTGTTGTTGTTGTTGTTTTTTATTTGACGTTGTTGTTGTTGACATTATTGTTGTTGTTGTTGTTTATTTGACGTTGTTGTTGTTGTTTTTTATTTGACGTTGTTGTTGTTGACATTGTTGTTGTTATTGTTGTTTATTTGACGTTGTTGTTGTTGTTGTTGTTTATTTGACGTTGTTGTTGTTATTGACGTTGTTGTTGTTGTTGTTTATTTGACATTTTTGTTGTTGTTGATGTTGTTGTTATTGTTGTTTTTTATTTGACGTTGTTGTTGTTGTTGTTTATTTGACGTTGTTGTTGTTCTTATTGTTGTTGTTGTTGTTAATTTGACATTGTTGTTGTTGTTGTTGTTGTTTATTTGACGTTGTTGTTGTTGTTGTTTATTTGACGTTGTTGTTGTTGTTGTTTATTTGATGTTGTTGTTGTTGTTATTTGTTTGACGTTGTTAATGTTGTTGACATTGTTGTTGTTGTTTTTGTTGTTTATTTGACGTTGTTGTTGTTGTTGTTATTTTTGTTGTTGTTATTGTTGGTGTTGTTGTTGTTTATTTGACGTTCTTGTTGTTGTTGTTGTTTATTTGACGTTGTTGTTGTTTATTTGACGTTGTTGTTGTTGTTTATTTGACGTTGTTGTTGTTGTTGTTTATTTGACGTTGTTGTTGTTGTTGTTTATTTGACATTGCTGTTGTTGTTGTTGTTGACGTTATTGTTGTAGTTGTTTATTTGACGTTGTTGTTGTTGTTGTTTATTTGATGTTGTTTTAGTTGTTGTTGTTTATTTGACGTTGTTGTTGTTTTTTATTTGACGTTGTTGTTGTTGACATTGTTGTTATTGTTTTTTATTTGACGTTGTTGTCATTGTTTTTTATTTGACGTTGTTGTTGTTGACATTGTTGTTGTTGTTGTTTATTTGACGTTATTGTTGTTGTTTATTTGACGTAGTTGTTGTTATTGACGTTGTTGTTGTTGTTGTTTATTTGACATTTTTGTTGTTGTTGATGTTGTTGTTTTTTATTTGACGTTGTTGTTGTTGTTGTTTATTTGACGTTGTTGTTGTTGTTGTTATTGTTGTTGTTGTTGTTAATTTGACATTGTTGTTGTTGTTGTTGTTGTTTATTTGACGTTGTTGTTGTTGTTTATTTGACGTTGTTGTTGTTGTTGATTATTTGATGTTGTTGTTGTTGTTATTTATTTGACGTTGTTGTTGTTGTTATTATTTATTTGACGTTGTTGTTGTTGTTTATTTGACGTTGTTTATTGGACGTTGTTATTGTTGTTTATTTGACGTTGTTTTTGTTATTTTACGTTGTTGTTGTTGTTGTTGTATTTGTTGTTGTTGTATTTGTTGTTGTTGTATTTGTTGTTGTTGTTGTTGTTGCTTATTTGACGTTGTTGTTATTGTTGCTATTTATTTGACGTTGTTATTGTTGTTGTTTATTTGACGTTGTTGTTGTTGTTTTTGTTGTTTATTTGACGTTGTTGTTGTTATTTATTTGACGTTGTTGTTGTTGTTGTTGTTTATTTGACGTTGTTGTTAACATTGTTGTTGTTGGTGTTTATTTGACGTTGTTGTTGTTGTTGTTGTTGTTTATTTGACGTTGTTGTTGTTGTTGTTGACGTTGTTATTGTTGTTGTTTATTTGATGTTGTTATTGTTGTTGTTGACATAGTTGTTGTTGTTTATTTGACGTTGTTGTTGTTGTTGTTGTCGTTGTTGTTTATTTGACATTGTTGTTGTTGTTGTTTATTTGACGTTGTTGTTGTTGTTGTTATTGTTGTTGTTGTTGTTGTTAATTTGACGTTGTTGTTGTTGTTGTTTATTTGACGTTGTTGTTGTTGTTGTTTATTTAACGTTGTTGTTGTTGTTATTTATTTGACGTTGTTGTTGTTGTTGTTTATTTGACGTTGTTGTTGTTGTTGACGTTGTTATTGTTGTTGTTTATTTGATGTTGTTATTGTTGTTGTTGACATAGTTGTTGTTGTTTATTTGACGTTGTTGTTGTTGTTGTTGTTGCCGTTGTTGTTTATTTGACATTGTTGTTGTTGTTGTTTATTTGACGTTGTTGTTGTTGTTGTTATTGTTGTTGTTGTTGTTGTTAATTTGACGTTGTTGTTGTTGTTTATTTGACGTTGTTGTTGTTGTTGTTTATTTAACGTTGTTGTTATTATTTATTTGACGTTGTTGTTGTTGTTGTTGTTTATTTGACGTTGTTGTTTATTTGACATTGTTGTTTATTTGACGTCGTTGTTGTTATCTGAAGTTGTTGTTGTTGTTGTTGTTTATTTGACGTTATTGTTGTTGTTGTTTATTTGACGTTGTTGTTGTTGTTGTTGTTATATTTGTTATTGTTGTTATTGTTGTTGCTTATTTGACGTTGACGTTATTGTTGTTGTTGTTTATTTGAAGTTGTTGTTGTTGTTGACGTTGTTGTTGTTGTTGACGTTGTTGTTGTTGTTTATTTGACGTTGTTGTTGTTGTTGTTGTTGTTGTTGTTCTTTATTTGACGTTGTTGTTGTTGTTGTTTTTGTTGTTTATTTGACGTTGTTGTTGTTATTTATTTGACGTTGTTGTTGTTGTTGTTTATTTGACGTTGTTGTTGTTTATTTGACGTTGTTGTTTATTTGACGTTGTTGTTGTTATTTGAAGTTGTTGTTGTTGTTGTATTTGTTGTTGTTGTTGTTGTTGTTTATTTGACGTTGTTAATGTTTTTGACATTGTTGTTGTTGTTGTTTCTTTTGTTTATTTGACGTTGTTGTTGTTGTTGTTTATTTGATTTTGTTGTTGTTGTTTATTTGACGTTGTTGTTGTTGTTGTTTATTTGACATTGTTGTTGTTGTTGTTGTTGTTGTTGACGTTGTTGTTGTAGTTGTTTATTTGACGTGATTGTTGTTGTTGTTTATTTGATGTTGTTTTAGTTGTTGTTGTTTATTTGACGTTGTTGTTGTTTTTTATTTGACGTTGTTGTTGTTGACATTGTTGTTGTTGTTGTTTATTTGACGTTCTTGTTGTTATTTTTTATTTGACGTTGTTGTTGTTGACATTGTTGTTGTTGTTGTTTATTTGACGTAGTTGTTGTTATTGACGTTGTTGTTTATTTGACGTTTATGTTGTTGTTGATGTTGTTGTTGTTGTTGTTTTTTATTTGACGTTGTTGTTGTTCTTGTTTATTTGATCTTGTTGTTGTTGTTATTGTTGTTGTTGTTGTTGTTAATTTGACGTTGTTGTTGTTGTTTATTTGACGTTGTTGTTGTTGTTGTTAATTTGATGTTGTTGTTGTTTATTTGACGTTGTTGTTGTTGTTGTTTATTTGACGTTGTTGTTGTTGTTATTTATTTGACGTTGTTGTTGTTGTTGTTGTTTATTTGACGTTGTTGTTTATTTGACATTGTTGTTTATTTGACGTTGTTGCTGTTTTTTATTTGACGTTGTTGTTGTTATTTGAAATTGTTGTTGTTGTTGTATTTGTTGTTGTTGTTGTTTTTTATTTGACGTTGTTGTTGTTGTTTATTTGACGTTGTTGTTGTTGTTGTTTATTTGACGTTGTTGTTGTTGTTGTTTATTGGACGTTGTTAATGTCTATGACATTGTTGTTGTTGTTTTTGTTGTTTATTTGACGTTGTTGTTATTGTTGTTGTTGTTATTTTTGTTGTTGTTATTATTGGTGTTGTTGTTGTTTATTTGACGTTGTTGTTGTTGTTGTTTATTTGACATTGTTGTTGTTGTTGTTTATTTGACGTTGTTGTTGTTGTTTATTTGACGTTGTTGTTGTTGTTGTTGTTTTTTTGAAATTGTTGTTGTTGTTGTTGTTGACGTTGTTGTAGTTGTTTATTTGACGTTGTTGTCGTTGTTGTTTATTTGATGTTGTTTTAGTTGTTGTTGTTTATTTGTTGTTGTTTATTGTTTTTTATTTGACGTTGTTGTTGTTGACATTATTGTTGTTGTTGTTGTTTATTTGACGTTGTTGTTGTTGTTTTTTATTTGACGTTGTTGCTGTTGACATTGTTGTTGTTGTTGTTGTTTATTTGACGTTGTTGTTGTTGTTGTTGTTTATTTGACGTTGTTGTTGTTATTGACGTTGTTGTTGTTGTTGTTTATTTGACATTTTTGTTGTTGTTGATGTTGTTGTTATTGTTGTTTTTTATTTGACGTTGTTGTTGTTGTTGTTTATTTGACGTTGTTGTTGTTCTTATTGTTGTTGTTGTTGTTAATTTGACATTGTTGTTGTTGTTGTTGTTTATTTGACGTTGTTGTTGTTGTTGTTTATTTGACGTTGTTGTTGTTGTTTATTTGATGTTGTTGTTGTTGTTATTTGTTTGACGTTGTTAATGTTGTTGACATTGTTGTTGTTGTTTTTGTTGTTTATTTGACGTTGTTGTTGTTGTTGTTATTTTTGTTGTTGTTATTGTTGGTGCTGTTGTTGTTTATTTGACGTTCTTGTTGTTGTTGTTGTTTATTTGACGTTGTTGTTGTTTATTTGACGTTGTTGTTGTTGTTTATTTGACGTTGTTGTTGTTGTTGTTGTTTATTTGACGTTGTTGTTGTTGTTGTTTATTTGACATTGCTGTTGTTGTTGTTGTTGACGTTATTGTTGTAGTTGTTTATTTGACGTTGTTGTTGTTGTTGTTTATTTGATGTTGTTTTAGTTGTTGTTGTTTATTTGACGTTGTTGTTGTTTTTTATTTGACGTTGTTGTTGTTGACATTGTTGTTATTGTTTTTTATTTGACGTTGTTGTTATTGTTTTTTATTTGACGTTGTTGTTGTTGACATTGTTGTTGTTGTTGTTTATTTGACGTTATTGTTGTTGTTTATTTGACGTAGTTGTTGTTATTGACGTTGTTGTTGTTGTTGTTTATTTGACATTTTTGTTGTTGTTGATGTTGTTGTTTTTTATTTGACGTTGTTGTTGTTGTTGTTTATTTGACGTTGTTGTTGTTGTTGTTATTGTTGTTGTAGTTGTTAATTTGACATTGTTGTTGTTGTTGTTGTTTATTTGACGTTGTTGTTGTTGTTTATTTGACGTTGTTGTTGTTGTTGTTTATTTGATGTTGTTGTTGTTGTTATTTATTTGACGTTGTTGTTGTTGTTATTATTTATTTGACGTTGTTGTTGTTGTTTATTTGACGTTGTTTATTGGACGTTGTTATTGTTGTTTATTTGACGTTGTTTTTGTTATTTTACGTTGTTGTTGTTGTTGTTGTTGTTGTTGTATTTGTTGTTGTTGTATTTGTTGTTGTTGTTGTTGTTGCTTATTTGACGTTGTTGTTATTGTTGCTATTTATTTGACGTTGTTATTGTTGTTGTTTATTTGACGTTGTTGTTGTTGTTTTTGTTGTTTATTTGACGTTGTTGTTGTTATTTATTTGACGTTGTTGTTGTTGTTGTTGTTTATTTGACGTTGTTGTTAACATTGTTGTTGTTGGTGTTTATTTGACGTTGTTGTTGTTGTTGTTGTTGTTGTTTATTTGACGTTGTTGTTGTTGTTGTTGACGTTGTTATTGTTGTTGTTTATTTGATGTTGTTATTGTTGTTGTTGACATAGTTGTTGTTGTTTATTTGACGTTGTTGTTGTTGTTGTTGTCGTTGTTGTTTATTTGACATTGTTGTTGTTGTTGTTTATTTGACGTTGTTGTTGTTGTTGTTATTGTTGTTGTTGTTATTGTTAATTTGACGTTGTTGTTGTTGTTGTTTATTTGACGTTGTTGTTGTTGTTGTTGTTTATTTAACGTTGTTGTTGTTGTTATTTATTTGACGTTGTTGTTGTTGTTGTTTATTTGACGTTGTTGTTTATTTGACATTGTTGTTTATTTGACGTTGTTGTTTATTTGACGTTGTTGTTGTTATTTGAAGTTGTTGTTGTTGTTGTATTTGTTGTTGTTGTTGTTGTTGTTTATTTGACGTTGTTGTTGTTGTTTATTTGACGTTATTGTTGTTGTTTAATTGACATTGTTATTGTTGTTGTTGTTGTTTATTTGACGTTGTTTATGACGTTGTTGTTGTTGTTGTTTATTTGACGTTGTTGTTGTTGTTGTTTATTAGACGTTGTTAATGTTGTTGACATTGTTGTTGTTGTTTTTGTTGTTTATTTGACGTTGTTGTTGTTGTTGTTGTTTTTTTGTTGTTGTTATTGTTGGTGTTGTTGTTGTTTATTTGACGTTGTTGTTATTGTTGTTATTGTTGTTGTTGTTGTTAATTTGACGTTGTTGTTGTTGTTGTTTATTTGACGTTGTTGTTGTTGTTGTTTATTTGATGTTGTTGTTGTTGTTATTTATTTGACGTTGTTGTTGTTGTTATTATTTATTTGACGTTGTTGTTGTTGTTTATTTGACGTTGTTATTGTTGTTTATTGGACGTTGTTATTGTCGTTTATTTGACGTTGTTTTTGTTATTTTACGTTGTTGTTGTTGTATTTGTTGTTGTTGTATTTGTTGTTGTTGTTGTTGTTGCTTATTTGACGTTGTTGTTATTGTTGCTATTTATTTGACGTTGTTATTGTTGTTGTTTATTTGACGTTGTTGTTATTGTTGTTGTTTATTTGACGTTATTGTTGTTGTTGTTTATTTGACGTTGTTGTTGTTGTTGTTATATTTGTTATTTTTGTTATTGTTGTTGCTTATTTGACGTTGACGTTATTGTTGTTGTTGTTTATTTGAAGTTGTTGTTGTTGTTGACGTTGTTGTTGTTGTTGTTTATTTGACATTGTTGTTGTTGTTGTTGTTGTTCTTTATTTGACGTTGTTGTTGTTGTTGTTTTTGTTGTTTATTTGACGTTGTTGTTGTTATTTATTTGACGTTGTTGTTGTTGTTGTTTATTTGACGTTGTTGTTAACGTTGTTGTTGTTGTTGGTGTTTATTTGACGTTGTTGTTGTTGTTGTTGTTGTTGTTGTTTATTTGACGTTGTTGTTGTTGTTGTTGACGTTGTTATTGTTGTTGTTTATTTGATGTTGTTATTGTTGTTGTTGACATAGTTGTTGTTGTTTATTTGACGTTGTTGTTGTTGTTGCCGTTGTTGTTTATTTGACATTGTTGTTGTTGTTGTTGATTTGACGTTGTTGTTGTTGTTAATATTGTTGTTGTTGTTGTTGTTAATTTAACGTTGTTGTTGTTGTTTATTTGACGTTGTTATTGTTGTTGTTTATTTAACGTTGTTGTTGTTGTTTATTTGACGTTATTGTTGTTGTTTATTTGACGTTATTGTTGTTGTTTATTTGACGTTGTTGTTGTTGTTGTTTATTTGACGTTGTTGTTGTTGTTGTTTATTAGAAGTTGTTAATGTCTATGACATTGTTGTTGTTGTTTTTGTTGTTTATTTGACATTGTTGTTATTGTTGTTGTTGTTATTTTTGTTGTTGTTATTGTTGGTGTTGTTGTTGTTTATTTGACGTTGTTGTTGTTGTTTATTTGACATTGTTGTTGTTGTTGTTTATTTGACGTTGTTGTTGTTGTTTATTTGACGTTGTTGTTGTTGTTGTTTTTTTGAAATTGCTGTTGTTGTTGTTGTTGACGTTGTTGTAGTTGTTTATTTGACGTTGTTGTCGTTGTTGTTTATTTGATGTTGTTTTAGTTGTTGTTTTTTATTTGTTGTTGTTGTTGTTTTTTATTTGACGTTGTTGTTGTTGACATTGTTGTTGTTGTTGTTGTTGTTTATTTGACGTTGTTGTTGTTGTTTTTTATTTGGCGTTGTTGTTGTTGACATTGTTGTTGTTGTTGTTGTTTATTTGACGTTGTTGTTGTTGTTATTTAGTTGACGTTGTTGTTATTGACGTTGTTGTTGTTGTTGTTGTTGTTTATTTGACATTTTTGTTGTTGTTGATGTTGTTGTTGTTGTTGTTTTTTATTTGACGTTGTTGTTGTTGTTGTTTATTTGACGTTGTTGTTGTTCTTATTGTTGTTGTTGTTGTTAATTTGACATTGTTGTTGTTGTTTATTTGACGTTGTTGTTGTTGTTGTTTATTTGACGTTGTTGTTGTTGTTTATTTGATGTTGTTGTTGTTGTTATTTATTTGACGTTGTTAATGTTGTTGACATTGTTGTTGTTGTTTTTGTTGTTTATTTGACGTTGTTGTTGTTGTTGTTATTTTTGTTGTTGTTATTGTTGGTGTTGTTGTTGTTTATTTGACGTTCTTGTTGTTGTTGTTGTTTATTTGACGTTGTTGTTGTTTTTTATTTGACGTTGTTGTTGTTGTTTATTTGACGTTGTTGTTGTTGTTGTTTATTTGACATTGCTGTTGTTGTTGTTGTTGACGTTGTTGTTGTAGTTGTTTATTTGACGTTGTTGTTGTTGTTGTTTATTTGATGTTGTTTTAGTTGTTGTTGTTTATTTGACGTTGTTGTTGTTTTTTATTTGACGTTGTTGTTGTTGACATTGTTGTTATTGTTTTTTATTTGACGTTGTTGTTATTGTTTTTTATTTGACGTTGTTGTTGTTGACATTGTTGTTGTTGTTGTTTATTTGACGTTGTTGTTGTTGTTGTTTATTTGACGTTGTTGTTGTTGTTGTTTATTTAACGTTGTTGTTGTTGTTATTTATTTGACGTTGTTGTTGTTGTTGTTTATTTGACGTTGTTGTTTATTTGACATTGTTGTTTATTTGACGTTGTTGTTTATTTGACGTTGTTGTTGTTATTTGAAGTTGTTGTTGTTGTTGTATTTGTTGTTGTTATTGTTGTTGTTTATTTGACGTTGTTGTTGTTGTTTATTTGACGTTATTGTTGTTGTTTATTTGACATTGTTATTGTCGTTGTTGTTGTTTATTTGACGTTGTTGTTGACGTTGTTGTTGTTGTTGTTTATTTGACGTTGTTGTTGTTGTTGTTGTTTATTAGACGTTGTTAATGTTGTTGACATTGTTGTTGTTGTTGTTTATTTGACGTTATTGTTGTTGTTGTTTATTTGACGTTGTTGTTGTTGTTGTTATATTTGTTATTTTTGTTATTGTTGTTGCTTATTTGACGTTGACGTTATTGTTGTTGTTGTTTATTTGAAGTTGTTGTTGTTGACGTTGTTGTTGTTGTTGTTTATTTGACGTTGTTGTTGTTGTTGTTGTTGTTGTTCTTTATTTGACGTTGTTGTTGTTGTTGTTTTTGTTGTTTATTTGACGTTGTTGTTGTTATTTATTTGACGTTGTTGTTGTTGTTGTTTATTTGACGTTGTTGTTAACGTTGTTGTTGTTGGTGGTGTTTATTTGACGTTGTTGTTGTTGTTGTTGTTGTTGTTTATTTGACGTTGTTGTTGTTGTTGTTGACGTTGTTATTGTTGTTGTTTATTTGATGTTGTTATTGTTGTTGTTGACATAGTTGTTGTTGTTTATTTGACGTTGTTGTTGTTGTTGCCGTTGTTGTTTATTTGACATTGTTGTTGTTGTTGTTGATTTGACGTTGTTGTTGTTGTTAATATTGTTGTTGTTGTTGTTGTTAATTTAACGTTGTTGTTGTTGTTTATTTGACGTTGTTATTGTTGTTGTTTATTTAACGTTGTTGTTGTTGTTTATTTGACGTTATTGTTGTTGTTTATTTGACATTGTTATTGTTGTTGTTGTTGTTTATTTGACGTTGTTGTTGTTGTTGTTGTTTATTTGACGTTGTTGTTGTTGTTGTTTATTAGAAGTTGTTAATGTCTATGACATTGTTGTTGTTGTTTTTGTTGTTTATTTGACATTGTTGTTATTGTTGTTGTTGTTATTTTTGTTGTTGTTATTGTTGGTGTTGTTGTTGTTTATTTGACGTTGTTGTTGTTGTTTATTTGACATTGTTGTTGTTGTTGTTTATTTGACGTTGTTGTTGTTGTTTATTTGACGTTGTTGTTGTTGTTGTTTTTTTGAAATTGCTGTTGTTGTTGTTGTTGACGTTGTTGTAGTTGTTTATTTGACGTTGTTGTCGTTGTTGTTTATTTGATGTTGTTTTAGTTGTTGTTGTTTATTTGTTGTTGTTTATTTGTTGTTGTTGTTGTTTTTTATTTGACGTTGTTGTTGTTGACATTGTTGTTGTTGTTGTTGTTTATTTGACGTTGTTGTTGTTGTTTTTTATTTGACGTTGTTGTTGTTGACATTGTTGTTGTTGTTGTTGTTTATTTGACGTTGTTGTTGTTGTTGTTTAGTTGACGATGTTGTTGTTATTGACGTTGTTGTTGTTGTTGTTGTTTATTTGACATTTTTGTTGTTGTTGATGTTGTTGTTGTTGTTGTTTTTTATTTGACGTTGTTGTTGTTGTTGTTTATTTGACGTTGTTGTTGTTCTTATTGTTGTTGTTGTTGTTAATTTGACATTGTTGTTGTTGTTGTTTATTTGACGTTGTTGTTGTTGTTGTTTATTTGACGTTGTTGTTGTTGTTTATTTGATGTTGTTGTTGTTGTTATTTATTTGACGTTGTTAATGTTGTTGACATTGTTGTTGTTGTTTTTGTTGTTTATTTGACGTTGTTGTTGTTGTTGTTATTTTTGTTGTTGTTATTGTTGGTGTTGTTGTTGTTTATTTGACGTTCTTGTTGTTGTTGTTGTTTATTTGACGTTGTTGTTGTTTATTTGACGTTGTTGTTGTTTATTATTTGACGTTGTTGTTGTTGTTGTTTATTTGACGTTGTTGTTGTTGTTGTTTATTTGACATTGCTGTTGTTGTTGTTGTTGACGTTGTTGTTGTAGTTGTTTATTTGACGTTGTTGTTGTTGTTGTTTATTTGATGTTATTTTAGTTGTTGTTGTTTATTTGACGTTGTTGTTGTTTTTTATTTGACGTTGTTGTTGTTGACATTGTTGTTATTGTTTTTTATTTGACGTTGTTGTTATTGTTTTTTATTTGACGTTGTTGTTGTTGACATTGTTGTTGTTGTTGTTTATTTGACGTTGTTGTTGTTGTTGTTTATTTGACGTTGTTGTTGTTGTTGTTTATTTATCGTTGTTGTTGTTGTTATTTATTTGACGTTGTTGTTGTTGTTGTTTATTTGACGTTGTTGTTTATTTGACATTGTTGTTTATTTGACGTTGTTGTTTATTTGACGTTGTTGTTGTTATTTGAAGTTGTTGTTGTTGTATTTGTTGTTGTTGTTGTTGTTGTTGTTTATTTGACGTTGTTGTTGTTGTTTATTTGACGTTATTGTTGTTGTTTATTTGACATTGTTATTGTTGTTGTTGTTGTTTATTTGACGTTGTTGTTGACGTTGTTGTTGTTGTTGTTTATTTGACGTTGTTGTTGTTGTTGTTTATTAGACGTTGTTAATGTTGTTGACATTGTTGTTGTTGTTTTTGTTGTTTATTTGACGTTGTTGTTGTTGTTGTTGTTGTTATTTTTGTTGTTGTTATTGTTGGTGTTGTTGTTGTTTATTTGACGTTGTTGTTATTGTTGTTATTGTTGTTGTTGTTGTTAATTTGACGTTGTTGTTGTTGTTGTTGTTTATTTGACGTTGTTGTTGTTGTTGTTTATTTGACGTTGTTGTTGTTGTTGTTTATTTGATGTTGTTGCTGTTGTTATTTATTTGACGTTGTTGTTGTTGTTATTATTTATTTGACGTTGTTGTTGTTGTTTATTTGACGTTGTTATTGTTGTTTATTGGACGTTGTTATTGTCGTTTATTTGACGTTGTTTTTGTTATTTTACGTTGTTGTTGTTGTATTTGTTGTTGTTGTATTTGTTGTTGTTGTTGTTGCTTATTTGACGTTGTTGTTATTGTTGCTATTTATTTGACGCTGTTATTGTTGTTGTTTATTTGACGTTGTTGTTATTGTTGTTGTTTATTTGACGTTATTGTTGTTGTTGTTTATTTGACGTTGTTGTTGTTGTTGTTATATTTGTTATTTTTGTTATTGTTGTTGCTTATTTGACGTTGACGTTATTGTTGTTGTTGTTTATTTGAAGTTGTTGTTGTTGTTGACGTTGTTGTTGTTGTTGTTTATTTGACGTTGTTGTTGTTGTTGTTGTTTATTTGACGTTGTTGTTGTTGTTGTTGTTGTTCTTTATTTGACGTTGTTGTTGTTGTTGTTTTTGTTGTTTATTTGACGTTGTTGTTGTTATTTATTTGACGTTGTTGTTGTTGTTGTTGTTTATTTGACGTTGTTGTTAACGTTGTTGTTGTTGTTGGTGTTTATTTGACGTTGTTGTTGTTGTTGTTTATTTGACGTTGTTGTTGTTGTTGTTGACGTTGTTATTGTTGTTGTTTATTTGATGTTGTTATTGTTGTTGTTGACATAGTTGTTGTTGTTTATTTGACGTTGTTGTTGTTGTTGCCGTTGTTGTTTATTTGACATTGTTGTTGTTGTTGTTGATTTGACGTTGTTGTTGTTGTTAATATTGTTGTTGTTGTTGTTGTTGTTAATTTAACGTTGTTGTTGTTGTTTATTTGACGTTGTTATTGTTGTTGTTTATTTAACGTTGTTGTTGTTGTTTATTTGACGTTATTGTTGTTGTTTATTTGACGTTGTTATTGTTGTTGTTGTTGTTTATTTGACGTTGTTGTTGTTGTTGTTTATTTGACGTTGTTGTTGTTGTTGTTTATTAGAAGTTGTTAATGTCTATGACATTGTTGTTGTTGTTTTTGTTGTTTATTTGACATTGTTGTTATTGTTGTTGTTGTTATTTTTGTTGTTGTTATTGTTGGTGTTGTTGTTGTTTATTTGACGTTGTTGTTGTTGTTGTTGTTTATTTGACATTGTTGTTGTTGTTGTTTATTTGACGTTGTTGTTGTTGTTTATTTGACGTTGTTGTTGTTGTTGTTTTTTTGAAATTGCTGTTGTTGTTGTTGTTGACGTTGTTGTAGTTGTTTATTTGACGTTGTTGTCGTTGTTGTTTATTTGATGTTGTTTTAGTTGTTGTTGTTTATTTGTTGTTGTTGTTGTTTTTTATTTGACGTTGTTGTTGTTGACATTGTTGTTGTTGTTGTTGTTGTTTATTTGACGTTGTTGTTGTTTTTTATTTGACGTTGTTGTTGTTGACATTGTTGTTGTTGTTGTTGTTGTTTATTTGACGTTGTTGTTGTTGTTGTTTAGTTGACGTTGTTGTTGTTATTGACGTTGTTGTTGTTGTTATTTATTTGACATTTTTGTTGTTGTTGATGTTGTTGTTGTTGTTGTTTTTTATTTGACGTTGTTGTTGTTGTTGTTCATTTGACGTTGTTGTTGTTCTTATTGTTGTTGTTGTTGTTAATTTGACATTGTTGTTGTTGTTGTTTATTTGACGTTGTTGTTGTTGTTGTTGTTTATTTGACGTTGTTGTTGTTGTTTATTTGATGTTGTTGTTGTTGTTATTTATTTGACGTTGTTAATGTTGTTGACATTGTTGTTGTTGTTTTTGTTGTTTATTTGACGTTGTTGTTGTTGTTGTTATTGTTTGTGTTGTTGTTGTTTATTTGACGTTCTTGTTGTTGTTGTTGTTTATTTGACGTTGTTGTTGTTTATTTGACGTTGTTGTTGTTTTTTATTTGACGTTGTTGTTGTTGTTGTTGTTGTTTATTTGACGTTGTTGTTGTTGTTGTTTATTTGACATTGCTGTTGTTGTTGTTGTTGACGTTGTTGTTGTAGTTGTTTATTTGACGTTGTTGTTGTTGTTGTTTATTTGATGTTGTTTTAGTTGTTGTTGTTTATTTGACGTTGTTGTTGTTTTTTATTTGACGTTGTTGTTGTTGACATTGTTGTTATTGTTTTTTATTTGACGTTGTTGTTATTGTTTTTTATTTGACGTTGTTGTTGTTGACATTGTTGTTGTTGTTGTTTATTTGACGTTGTTGTTGTTGTTGTTTATTTGACGTAGTTGTTGTTATTGACGTTGTTGTTGTTGTTTATTTGACATTTTTGTTGTTGTTGATGTTGTTGTTTTTTATTTGACGTTGTTGTTGTTGTTGTTTATTTGACGTTGTTGTTGTTGTTGTTATTGTTGTTGTTGTTGTTGCTAATTTGACGTTGTTGTTGTTGTTGTTTGTTTGACGTTGTTGTTGTTGTTGTTTATTTGACGTTGTTGTTGTTTATTTGATGTTGTTGTTGTTGTTGTTTATTATTTATTTGACGTTGTTGTTGTTGTTGTTTATTTGACGTTGTTATTGTTGTTTATTGGACGTTGTTATTGTTGTTTATTTGACGTTGATTTTGTTATTTTACGTTGTTGTTGTTGTTGTATTTGTTGTTGTTGTATTTGTTGTTGTTGTTGTTGTTGCTTATTTGACGTTGTTGTTATTGTTGCTATTTATTTGACGTTGTTATTGTTGTTGTTTATTTGACGTTGTTGTTGTTGTTTTTGTTGTTTATTTGACGTTGTTGTTGTTATTTATTTGACGTTGTTGTTGTTGTTGTTTATTTGACATTGTTGTTAACGTTATTGTTATTGGTGTTTATTTGACGTTGTTGTTGTTGTTGTTGTTTATTTGACGTTGTTGTTGTTGTTGTTGACGTTGTTATTGTTGTTGTTTATTTGATGTTGTTATTGTTGTTGTTGACATAGTTGTTGTTGTTTATTTGACGTTGTTGTTGTTGTTGCCGTTGTTGTTTATTTGACATTGTTGTTGTTGTTGTTTATTTGACGTTGTTGTTGTTGTTGTTATTGTTGTTGTTGTTGTTGTTAATTTGACGTTGTTAATGTTGTTTATTTGACGTTGTTGTTGTTGTTGTTTATTTAACGTTGTTGTTGTTGTTATTTATTTGACGTTGTTGTTGTTGTTGTTGTTTATTTGACGTTGTTGTTTATTTGACATTGTTGTTTATTTGACGTTGTTGTTTATTTGACGTTGTTGTTGTTATTTGAAGTTGTTGTTGTTGTTGTATTTGTTGTTGTTGTTGTTGTTGTTGTTTATTTGACGTTGTTGTTGTTGTTTATTTGACGTTATTGTTGTTGTTTATTTGACGTTGTTATTGTTGTTGTTGTTGTTTATTTGACGTTGTTGTTGACGTTGTTGTTGTTGTTGTTTATTTGACGTTGTTGTTGTTGTTTATTAGACGTTGTTAATGTTGTTGACATTGTTGTTGTTGTTTTTGTTGTTTATTTGACGTTGTTGTTGTTGTTGTTTTTGTTATTTTTGTTGTTGTTATTGTATGTGTTGTTGTTGTTTATTTGACGTTATTGTTGTTGTTGTTGTTGTTATTTTTGATGTTGTTATTGTTGGTGTTGTTGTTGTTTATTTGACGTTGTTGTTGTTGTTGTTTATTTGACGTTGTTGTTGTTGACATTATTGTTGTTGTTGTTGTTTATTTGACGTTGTTGTTGTTGTTTTTTATTTGACGTTGTTGTTGTTGACATTGTTGTTGTTGTTGTTGTTTATTTGACGTTGTTGTTGTTGTTGTTGTTGTTGTTGTTGTTTATTTGACGTTGTTGTTGTTGTTTTTGTTGTTTATTTGACGTTGTTGTTGTTATTTATTTGACGTTGTTGTTGTTGTTGTTGTTTATTTGACGTTGTTGTTAACATTGTTGTTGTTGGTGTTTATTTGACGTTGTTGTTGTTGTTGTTGTTGTTTATTTGACGTTGTTGTTGTTGTTGTTGACGTTGTTATTGTTGTTGTTTATTTGATGTTGTTATTGTTGTTGTTGACATAGTTGTTGTTATTTATTTGACGTTGTTGTTGTTGTTGTTGTCGTTGTTGTTTATTTGACATTGTTGTTGTTGTTGTTTATTTGACGTTGTTGTTGTTGTTGTTATTGTTGTTGTTGTTATTGTTAATTTGACGTTGTTGTTGTTGTTGTTTATTTGACGTTGTTGTTGTTGTTGTTGTTTATTTAACGTTGTTGTTGTTGTTATTTATTTGACGTTGTTGTTGTTGTTGTTTATTTGACGTTGTTGTTTATTTGACATTGTTGTTTATTTGACGTTGTTGTTTATTTGACGTTGTTGTTGTTATTTGAAGTTGTTGTTGTTGTTGTTGTATTTGTTGTTGTTGTTGTTGTTTATTTGACGTTGTTGTTGTTGTTTATTTGACGTTATTGTTGTTGTTTAATTGACATTGTTATTGTTGTTGTTGTTGTTTATTTGACGTTGTTTATGACGTTGTTGTTGTTGTTGTTTATTTGACGTTGTTGTTGTTGTTGTTTATTAGACGTTGTTAATGTTGTTGACATTGTTGTTGTTGTTTTTGTTGTTTATTTGACGTTGTTGTTGTTGTTGTTGTTTTGTTGTTGTTGTTATTGTTGGTGTTGTTGTTGTTTATTTGACGTTGTTGTTATTGTTGTTATTGTTGTTGTTGTTGTTAATTTGACGTTGTTGTTGTTGTTGTTTATTTGACGTTGTTGTTGTTGTTGTTTATTTGATGTTGTTGTTGTTGTTATTTATTTGACGTTGTTGTTGTTGTTATTATTTATTTGACGTTGTTGTTGTTGTTTATTTGACGTTGTTATTGTTGTTTATTGGACGTTGTTATTGTCGTTTATTTGACGTTGTTTTTGTTATTTTACGTTGTTGTTGTTGTATTTGTTGTTGTTGTATTTGTTGTTGTTGTTGTTGTTGCTTATTTGACGTTGTTGTTATTGTTGCTATTTATTTGACGTTGTTATTGTTGTTGTTTATTTGACGTTGTTGTTATTGTTGTTGTTTATTTGACGTTATTGTTGTTGTTGTTTATTTGACGTTGTTGTTGTTGTTGTTATATTTGTTATTTTTGTTATTGTTGTTGCTTATTTGACGTTGACGTTATTGTTGTTGTTGTTTATTTGAAGTTGTTGTTGTTGTTGACGTTGTTGTTGTTGTTGTTTATTTGACATTGTTGTTGTTGTTGTTGTTGTTCTTTATTTGACGTTGTTGTTGTTGTTGTTTTTGTTGTTTATTTGACGTTGTTGTTGTTATTTATTTGACGTTGTTGTTGTTGTTGTTTATTTGACGTTGTTGTTAACGTTGTTGTTGTTGTTGGTGTTTATTTGACGTTGTTGTTGTTGTTGTTGTTGTTGTTGTTGTTTATTTGACGTTGTTGTTGTTGTTGTTGTTGACGTTGTTATTGTTGTTGTTTATTTGATGTTGTTATTGTTGTTGTTGACATAGTTGTTGTTGTTTATTTGACGTTGTTGTTGTTGTTGCCGTTGTTGTTTATTTGACATTGTTGTTGTTGTTGTTGATTTGACGTTGTTGTT
Organism: Vicia faba; assembly: GCA_948472305.1. NCBI lineage: Eukaryota > Viridiplantae > Streptophyta > Magnoliopsida > Fabales > Fabaceae > Vicia > Vicia faba. Next base: position 1,340,062,319 of record OX451735.1, on the reverse strand, counting down.
GTTGTTAATATTGTTGTTGTTGTTGTTGTTAATTTAACGTTGTTGTTGTTGTTTATTTGACGTTGTTATTGTTGTTGTTTATTTAACGTTGTTGTTGTTGTTTATTTGACGTTATTGTTGTTGTTTATTTGACGTTATTGTTGTTGTTTATTTGACGTTGTTGTTGTTGTTGTTTATTTGACGTTGTTGTTGTTGTTGTTTATTAGAAGTTGTTAATGTCTATGACATTGTTGTTGTTGTTTTTGTTGTTTATTTGACATTGTTGTTATTGTTGTTGTTGTTATTTTTGTTGTTGTTATTGTTGGTGTTGTTGTTGTTTATTTGACGTTGTTGTTGTTGTTTATTTGACATTGTTGTTGTTGTTGTTTATTTGACGTTGTTGTTGTTGTTTATTTGACGTTGTTGTTGTTGTTGTTTTTTTGAAATTGCTGTTGTTGTTGTTGTTGACGTTGTTGTAGTTGTTTATTTGACGTTGTTGTCGTTGTTGTTTATTTGATGTTGTTTTAGTTGTTGTTGTTTATTTGTTGTTGTTGTTGTTTTTTATTTGACGTTGTTGTTGTTGACATTGTTGTTGTTGTTGTTGTTGTTTATTTGACGTTGTTGTTGTTGTTTTTTATTTGGCGTTGTTGTTGTTGACATTGTTGTTGTTGTTGTTGTTTATTTGACGTTGTTGTTGTTGTTGTTTAGTTGACGTTGTTGTTATTGACGTTGTTGTTGTTGTTGTTGTTGTTTATTTGACATTTTTGTTGTTGTTGATGTTGTTGTTGTTGTTGTTTTTTATTTGACGTTGTTGTTGTTGTTGTTTATTTGACGTTGTTGTTGTTCTTATTGTTGTTGTTGTTGTTAATTTGACATTGTTGTTGTTGTTTATTTGACGTTGTTATTGTTGTTGTTTATTTGACGTTGTTGTTGTTGTTTATTTGATGTTGTTGTTGTTGTTATTTATTTGACGTTGTTAATGTTGTTGACATTGTTGTTGTTGTTTTTGTTGTTTATTTGACGTTGTTGTTGTTGTTGTTATTTTTGTTGTTGTTATTGTTGGTGTTGTTGTTGTTTATTTGACGTTCTTGTTGTTGTTGTTGTTTATTTGACGTTGTTGTTGTTTATTTGACGTTGTTGTTGTTTTTTATTTGACGTTGTTGTTGTTGTTGTTTATTTGACGTTGTTGTTGTTGTTGTTTATTTGACATTGCTGTTGTTGTTGTTGTTGACGTTGTTGTTGTAGTTGTTTATTTGACGTTGTTGTTGTTGTTGTTTATTTGATGTTGTTTTAGTTGTTGTTGTTTATTTGACGTTGTTGTTGTTTTTTATTTGACGTTGTTGTTGTTGACATTGTTGTTATTGTTTTTTATTTGACGTTGTTGTTATTGTTTTTTATTTGACGTTGTTGTTGTTGACATTGTTGTTGTTGTTGTTTATTTGACGTTGTTGTTGTTGTTGTTTATTTGACGTTGTTGTCGTTGTTGTTTATTTAACGTTGTTGTTGTTGTTATTTATTTGACGTTGTTGTTGTTGTTGTTTATTTGACGTTGTTGTTTATTTGACATTGTTGTTTATTTGACGTTGTTGTTTATTTGACTATGTTGTTGTTGTTTATTTGACGTTATTGTTGTTGTTTATTTGACATTGTTATTGTCGTTGTTGTTGTTTATTTGACGTTGTTGTTGACGTTGTTGTTGTTGTTGTTTATTTGACGTTGTTGTTGTTGTTGTTTATTAGACGTTGTTAATGTTGTTGACATTGTTGTTGTTGTTGTTTATTTGACGTTATTGTTGTTGTTGTTTATTTGACGTTGTTGTTGTTGTTGTTATATTTGTTATTTTTGTTATTGTTGTTGCTTATTTGACGTTGACGTTATTGTTGTTGTTGTTTATTTGAAGTTGTTGTTGTTGACGTTGTTGTTGTTGTTGTTTATTTGACGTTGTTGTTGTTGTTGTTGTTGTTCTTTATTTGACGTTGTTGTTGTTGTTGTTGTTTTTGTTGTTTATTTGACGTTGTTGTTGTTATTTATTTGACGTTGTTGTTGTTGTTGTTTATTTGACGTTGTTGTTAACGTTGTTGTTGTTGGTGGTGTTTATTTGACGTTGTTGTTGTTGTTGTTGTTGTTGTTTATTTGACGTTGTTGTTGTTGTTGTTGACGTTGTTATTGTTGTTGTTTATTTGATGTTGTTATTGTTGTTGTTGACATAGTTGTTGTTGTTTATTTGACGTTGTTGTTGTTGTTGCCGTTGTTGTTTATTTGACATTGTTGTTGTTGTTGTTGATTTGACGTTGTTGTTGTTGTTAATATTGTTGTTGTTGTTGTTGTTAATTTAACGTTGTTGTTGTTGTTTATTTGACGTTGTTATTGTTGTTGTTTATTTAACGTTGTTGTTGTTGTTTATTTGACGTTATTGTTGTTGTTTATTTGACATTGTTATTGTTGTTGTTGTTGTTTATTTGACGTTGTTGTTGTTGTTGTTGTTTATTTGACGTTGTTGTTGTTGTTGTTTATTAGAAGTTGTTAATGTCTATGACATTGTTGTTGTTGTTTTTGTTGTTTATTTGACATTGTTGTTATTGTTGTTGTTGTTATTTTTGTTGTTGTTATTGTTGGTGTTGTTGTTGTTTATTTGACGTTGTTGTTGTTGTTTATTTGACATTGTTGTTGTTGTTGTTTATTTGACGTTGTTGTTGTTGTTTATTTGACGTTGTTGTTGTTGTTGTTTTTTTGAAATTGCTGTTGTTGTTGTTGTTGACGTTGTTGTAGTTGTTTATTTGACGTTGTTGTCGTTGTTGTTTATTTGATGTTGTTTTAGTTGTTGTTGTTTATTTGTTGTTGTTTATTTGTTGTTGTTGTTGTTTTTTATTTGACGTTGTTGTTGTTGACATTGTTGTTGTTGTTGTTGTTGTTTATTTGACGTTGTTGTTGTTGTTTTTTATTTGACGTTGTTGTTGTTGACATTGTTGTTGTTGTTGTTGTTTATTTGACGTTGTTGTTGTTGTTGTTTAGTTGACGATGTTGTTGTTATTGACGTTGTTGTTGTTGTTGTTGTTTATTTGACATTTTTGTTGTTGTTGATGTTGTTGTTGTTGTTGTTTTTTATTTGACGTTGTTGTTGTTGTTGTTTATTTGACGTTGTTGTTGTTCTTATTGTTGTTGTTGTTGTTAATTTGACATTGTTGTTGTTGTTGTTTATTTGACGTTGTTGTTGTTGTTTATTTGACGTTGTTGTTGTTGTTTATTTGATGTTGTTGTTGTTGTTATTTATTTGACGTTGTTAATGTTGTTGACATTGTTGTTGTTGTTTTTGTTGTTTATTTGACGTTGTTGTTGTTGTTGTTATTTTTGTTGTTGTTATTGTTGGTGTTGTTGTTGTTTATTTGACGTTCTTGTTGTTGTTGTTCTTTATTTGACGTTGTTGTTGTTTATTTGACGTTGTTGTTGTTTATTATTTGACGTTGTTGTTGTTGTTGTTTATTTGACGTTGTTGTTGTTGTTGTTTATTTGACATTGCTGTTGTTGTTGTTGTTGACGTTGTTGTTGTAGTTGTTTATTTGACGTTGTTGTTGTTTATTTGACGTTGTTGTTGTTTATTATTTGACGTTGTTGTTGTTGTTGTTTATTTGACGTTGTTGTTGTTGTTGTTTATTTGACATTGCTGTTGTTGTTGTTGTTGACGTTGTTGTTGTAGTTGTTTATTTGACGTTGTTGTTGTTGTTGTTTATTTGATGTTATTTTAGTTGTTGTTGTTTATTTGACGTTGTTGTTGTTTTTTATTTGACGTTGTTGTTGTTGACATTGTTGTTATTGTTTTTTATTTGACGTTGTTGTTATTGTTTTTTATTTGACGTTGTTGTTGTTGACATTGTTGTTGTTGTTGTTTATTTGACGTTGTTGTTGTTGTTGTTTATTTGACGTTGTTGTTGTTGTTGTTTATTTATCGTTGTTGTTGTTGTTATTTATTTGACGTTGTTGTTGTTGTTGTTTATTTGACGTTGTTGTTTATTTGACATTGTTGTTTATTTGACGTTGTTGTTTATTTGACGTTGTTGTTGTTATTTGAAGTTGTTGTTGTTGTATTTGTTGTTGTTGTTGTTGTTGTTGTTGTTTATTTGACGTTGTTGTTGTTGTTTATTTGACGTTATTGTTGTTGTTTATTTGACATTGTTATTGTTGTTGTTGTTGTTTATTTGACGTTGTTGTTGACGTTGTTGTTGTTGTTGTTTATTTGACGTTGTTGTTGTTGTTGTTTATTAGACGTTGTTAATGTTGTTGACATTGTTGTTGTTGTTTTTGTTGTTTATTTGACGTTGTTGTTGTTGTTGTTGTTGTTATTTTTGTTGTTGTTATTGTTGGTGTTGTTGTTGTTTATTTGACGTTGTTGTTATTGTTGTTATTGTTGTTGTTGTTGTTAATTTGACGTTGTTGTTGTTGTTGTTGTTGTTTATTTGACGTTGTTGTTGTTGTTGTTTATTTGACGTTGTTGTTGTTGTTGTTTATTTGATGTTGTTGCTGTTGTTATTTATTTGACGTTGTTGTTGTTGTTATTATTTATTTGACGTTGTTGTTGTTGTTTATTTGACGTTGTTATTGTTGTTTATTGGACGTTGTTATTGTCGTTTATTTGACGTTGTTTT
>OX451735.1:1339992700-1340052700 GCA_948472305.1 Vicia faba | reverse complement strand
CGTTGTTGTTGTTGTTTTTTATTTGACGTTGTTGTTGTTGACATTGTTGTTGTTGTTGTTGTTTATTTGACGTAGTTGTTGTTATTGATGTTGTTGTTGTTGTTGTTGTTGTTGTTGTTTATTTGACATTTTTGTTGTTGTTGATGTTGTTGTTGTTGTTGTTTTTTATTTGACGTTGTTGTTGTGGTTGTTTATTTGACGTTGTTGTTGTTGTTATTGTTGTTTATTTGACGTAGTTGTTGTTATTGACGTTGTTGTTGTTGTTGTTTATTTGACATTTTTGTTGTTGTTGATGTTTTTGTTGTTGTTGTTGTTTATTTGACGTTGTTGTTGTTGTTATTGTTGTTGTTATTGTTGTTAATTTGACGTTGTTGTTGTTTTTGTTTATTTGACGTTGTTGTTGTTGTTGTTTATTTGACGTTGTTGTTGTTGTTGTTTATTTGATGTTGTTGTTGTTTATTTGACGTTGTTGTTGTTGTTGTTGTTTATTTGATGTTGTTGTTGTTGTTATTTATTTGACGTTGTTGTTGTTGTTATTGTTTATTTGACGTTGTTGTTGTTGTTGTTTATTTGACGTTGTTATTGTTGTTTATTTAACGTTGTTATTGTTGTTTATTTGACGTTGTTGTTGTTGTTATTGTTTGTGTTGTTGTTGTTGTTTATTTGACGTTGTTGTTGTTGTTTATTTGACATTGTTGTTGTGGTTGTTATTTATTTGACGTTGTTGTTGTTGTTGTTTATTTGACGTTGTTATTGTTGTTTATTGGACGTTGTTATTGTTGTTTATTTGACGTTGTTTTTGTTATTTTACGTTGTTGTTGTTGTTGTTGTATTTGTTGTTGTTGTATTTGTTGTTGTTGTTGTTGCTGCTTATTTGACGTTGTTGTTATTGTTGCTATTTATTTGACGTTGTTATTGTTGTTGTTTATTTGACGTTGTTGTTGTTGTTTTTGTTGTTTATTTGACGTTGTTGTTGTTATTTATTTGACGTTGTTGTTGTTGTTGTTTATTTGACGTTGTTGTTAACGTTGTTGTTGTTGGTGTTTATTTGACGTTGTTGTTGTTGTTGTTGTTGTTTATTTGACGTTGTTGTTGTTGTTGTTGACGTTGTTATTGTTGTTGTTTATTTGATGTTGTTATTGTTGTTGTTGACATAGTTGTTGTTGTTTATTTGACGTTGTTGTTGTTGTTGCCGTTGTTGTTTATTTGACATTGTTGTTGTTGTTGTTTATTTGACGTTGTTGTTGTTGTTGTTATTGTTGTTGTTGTTGTTGTTAATTTGACGTTGTTGTTGTTGTTTATTTGACGTTGTTGTTGTTGTTGTTTATTTAACGTTGTTGTTGTTGTTATTTATTTGACGTTGTTGTTGTTGTTGTTTATTTGACGTTGTTGTTTATTTGACATTGTTGTTTATTTGACGTTGTTGTTTATTTGACGTTGTTGTTGTTATTTGAAGTTGTTGTTGTTGTTGTTGTATTTGTTGTTGTTCTTGTTGTTGTTTATTTGACGTTGTTGTTGTTGTTGTTTATTTGACGTTGTTGTTGTTGTTGTTTATTTGACTTTGTTGTTGACGTTGTTGTTGTTGTTGTTTAATTGACGTTGTTGTTGTCGTTGTTTATTAGACATTGTTAATGTTGTTGACATTGTTGTTGTTGTTTTTGTTGTTTATTTGACGTTGTTGTTGTTGTTGTTATTTTTGTTGTTGTTATTGTTGGTGTTGTTGTTGTTTATTTGACGTTATTGTTGTTGTTGTTGTTATTTTTGTTGTTGTTATTGTTGGTGTTATTGTTGTTTATTTGACGTTGTTGTTGTTGTTGTTGTTTATTTGACGTTGTTGTTGTTGTTTATTTGACGTTGTTGTTGTTGTTGTTTATTTGACGTTGTTGTTGTTGTTTATTTGACGTTGTTGTTGTTGTTGTTTATTTGACATTGCTGTTGTTGTTGTTGTTGACGTTGTTGTTGTAGTTGTTTATTTGACGTTGTTGTTGTTGTTGTTTATTTGATGTTGTTTTAGTTGTTGTTGTTTATTTGACGTTGTTGTTGTTTTTTATTTGACGTTGTTGTTGTTGACATTGTTGTTATTGTTTTTTATTTGACGTTGTTGTTATTGTTTTTTATTTGACGTTGTTGTTGTTGACATTGTTGTTGTTGTTGTTTATTTGACGTTGTTGTTGTTTATTTGACGTAGTTGTTGTTATTGACGTTGTTGTTGTTGTTGTTGTTGTTTATTTGACATTTTTGTTGTTGTTGATGTTGTTGTTTTTTATTTGACGTTGTTGTTGTTGTTTATTTGACGTTGTTGTTATTGTTGTTATTGTTGTTGTTGTTGTTAATTTGACGTTGTTGTTGTTGTTGTTTATTTGACGTTGTTGTTGTTGTTGTTTATTTGACGTTGTTGTTGTTGTTTATTTGATGTTGTTGTTGTTGTTATTTATTTGACGTTGTTGTTGTTGTTATTATTTATTTGACGTTGTTGTTGTTGTTTATTTGACGTTGTTATTGTTGTTTATTGGACGTTGTTATTGTCGTTTATTTGACGTTGTTTTTGTTATTTTACGTTGTTGTTGTTGTATTTGTTGTTGTTGTATTTGTTGTTGTTGTTGTTGTTGCTTATTTGACGTTGTTGTTATTGTTGCTATTTATTTGACGTTGTTATTGTTGTTATTTATTTGACGTTGTTGTTGTTGTTGTTTATTTGACGTTATTGTTGTTGTTGTTTATTTGACGTTGTTGTTGTTGTTGTTATATTTGTTATTGTTGTTATTGTTGTTGCTTATTTGACGTTGACGTTATTGTTGTTGTTGTTTATTTGAAGTTGTTGTTGTTGTTGTTGTTGTTGTTGTTGTTTATTTGACGTTGTTGTTGTTGTTGTTGTTGTTGTTCTTTATTTGACGTTGTTGTTGTTGTTGTTTTTGTTGTTTATTTGACGTTGTTGTTGTTATTTATTTGACGTTGTTGTTGTTGTTGTTTATTTGAAGTTGTTGTTAACATTGTTGTTGTTGGTGTTTATTTGACGTTGTTGTTGTTGTTTATTTGACGTTGTTGTTGTTGTTTATTTGACATTGTTGTTGTTGTTGTTGACGTTGTTGTTGTAGTTGTTTATTTGACGTTGTTGTTGTTGTTGTTTATTTGATGTTGTTTTAGTTGTTGTTGTTTATTTGACGTTGTTGTTGTTTTTTATTTGACGTTGTTGTTGTTTACATTGTTGTTGTTGTTGTTATTTATTTGACGTTCTTGTTGTTGTTTTTTATTTGACGTTGTTGTTGTTGACAATGTTGTTGTTGTTGTTGTTTATTTGACGTAGTTGTTGTTATTGATGTTGTTGTTGTTGTTGTTGTTGTTGTTTATTTGACGTTTTTGTTGTTGTTGATGTTGTTGTTGTTGTTGTTGTTTTTTATTTGACGTTGTTGTTGTTGTTGTTTATTTGACGTTGTTGTTGTTGTTTTTTATTTGACGTTGTTGTTGTTGACATTGTTGTTGTTGTTGTTTATTTGACGTAGTTGTTGTTATTGATGTTGTTGTTGTTGTTGTTGTTGTTGTTGTTTATTTGACGTTTTTGTTGTTGTTGATGTTGTTGTTGTTGTTTTTTATTTGGCGTTGTTGTTGTTGTTGTTTATTTGACGTTGTTGTTGTTGTTATTGTTGTTTATTTGACGTAGTTGTTGTTATTGACGTTGTTGTTGTTGTTGTTTATTTGACATTTTTGTTGTTGTTGATGTTGTTGTTGTTGTTGTTTTTTATTTGACGTTGTTGTTGTTGTTTATTTGACGTTGTTGTTGTTGTTATTGTTGTTAATTTGACGTTGTTGTTGTTGTTGTTGTTTATTTGACGTTGTTGTTGTTGTTGTTTATTTGACGTTGTTGTTGTTGTTGTTTATTTGATGTTGTTGTTGTTTATTTGACGTTGTTGTTGTTGTTGTTTATTTGATGTTGTTGTTGTTGTTATTTATTTGACGTTGTTGTTGTTGTTATTGTTTATTTGACGTTGTTGTTGTTGTTGTTTATTTGACGTTGTTATTGTTGTTTATTTGACGTTGTTATTGTTGTTTATTTGACGTTGTTGTTGTTGTTATTGTTTGTGTTGTTGTTGTTGTTTATTTGACGTTGTTGTTGTTGTTTATTTGACATTGTTGTTGTGGTTGTTATTTATTTGACGTTGTTGTTGTTGTTGTTTATTTGACGTTGTTATTGTTGTTTATTGGACGTTAATATTGTTGTTTATTTGACGTTGTTTTTGTTATTTTACGTTGTTGTTGTTGTTGTTGTATTTGTTGTTGTTGTATTTGTTGTTGTTGTTGTTGCTGCTTATTTGACGTTGTTGTTATTGTTGCTATTTATTTGACGTTGTTATTGTTGTTGTTTATTTGACGTTGTTGTTGTTGTTTTTGTTGTTTATTTGACGTTGTTGTTGTTATTTATTTGACGTTGTTGTTGTTGTTGTTTATTTGACGTTGTTGTTAACGTTGTTGTTGTTGGTGTTTATTTGACGTTGTTGTTGTTGTTGTTGTTGTTGTTTATTTGACGTTGTTGTTGTTGTTGTTGACGTTGTTATTGTTGTTGTTTATTTGATGTTGTTATTGTTGTTGTTGACATAGTAGTTGTTGTTTATTTGACGTTGTTGTTGTTGTTGCCGTTGTTGTTTATTTGACATTGTTGTTGTTGTTGTTTATTTGACGTTGTTGTTGTTGTTGTTATTGTTGTTGTTGTTGTTGTTAATTTGATGTTGTTGTTGTTGTTTATTTGACGTTGTTGTTGTTGTTGTTTATTTAATGTTGTTGTTGTTGTTGTTATTTATTTGACGTTGTTGTTATTGTTGTTTATTTGACGTTGTTGTTTATTTGACATTGTTGTTTATTTGACGTTGTTGTTTATTTGACGTTGTTGTTGTTATTTGAAGTTGTTGTTGTTGTTGTATTTGTTGTTGTTCTTGTTGTTGTTTATTTGACGTTGTTGTTGTTGTTGTTTATTTGACGTTATTGTTGTTGTTTATTTGACGTTGTTATTGTTGTTGTTGTTGTTTATTTGACGTTGTTGTTGACGTTGTTGTTGTTGTTGTTTATTTGACGTTGTTGTTGTCGTTGTTTATTAGACGTTGTTAATGTTGTTGACATTGTTGTTGTTGTTTTTGTTGTTTATTTGACGTTGTTGTTGTTGTTGTTTATTTGACGTTGTTGTTGTTGTTGTTTATTTGACGTTGTTGTTGTTGTTGTTGTTTATTTGACATTGTTGTTGTTGTTGTTGTTGACGTTGTTGTTGTAGTTGTTTATTTGACGTTGTTGTTGTTGTTGTTTATTTGATGTTGTTTTAGTTGTTGTTGTTTATTTGACGTTGTTGTTGTTTTTAATTTGACGTTGTTGTTGTTGACATTGTTGTTGTTGTTGTTTATTTGACGTTGTTGTTGTTTATTTGACGTAGTTGTTGTTATTGACGTTGTTGTTGTTGTTGTTGTTGTTTATTTGACATTTTTGTTGTTGTTGATGTTGTTGTTTTTTATTTGACGTTGTTGTTGTTTATTTGACGTTGTTGTTATTGTTGTTATTGTTGTTGTTGTTGTTAATTTGACGTTGTTGTTGTTGTTGTTTATTTGACGTTGTTGTTGTTGTTGTTTATTTGACGTTGTTGTTGTTGTTTATTTGATGTTGTTGTTGTTGTTATTTATTTGACGTTGTTGTTGTTGTTATTATTTATTTGACGTTGTTGTTGTTGTTTATTTGACGTTGTTATTGTTGTTTATTGGACATTGTTATTGTCGTTTATTTGACGTTGTTTTTGTTATTTTACGTTGTTGTTGTTGTATTTGTTGTTGTTGTATTTGTTGTTGTTATATTTGTTGTTGTTGTATTTGTTGTTATTGTTGTTGTTGCTTATTTGACGTTGTTGTTATTGTTGCTATTTATTTGACGTTGTTATTGTTGTTGTTTATTTGACATTGTTGTTGTTGTTGTTTATTTGACGTTATTGTTGTTGTTGTTTATTTGACGTTGTTGTTGTTGTTGTTATATTTGTTATTGTTGTTATTGTTGTTGCTTATTTGACGTTGACGTTATTGTTGTTGTTGTTTATTTGAAGTTGTTGTTGTTGACGTTGTTGTTGTTGTTGTTTATTTGACGTTGTTGTTGTTGTTGTTGTTGTTCTTTATTTGACGTTGTTGTTGTTGTTGTTTTTGTCGTTTATATGACGTTGTTGTTGTTATTTATTTGACGTTGTTGTTGTTGTTGTTGTTTATTTGAAGTTGTTGTTAACGTTGTTGTTGTTGGTGTTTATTTGACGTTGTTGTTGTTGTTGTTGTTTATTTGACGTTGTTGTTGTTGTTGTTGACGTTGTTATTTTTGTTGTTTATTTGATGTTGTTATTGTTGTTGTTGACATAGTTGTTGTTGTTTATTTGACGTTGTTGTTGTTGTTGCCGTTGTTGTTTATTTGACATTGTTGTTGTTGTTGTTGATTTGACGTTGTTGTTGTTGTTAATATTGTTGTTGTTAATTTAACTTTGTTGTTGTTGTTTATTTGACGTTGTTGTTGTTGTTGTTTATTTAACGTTGTTGTTGTTGTTTATTTGACGTTATTGTTGTTGTTTATTTGACGTTGTTATTGTTGTTGTTGTTGTTTATTTGACGTTGTTGTTGTTGTTGTTTATTTGACGTTGTTGTTGTTGTTGTTTATTAGACGTTGTTAATGTCTATGACATTGTTGTTGTTGTTTTTGTTGTTTATTTGACGTTGTTGTTATTGTTGTTGTTGTTATTTTTGTTGTTGTTATTTTTGTTGTTGTTATTGTTGGTGTTTTTGTTGTTTATTTGACGTTGTTGTTGTTGTTTATTTGACGTTGTTGTTGTTGTTGTTTTTTTGAAATTGCTGTTGTTGTTGTTGTTGACATTGTTGTAGTTGTTTATTTGACGTTGTTGTCGTTGTTGTTTATTTGATGTTGTTTTAGTTGTTGTTGTTTATTTGTTGTTGTTGTTGTTTTTTATTTGACGTTGTTGTTGTTGACATTGTTGTTATTGTTGTTTTTTATTTGACGTTGTTGTTGTTGTTTTTTATTTGATGTTGTTGTTGTTGACATTGTTGTTGTTGTTGTTTATTTGATGTTGTTGTTGTTGTTGTTTAGTTGACGTTGTTGTTGTTATTGACGTTTTTGTTGTTGTTGTTGTTTATTTGACATTTTTGTTGTTGTTGATGTTGTTGTTGTTGTTGTTTTTTATTTGACATTGGTGTTGTTCTTGTTTATTTGACGTTGTTGTTGTTCTTATTGTTGTTGTTGTTGTTAATTTGACATTGTTGTTGTTGTTGTTTATTTGACGTTGTTGTTGTTGTTGTTTATTTGACGTTGTTGTTGTTGTTTATTTGATGTTGTTGTTGTTGTTATTTATTTGACGTTGTTAATGTTGTTGACATTGTTGTTGTTGTTTTTGTTGTTTATTTGACGTTGTTGTTGTTGTTGTTATTTTTGTTGTTGTTATTGTTGGTGTTGTTGTTGTTTAGTTGACGTTCTTGTTGTTGTTGTTGTTGTTTATTTGACGTTCTTGTTGTTTATGTGACGTTGTTGTTGTTTTTTATTTGACGTTGTTGTTGTTGTTGTTTATTTGACGTTGTTGTTGTTGTTGTTTATTTGACATTGCTGTTGTTGTTGTTGTTGTTGACGTTGTTGTTGTAGTTGTTTATTTGACGTTGTTGTTGTTGTTGTTGTTTATTTGTTGTTGTTTTTGTTGTTTATTTGACGTTGTTGTTGTTGTTGTTGTTTTTTTGTTGTTGTTATTGTTGGTGTTGTTGTTGTTTATTTGACGTTGTTGTTATTGTTGTTATTGTTGTTGTTGTTGTTAATTTGACGTTGTTGTTGTTGTTGTTTATTTGACGTTGTTGTTGTTGTTGTTTATTTGACGTTGTTGTTGTTGTTGTTTATTTGATGTTGTTGTTGTTGTTATTTATTTGACGTTGTTGTTGTTGTTATTATTTATTTGACGTTGTTGTTGTTGTTTATTTGACGTTGTTATTGTTGTTTATTGGACGTTGTTATTGTCGTTTATTTGATGTTGTTTTTGTTATTTTACGTTGTTGTTGTTGTATTTGTTGTTGTTGTATTTGTTGTTGTTGTTGTTGTTGCTTATTTGACGTTGTTGTTATTGTTGCTATTTATTTGACGTTGTTATTGTTGTTGTTTATTTGACGTTGTTGTTATTGTTGTTGTTTATTTGACGTTATTGTTGTTGTTGTTTATTTGACGTTGTTGTTGTTGTTGTTATATTTGTTATTTTTGTTATTGTTGTTGCTTATTTGACGTTGACGTTATTGTTGTTGTTGTTTATTTGAAGTTGTTGTTGTTGTTGACGTTGTTGTTGTTTTTGTTTATTTGACGTTGTTGTTGTTGTTGTTTTTGTTGTTTATTTGACGTTGTTGTTGTTATTTATTTGACGTTGTTGTTGTTGTTGTTTATTTGACGTTGTTGTTAACGTTGTTGTTGTTGTTGGTGTTTATTTGACGTTGTTGTTGTTGTTATTGTTGTTGTTGTTGTTTATTTGACGTTGTTGTTGTTGTTGTTGACGTTGTTATTGTTGTTGTTTATTTGATGTTGTTATTGTTGTTGTTGACATAGTTGTTGTTGTTTATTTGACGTTGTTGTTGTTGTTGCCGTTGTTGTTTATTTGACATTGTTGTTGTTGTTGTTGATTTGACGTTGTTGTTGTTGTTAATATTGTTGTTGTTGTTGTTGTTAATTTAACGTTGTTGTTGTTGTTTATTTGACGTTGTTATTGTTGTTGTTTATTTAACGTTGTTGTTGTTGTTTATTTGACGTTATTGTTGTTGTTTATTTGACGTTGTTATTGTTGTTGTTGTTGTTTATTTGACGTTGTTGTTGTTGTTGTTTATTTGACGTTGTTGTTGTTGTTGTTTATTAGAAGTTGTTAATGTCTATGACATTATTGTTGTTGTTTTTGTTGTTTATTTGACATTGTTGTTATTGTTGTTGTTGTTATTTTTGTTGTTGTTATTGTTGGTGTTGTTGTTGTTTATTTGACGTTGTTGTTGTTGTTTATTTGACATTGTTGTTGTTGTTGTTTATTTGACGTTGTTGTTGTTGTTTATTTGACGTTGTTGTTGTTGTTGTTTTTTTGAAATTGCTGTTGTTGTTGTTGTTGACGTTGTTGTAGTTGTTTATTTGACGTTGTTGTCGTTGTTGTTTATTTGATGTTGTTTTAGTTGTTGTTGTTTATTTGTTGTTGTTGTTGTTTTTTATTTGACGTTGTTGTTGTTGACATTGTTGTTGTTGTTGTTGTTGTTTATTTGACGTTGTTGTTGTTGTTTTTTATTTGGCGTTGTTGTTGTTGACATTGTTGTTGTTGTTGTTGTTTATTTGACGTTGTTGTTGTTGTTGTTTAGTTGACGTTGTTGTTATTGACGTTGTTGTTGTTGTTGTTGTTGTTGTTTATTTGACATTTTTGTTGTTGTTGATGTTGTTGTTGTTGTTGTTTTTTATTTGACGTTGTTGTTGTTGTTGTTTATTTGACGTTGTTGTTGTTCTTATTGTTGTTGTTGTTGTTAATTTGACATTGTTGTTGTTGTTTATTTGACGTTGTTGTTGTTGTTGTTTATTTGACGTTGTTGTTGTTGTTTATTTGATGTTGTTGTTGTTGTTATTTATTTGACGTTGTTAATGTTGTTGACATTGTTGTTGTTGTTTTTGTTGTTTATTTGACGTTGTTGTTGTTGTTGTTATTTTTGTTGTTGTTATTGTTGGTGTTGTTGTTGTTTATTTGACGTTCTTGTTGTTGTTGTTGTTTATTTGACGTTGTTGTTGTTTATTTGACGTTGTTGTTGTTTTTTATTTGACGTTGTTGTTGTTGTTGTTGTTTATTTGACGTTGTTGTTGTTGTTATTTATTTGACATTGCTGTTGTTGTTGTTGTTGTTGTTTATTTGATGTTGTTTTAGTTGTTGTTGTTTATTTGACGTTGTTGTTGTTTTTTATTTGACGTTGTTGTTGTTGACATTGTTGTTATTGTTTTTTATTTGACGTTGTTGTTATTGTTTTTTATTTGACGTTGTTGTTGTTGACATTGTTGTTGTTGTTGTTTATTTGACGTTGTTGTTGTTGTTGTTTATTTGACGTTGTTGTTGTTGTTGTTTATTTAACGTTGTTGTTGTTGTTATTTATTTGACGTTGTTGTTGTTGTTGTTGTTTATTTGACGTTGTTGTTTATTTGACATTGTTGTTTATTTGACGTTGTTGTTTATTTGACGTTGTTGTTGTTATTTGAAGTTGTTGTTGTTGTTGTATTTGTTGTTGTTGTTGTTGTTGTTTATTTGACGTTGTTGTTGTAGTTTATTTGACGTTATTGTTGTTGTTTATTTGACATTGTTATTGTCGTTGTTGTTGTTTATTTGACGTTGTTGTTGACGTTGTTGTTGTTGTTGTTTATTTGACGTTGTTGTTGTTGTTGTTGTTTATTAGACGTTGTTAATGTTGTTGACATTGTTGTTGTTGTTGTTTATTTGACGTTATTGTTGTTGTTGTTTATTTGACGTTGTTGTTGTTGTTGTTATATTTGTTATTTTTGTTATTGTTGTTGCTTATTTGACGTTGACGTTATTGTTGTTGTTGTTTATTTGAAGTTGTTGTTGTTGTTGACGTTGTTGTTGTTGTTGTTTATTTGACGTTGTTGTTGTTGTTGTTGTTGTTCTTTATTTGACGTTGTTGTTGTTGTTGTTTTTGTTGTTTATTTGACGTTGTTGTTGTTATTTATTTGACGTTGTTGTTGTTGTTGTTTATTTGACGTTGTTGTTAACGTTGTTGTTGTTGGTGGTGTTTATTTGACGTTGTTGTTGTTGTTGTTGTTGTTGTTTATTTGACGTTGTTGTTGTTGTTGTTGACGTTGTTATTGTTGTTGTTTATTTGATGTTGTTATTGTTGTTGTTGACATAGTTGTTGTTGTTTATTTGACGTTGTTGTTGTTGTTGTCGTTGTTGTTTATTTGACATTGTTGTTGTTGTTGTTGATTTGACGTTGTTGTTGTTGTTAATATTGTTGTTGTTGTTGTTGTTAATTTAACGTTGTTGTTGTTGTTGTTTATTTGACGTTGTTATTGTTGTTGTTTATTTAACGTTGTTGTTGTTGTTTATTTGACGTTATTGTTGTTGTTTATTTGACATTGTTATTGTTGTTGTTGTTGTTTATTTGACGTTGTTGTTGTTGTTGTTTATTTGACGTTGTTGTTGTTGTTGTTTATTAGAAGTTGTTAATGTCTATGACATTGTTGTTGTTGTTTTTGTTGTTTATTTGACATTGTTGTTATTGTTGTTGTTGTTATTTTTGTTGTTGTTATTGTTGGTGTTGTTGTTGTTTATTTGACGTTGTTGTTGTTGTTTATTTGACATTGTTGTTGTTGTTGTTTATTTGACGTTGTTGTTGTTGTTTATTTGACGTTGTTGTTGTTGTTGTTTTTTTGAAATTGCTGTTGTTGTTGTTGTTGACGTTGTTGTAGTTGTTTATTTGACGTTGTTGTCGTTATTGTTTATTTGATGTTGTTTTAGTTGTTGTTGTTTATTTGTTGTTGTTTATTTGTTGTTGTTGTTGTTTTTTATTTGACGTTGTTGTTGTTGACATTGTTGTTGTTGTTGTTGTTTATTTGACGTTGTTGTTGTTGTTTTTTATTTGACGTTGTTGTTGTTGACATTGTTGTTGTTGTTGTTGTTTATTTGACGTTGTTGTTGTTGTTGTTTAGTTGACGATGTTGTTGTTATTGACGTTGTTGTTGTTGTTGTTGTTTATTTGACATTTTTGTTGTTGTTGATGTTGTTGTTGTTGTTGTTTTTTATTTGACGTTGTTGTTGTTGTTGTTTATTTGAAGTTGTTGTTGTTCTTATTATTGTTGTTGTTGTTAATTTGACATTGTTGTTGTTGTTGTTTATTTGACGTTGTTGTTGTTGTTGTTTATTTGACGTTGTTGTTGTTGTTTATTTGATGTTGTTGTTGTTGTTATTTATTTGACGTTGTTAATGTTGTTGACATTGTTGTTGTTGTTTTTGTTGTTTATTTGACGTTGTTGTTGTTGTTGTTATTTTTGTTGTTGTTATTGTTGGTGTTGTTGTTGTTTATTTGACGTTCTTGTTGTTGTTGTTGTTTATTTGACGTTGTTGTTGTTTATTTGACGTTGTTGTTGTTTATTATTTGACGTTGTTGTTGTTGTTGTTTATTTGACGTTGTTGTTGTTGTTGTTTATTTGACATTGCTGTTGTTGTTGTTGTTGACGTTGTTGTTGTAGTTGTTTATTTGACGTTGTTGTTGTTGTTGTTTATTTGATGTTATTTTAGTTGTTGTTGTTTATTTGACGTTGTTGTTGTTTTTTATTTGACGTTGTTGTTGTTGACATTGTTGTTATTGTTTTTTATTTGACGTTGTTGTTATTGTTTTTTATTTGACGTTGTTGTTGTTGACATTGTTGTTGTTGTTGTTTATTTGACGTTGTTGTTGTTGTTGTTTATTTGACGTTGTTGTTGTTGTTGTTTATTTATCGTTGTTGTTGTTGTTATTTATTTGACGTTGTTGTTGTTGTTGTTGTTTATTTGACGTTGTTGTTTATTTGACATTGTTGTTTATTTGACGTTGTTGTTTATTTGACGTTGTTGTTGTTATTTGAAGTTGTTGTTGTTGTATTTGTTGTTGTTGTTGTTGTTGTTGTTTATTTGACGTTGTTGTTGTTATTTGAAGTTGTTGTTGTTGTTGTTTATTTGACGTTGTTGTTGTTGTTAATGTTGTTGACATTGTTGTTGTTGTTTTTGTTGTTTATTTGACGTTGTTGTTGTTGTTGTTGTTGTTATTTTTGTTGTTGTTATTGTTGGTGTTGTTGTTGTTTATTTGACGTTGTTGTTATTGTTGTTATTGTTGTTGTTGTTGTTAATTTGACGTTGTTGTTGTTATTGTTGTTTATTTGACGTTGTTGTTGTTGTTGTTGTTTATTTGACGTTGTTGTTGTTGTTGTTTATTTGATGTTGTTGCTGTTGTTATTTATTTGACGTTGTTGTTGTTGTTATTATTTATTTGACGTTGTTGTTGTTGTTTATTTGACGTTGTTATTGTTGTTTATTGGACGTTGTTATTGTCGTTTATTTGACGTTGTTTTTGTTATTTTACGTTGTTGTTGTTGTATTTGTTGTTGTTGTTGTTGTTGCTTATTTGACGTTGTTGTTATTGTTGCTATTTATTTGACGTTGTTATTGTTGTTGTTTATTTGACGTTGTTGTTATTGTTGTTGTTTATTTGACGTTATTGTTGTTGTTGTTTATTTGACATTGTTGTTGTTGTTATATTTGTTATTTTTGTTATTGTTGTTGCTTATTTGACGTTGACGTTATTGTTGTTGTTGTTTATTTGAAGTTGTTGTTGTTGTTGACGTTGTTGTTGTTGTTGTTTATTTGACGTTGTTGTTGTTGTTGTTTATTTGACGTTGTTGTTGTTGTTGTTGTTGTTCTTTATTTGACGTTGTTGTTGTTGTTGTTTTTGTTGTTTATTTGACGTTGTTGTTGTTATTTATTTGACGTTGTTGTTGTTGTTGTTGTTGTTTATTTGACGTTGTTGTTAACGTTGTTGTTGTTGTTGGTGTTTATTTGACGTTGTTGTTGTTGTTGTTTATTTGACGTTGTTGTTGTTGTTGTTGACGTTGTTATTGTTGTTGTTTATTTGATGTTGTTATTGTTGTTGTTGACATAGTTGTTGTTGTTTATTTGACGTTGTTGTTGTTGTTGCCGTTGTTGTTTATTTGACATTGTTGTTGTTGTTGTTGATTTGACGTTGTTGTTGTTGTTAATATTGTTGTTGTTGTTGTTGTTAATTTAACGTTGTTGTTGTTGTTTATTTGACGTTGTTATTGTTGTTGTTTATTTAACGTTGTTGTTGTTGTTTATTTGACGTTATTGTTGTTGTTTATATGACGTTGTTATTGTTGTTGTTGTTGTTTATTTGACGTTGTTGTTGTTGTTGTTTATTTGACGTTGTTGTTGTTGTTGTTTATTAGAAGTTGTTAATGTCTATGACATTGTTGTTGTTGTTTTTGTTGTTTATTTGACATTGTTGTTATTGTTGTTGTTGTTATTTTTGTTGTTGTTATTGTTGGTGTTGTTGTTGTTTATTTGACGTTGTTGTTGTTGTTGTTGTTTATTTGACATTGTTTTTGTTGTTGTTTATTTGACGTTGTTGTTGTTGTTTATTTGACGTTGTTGTTGTTGTTGTTTTTTTGAAATTGCTGTTGTTGTTGTTGTTGACGTTGTTGTAGTTGTTTATTTGACGTTGTTGTCGTTGTTGTTTATTTGATGTTGTTTTAGTTGTTTTTGTTTATTTGTTGTTGTTGTTGTTTTTTATTTGACGTTGTTGTTGTTGACATTGTTGTTGTTGTTGTTGTAGTTTATTTGACGTTGTTGTTGTTTTTTATTTGACGTTGTTGTTGTTGACATTGTTGTTGTTGTTGTTGTTGTTTATTTGACGTTGTTGTTGTTGTTGTTTAGTTGACGTTGTTGTTGTTATTGACGTTGTTGTTGTTGTTATTTATTTGACATTTTTGTTGTTGTTGATGTTGTTGTTGTTGTTGTTTTTTATTTGACGTTGTTGTTGTTGTTGTTCATTTGACGTTGTTGTTGTTCTTATTGTTGTTGTTGTTGTTAATTTGACATTGTTGTTGTTGTTGTTTATTTGACGTTGTTGTTGTTGTTGTTTATTTGACGTTGTTGTTGTTGTTTATTTGATGTTGTTGTTGTTGTTATTTATTTGACGTTGTTAATGTTGTTGACATTGTTGTTGTTGTTTTTGTTGTTTATTTGACGTTGTTGTTGTTGTTGTTATTTTTGTTGTTGTTATTGTTTGTGTTGTTGTTGTTTATTTGATGTTCTTGTTGTTGTTGTTTATTTGACGTTGTTGTTGTTTATTTGACGTTGTTGTTGTTTTTTATTTGACGTTGTTGTTGTTGTTGTTGTTGTTTATTTGACGTTGTTGTTGTTGTTGTTTATTTGACATTGCTGTTGTTGTTGTTGTTGACGTTGTTGTTGTAGTTGTTTATTTGACGTTGTTGTTGTTGTTGTTTATTTGATGTTGTTTTAGTTGTTGTTGTTTATTTGACGTTGTTGTTGTTTTTTATTTGACGTTGTTGTTGTTGACATTGTTGTTATTGTTTTTTATTTGACGTTGTTGTTATTGTTTTTTATTTGACGTTGTTGTTGTTGACATTGTTGTTGTTGTTGTTTATTTGACGTTGTTGTTGTTGTTGTTTATTTGACGTAGTTGTTGTTATTGACGTTGTTGTTGTTGTTGTTTATTTGACATTTTTGTTGTTGTTGATGTTGTTGTTTTTTATTTGACGTTGTTGTTGTTGTTGTTTATTTGACGTTGTTGTTGTTGTTGTTGTTATTGTTGTTGTTGTTGTTGTTAATTTGACGTTGTTGTTGTTGTTGTTTATTTGACGTTGTTGTTGTTGTTGTTTATTTGACGTTGTTGTTGTTTATTTGATGTTGTTGTTGTTGTTGTTTATTATTTATTTGACGTTGTTGTTGTTGTTGTTTATTTGACGTTGTTATTGTTGTTTATTGGACGTTGTTATTGTTGTTTATTTGACGTTGTTTTTGTTATTTTACGTTGTTGTTGTTGTTGTATTTGTTGTTGTTGTATTTGTTGTTGTTGTTGTTGTTGTTGTTGCTTATTTGACGTTGTTGTCATTGTTGCTATTTATTTGACGTTGTTATTGTTGTTGTTTATTTGACGTTGTTGTTGTTGTTTTTGTTGTTTATTTGACGTTGTTGTTGTTATTTATTTGACGTTGTTGTTGTTGTTGTTTATTTGACATTGTTGTTAACGTTATTGTTGTTGGTGTTTATTTGACGTTGTTGTTGTTGTTGTTGTTTATTTGACGTTGTTGTTGTTGTTGTTGACGTTGTTATTGTTGTTGTTTATTTGATGTTGTTATTGTTGTTGTTGACATAGTTGTTGTTGTTTATTTGACGTTGTTGTTGTTGTTGCCGTTGTTGTTTATTTGACATTGTTGTTGTTGTTGTTTATTTGACGTTGTTGTTGTTGTTGTTATTGTTGTTGTTGTTGTTGTTAATTTGACGTTGTTAATGTTGTTTATTTGACGTTGTTGTTGTTGTTGTTTATTTAACGTTGTTGTTGTTGTTATTTATTTGACGTTGTTGTTGTTGTTGTTGTTGTTTATTTGACGTTGTTGTTTATTTGACATTGTTGTTTATTTGACGTTGTTGTTTATTTGACGTTGTTGTTGTTATTTGAAGTTGTTGTTGTTGTTGTATTTGTTGTTGTTGTTGTTGTTGTTTATTTGACGTTGTTGTTGTTGTTTATTTGACGTTATTGTTGTTGTTTATTTGACGTTGTTATTGTTGTTGTTGTTGTTTATTTGACGTTGTTGTTGACGTTGTTGTTGTTGTTGTTTATTTGACGTTGTTGTTGTTGTTTATTAGACGTTGTTAATGTTGTTGACATTGTTGTTGTTGTTTTTGTTGTTTATTTGACGTTGTTGTTGTTGTTGTTGTTATTTTTGTTGTTGTTATTGTTGGTGTTGTTGTTGTTTATTTGACGTTATTGTTGTTGTTGTTGTTGTTATTTTTGATGTTGTTATTGTTGGTGTTGTTGTTGTTTATTTGACGTTGTTGTTGTTGTTGTTTATTTGACGTTGTTGTTGTTGTTTATTTGACGTTGTTGTTGTTGTTTATTTGACGTTGTTTTTGTTATTTTACGTTGTTGTTGTTGTTGTATTTGTTGTTGTTGTATTTGTTGTTGTTGTTGTTGTTGCTTATTTGACGTTGTTGTTATTGTTGCTATTTATTTGACGTTGTTATTGTTGTTGTTTATTTGACGTTATTGTTGTTGTTTTTGTTGTTTATTTGACGTTGTTGTTGTTATTTATTTGACGTTGTTGTTGTTGTTGTTTATTTGACGTTGTTGTTAACGTTGTTGTTGTTGGTGTTTATTTGACGTTGGTGTTGTTGTTGTTGTTTATTTGACGTTGTTGTTGTTGTTGTTGACGTTGTTATTGTTGTTGTTTATTTGATGTTGTTATTGTTGTTGTTGACATAGTTGTTGTTGTTTATTTGACGTTGTTGTTGTTGTTGCCGTTGTTGTTTATTTGACATTGTTGTTGTTGTTGTTTATTTGACGTTGTTGTTGTTGTTGTTTATATTCTTGTTGTTGTTGTTGTTAATTTGACGTTATTGTTGTTGTTTATTTGACGTTGTTGTTGTTGTTGTTTATTTAACGTTGTTGTTGTTGTTATTTATTTGACGTTGTTGTTGTTGTTGTTTATTTGACGTTGTTGTTTATTTGACATTGTTGTTTATTTGACGTTGTTGTTTATTTGACGTTGTTGTTGTTATTTGAAGTTGTTGTTGTTGTTGTATTTGTTGTTATTGTTGTTGTTGTTTATTTGACGTTGTCGTTGTTGTTTACTTGACGTTATTGTTGTTGTTTATTTGACGATGTTATTGTTGTTGTTGTTGTTTATTTGACGTTGTTGTTGACGTTGTTGTTGTTGTTGTTTATTTGACGTTGTTGTTGTTGTTGTTTATTAGACGTTGTTAATGTTGTTGACATTGTTGTTGTTGTTTTTGTTGTTTATTTGACGTTGTTGTTGTTGTTGTTGTTATTTTTGTTGTTGTTATTGTTGGTGTTGTTGTTGTTTATTTGACGTTATTGTTGTTGTTGTTGTTGTTATTTTTGTTGTTGTTATTGTTGGTGTTGTTGTTGTTTATTTGACGTTGTTGTTGTTGTTGTTTATTTGACGTTGTTGTTGTTGTTTATTTGACGTTGTTGTTGTTGTTTATTTGACATTGTTGTTGTTGTTGTTGACGTTGTTGTTGTAGTTGTTTATTTGACGTTGTTGTTGTTGTTGTTGTTGTTGTTTATTTGATGTTATTTTAGTTGTTGTTGTTTATTTGACGTTGTTGTTGTTTTTTATTTGACGTTGTTGTTGTTGACATTGTTGTTGTTGTTGTTATTTATTTGACGTTCTTGTTGTTGTTTTTTATTTGACGTTGTTGTTGTTGACATTGTTGTTGTTGTTGTTGTTTATTTGACGTAGTTGTTGTTATTGATGTTGTTGTTGTTGTTGTTGTTGTTGTTGTTTATTTGACGTTTTTGTTGTTGTTGATGTTGTTGTTGTTGTTGTTGTTTTTTATTTGACGTTGTTGTTGTTGTTTATTTGACGTTGTTGTTGTTGTTTTTTATTTGACGTTGTTGTTGTTGACATTGTTGTTGTTGTTGTTGTTGTTTATTTGACGTTGTTGTTGTTTATTTGACGTTCTTGTTGTTTATGTGACGTTGTTGTTGTTTTTTATTTGACGTTGTTGTTGTTGTTGTTTATTTGACGTTGTTGTTGTTGTTGTTTATTTGACATTGCTGTTGTTGTTGTTGTTGTTGACGTTGTTGTTGTAGTTGTTTATTTGACGTTGTTGTTGTTGTTGTTGTTTATTTGTTGTTGTTTTTGTTGTTTATTTGACGTTGTTGTTGTTGTTGTTGTTTTTTTGTTGTTGTTATTGTTGGTGTTGTTGTTGTTTATTTGACGTTGTTGTTATTGTTGTTATTGTTGTTGTTGTTGTTAATTTGACGTTGTTGTTGTTGTTGTTTATTTGACGTTGTTGTTGTTGTTGTTTATTTGACGTTGTTGTTGTTGTTGTTTATTTGATGTTGTTGTTGTTGTTATTTATTTGACGTTGTTGTTGTTGTTATTATTTATTTGACGTTGTTGTTGTTGTTTATTTGACGTTGTTATTGTTGTTTATTGGACGTTGTTATTGTCGTTTATTTGATGTTGTTTTTGTTATTTTACGTTGTTGTTGTTGTATTTGTTGTTGTTGTATTTGTTGTTGTTGTTGTTGTTGCTTATTTGACGTTGTTGTTATTGTTGCTATTTATTTGACGTTGTTATTGTTGTTGTTTATTTGACGTTGTTGTTATTGTTGTTGTTTATTTGACGTTATTGTTGTTGTTGTTTATTTGACGTTGTTGTTGTTGTTGTTATATTTGTTATTTTTGTTATTGTTGTTGCTTATTTGACGTTGACGTTATTGTTGTTGTTGTTTATTTGAAGTTGTTGTTGTTGTTGACGTTGTTGTTGTTTTTGTTTATTTGACGTTGTTGTTGTTGTTGTTTTTGTTGTTTATTTGACGTTGTTGTTGTTATTTATTTGACGTTGTTGTTGTTGTTGTTTATTTGACGTTGTTGTTAACGTTGTTGTTGTTGTTGGTGTTTATTTGACGTTGTTGTTGTTGTTATTGTTGTTGTTGTTGTTTATTTGACGTTGTTGTTGTTGTTGTTGACGTTGTTATTGTTGTTGTTTATTTGATGTTGTTATTGTTGTTGTTGACATAGTTGTTGTTGTTTATTTGACGTTGTTGTTGTTGTTGCCGTTGTTGTTTATTTGACATTGTTGTTGTTGTTGTTGATTTGACGTTGTTGTTGTTGTTAATATTGTTGTTGTTGTTGTTGTTAATTTAACGTTGTTGTTGTTGTTTATTTGACGTTGTTATTGTTGTTGTTTATTTAACGTTGTTGTTGTTGTTTATTTGACGTTATTGTTGTTGTTTATTTGACGTTGTTATTGTTGTTGTTGTTGTTTATTTGACGTTGTTGTTGTTGTTGTTTATTTGACGTTGTTGTTGTTGTTGTTTATTAGAAGTTGTTAATGTCTATGACATTATTGTTGTTGTTTTTGTTGTTTATTTGACATTGTTGTTATTGTTGTTGTTGTTATTTTTGTTCTTGTTATTGTTGGTGTTGTTGTTGTTTATTTGACGTTGTTGTTGTTGTTTATTTGACATTGTTGTTGTTGTTGTTTATTTGACGTTGTTGTTGTTGTTTATTTGACGTTGTTGTTGTTGTTGTTTTTTTGAAATTGCTGTTGTTGTTGTTGTTGACGTTGTTGTAGTTGTTTATTTGACGTTGTTGTCGTTGTTGTTTATTTGATGTTGTTTTAGTTGTTGTTGTTTATTTGTTGTTGTTGTTGTTTTTTATTTGACGTTGTTGTTGTTGACATTGTTGTTGTTGTTGTTGTTGTTTATTTGACGTTGTTGTTGTTGTTTTTTATTTGGCGTTGTTGTTGTTGACATTGTTGTTGTTGTTGTTGTTTATTTGACGTTGTTGTTGTTGTTGTTTAGTTGACGTTGTTGTTATTGACGTTGTTGTTGTTGTTGTTGTTGTTTATTTGACATTTTTGTTGTTGTTGATGTTGTTGTTGTTGTTGTTTTTTATTTGACGTTGTTGTTGTTGTTGTTTATTTGACGTTGTTGTTGTTCTTATTGTTGTTGTTGTTGTTAATTTGACATTGTTGTTGTTGTTTATTTGACGTTGTTGTTGTTGTTGTTTATTTGACGTTGTTGTTGTTGTTTATTTGATGTTGTTGTTGTTGTTATTTATTTGACGTTGTTAATGTTGTTGACATTGTTGTTGTTGTTTTTGTTGTTTATTTGACGTTGTTGTTGTTGTTGTTATTTTTGTTGTTGTTATTGTTGGTGTTGTTGTTGTTTATTTGACGTTCTTGTTGTTGTTGTTGTTTATTTGACGTTGTTGTTGTTTATTTGACGTTGTTGTTGTTTTTTATTTGACGTTGTTGTTGTTGTTGTTGTTTATTTGACGTTGTTGTTGTTGTTATTTATTTGACATTGCTGTTGTTGTTGTTGTTGTTGTTTATTTGATGTTGTTTTAGTTGTTGTTGTTTATTTGACGTTGTTGTTGTTTTTTATTTGACGTTGTTGTTGTTGACATTGTTGTTATTGTTTTTTATTTGACGTTGTTGTTATTGTTTTTTATTTGACGTTGTTGTTGTTGACATTGTTGTTGTTGTTGTTTATTTGACGTTGTTGTTGTTGTTGTTTATTTGACGTTGTTGTTGTTGTTGTTTATTTAACGTTGTTGTTGTTGTTATTTATTTGACGTTGTTGTTGTTGTTGTTGTTTATTTGACGTTGTTGTTTATTTGACATTGTTGTTTATTTGACGTTGTTGTTTATTTGACGTTGTTGTTGTTATTTGAAGTTGTTGTTGTTGTATTTGTTGTTGTTGTTGTTGTTGTTTATTTGACGTTGTTGTTGTAGTTTATTTGACGTTATTGTTGTTGTTTATTTGACATTGTTATTGTCGTTGTTGTTGTTTATTTGACGTTGTTGTTGACGTTGTTGTTGTTGTTGTTTATTTGACGTTGTTGTTGTTGTTGTTGTTTATTAGACGTTGTTAATGTTGTTGACATTGTTGTTGTTGTTGTTTATTTGACGTTATTGTTGTTGTTGTTTATTTGACGTTGTTGTTGTTGTTGTTATATTTGTTATTTTTGTTATTGTTGTTGCTTATTTGACGTTGACGTTATTGTTGTTGTTGTTTATTTGAAGTTGTTGTTGTTGTTGACGTTGTTGTTGTTGTTGTTTATTTGACGTTGTTGTTGTTGTTGTTGTTGTTCTTTATTTGACGTTGTTGTTGTTGTTGTTTTTGTTGTTTATTTGACGTTGTTGTTGTTATTTATTTGACGTTGTTGTTGTTGTTGTTTATTTGACGTTGTTGTTAACGTTGTTGTTGTTGGTGGTGTTTATTTGACGTTGTTGTTGTTGTTGTTGTTGTTGTTTATTTGACGTTGTTGTTGTTGTTGTTGACGTTGTTATTGTTGTTGTTTATTTGATGTTGTTATTGTTGTTGTTGACATAGTTGTTGTTGTTTATTTGACGTTGTTGTTGTTGTTGTCGTTGTTGTTTATTTGACATTGTTGTTGTTGTTGTTGATTTGACGTTGTTGTTGTTGTTAATATTGTTGTTGTTGTTGTTGTTATTTTAACGTTGTTGTTGTTGTTTATTTGACGTTGTTATTGTTGTTGTTTATTTAACGTTGTTGTTGTTGTTTATTTGACGTTATTGTTGTTGTTTATTTGACATTGTTATTGTTGTTGTTGTTGTTTATTTGACGTTGTTGTTGTTGTTGTTTATTTGACGTTGTTGTTGTTGTTGTTTATTAGAAGTTGTTAATGTCTATGACATTGTTGTTGTTGTTTTTGTTGTTTATTTGACATTGTTGTTATTGTTGTTGTTGTTATTTTTGTTGTTGTTATTGTTGGTGTTGTTGTTGTTTATTTGACGTTGTTGTTGTTGTTTATTTGACATTGTTGTTGTTGTTGTTTATTTGACGTTGTTGTTGTTGTTTATTTGACGTTGTTGTTGTTGTTGTTTTTTTGAAATTGCTGTTGTTGTTGTTGTTGACGTTGTTGTAGTTGTTTATTTGACGTTGTTGTCGTTATTGTTTATTTGATGTTGTTTTAGTTGTTGTTGTTTATTTGTTGTTGTTTATTTGTTGTTGTTGTTGTTTTTTATTTGACGTTGTTGTTGTTGACATTGTTGTTGTTGTTGTTGTTTATTTGACGTTGTTGTTGTTGTTTTTTATTTGACGTTGTTGTTGTTGACATTGTTGTTGTTGTTGTTGTTTATTTGACGTTGTTGTTGTTGTTGTTTAGTTGACGATGTTGTTGTTATTGACGTTGTTGTTGTTGTTGTTTATTTGACATTTTTGTTGTTGTTGATGTTGTTGTTGTTGTTGTTTTTTATTTGACGTTGTTGTTGTTGTTGTTTATTTGAAGTTGTTGTTGTTCTTATTGTTGTTGTTGTTGTTAATTTGACATTGTTGTTGTTGTTGTTTATTTGACGTTGTTGTTGTTGTTGTTTATTTGACGTTGTTGTTGTTGTTTATTTGATGTTGTTGTTGTTGTTATTTATTTGACGTTGTTAATGTTGTTGACATTGTTGTTGTTGTTTTTGTTGTTTATTTGACGTTGTTGTTGTTGTTGTTATTTTTGTTGTTGTTATTGTTGGTGTTGTTGTTGTTTATTTGACGTTCTTGTTGTTGTTGTTGTTTATTTGACGTTGTTGTTGTTTATTTGACGTTGTTGTTGTTTATTATTTGACGTTGTTGTTGTTGTTGTTTATTTGACGTTGTTGTTGTTGTTGTTTATTTGACATTGCTGTTGTTGTTGTTGTTGACGTTGTTGTTGTAGTTGTTTATTTGACGTTGTTGTTGTTGTTGTTTATTTGATGTTATTTTAATTGTTGTTGTTTATTTGACGTTGTTGTTGTTTTTTATTTGACGTTGTTGTTGTTGACATTGTTGTTATTGTTTTTTATTTGACGTTGTTGTTATTGTTTTTTATTTGACGTTGTTGTTGTTGACATTGTTGTTGTTGTTGTTTATTTGACGTTGTTGTTGTTGTTGTTTATTTGACGTTGTTGTTGTTGTTGTTTATTTATCGTTGTTGTTGTTGTTATTTATTTGACGTTGTTGTTGTTGTTGTTTATTTGACGTTGTTGTTTATTTGACATTGTTGTTTATTTGACGTTGTTGTTTATTTGACGTTGTTGTTGTTATTTGAAGTTGTTGTTGTTGTTGTATTTGTTGTTGTTGTTGTTGTTGTTGTTTATTTGACGTTGTTGTTGTTGTTTATTTGACGTATTTGTTGTTGTTGTTGTTTATTAGACGTTGTTAATGTTGTTGACATTGTTGTTGTTGTTTTTGTTGTTTATTTGACGTTGTTGTTGTTGTTGTTGTTGTTATTTTTGTTGTTGTTATTGTTGGTGTTGTTGTTGTTTATTTGACGTTGTTGTTATTGTTGTTATTGTTGTTGTTGTTGTTAATTTGACGTTGTTGTTGTTATTGTTGTTTATTTGACGTTGTTGTTGTTGTTGTTGTTTATTTGACGTTGTTGTTGTTGTTGTTTATTTGATGTTGTTGCTGTTGTTATTTATTTGACGTTGTTGTTGTTGTTATTATTTATTTGACGTTGTTGTTGTTGTTTATTTGACGTTGTTATTGTTGTTTATTGGACGTTGTTATTGTCGTTTATTTGACGTTGTTTTTGTTATTTTACGTTGTTGTTGTTGTATTTGTTGTTGTTGTTGTTGTTGCTTATTTGACGTTGTTGTTATTGTTGCTATTTATTTGACGTTGTTATTGTTGTTGTTTATTTGACGTTGTTGTTATTGTTGTTGTTTATTTGACGTTATTGTTGTTGTTGTTTATTTGACATTGTTGTTGTTGTTATATTTGTTATTTTTGTTATTGTTGTTGCTTATTTGACGTTGACGTTATTGTTGTTGTTGTTTATTTGAAGTTGTTGTTGTTGTTGACGTTGTTGTTGTTGTTGTTTATTTGACGTTGTTGTTGTTGTTTATTTGACGTTGTTGTTGTTGTTGTTGTTGTTCTTTATTTGACGTTGTTGTTGTTGTTGTTTTTGTTGTTTATTTGACGTTGTTGTTGTTATTTATTTGACGTTGTTGTTGTTGTTGTTGTTGTTTATTTGACGTTGTTGTTAACGTTGTTGTTGTTGTTGGTGTTTATTTGACGTTGTTGTTGTTGTTGTTTATTTGACGTTGTTGTTGTTGTTGACGTTGTTATTGTTGTTGTTTATTTGATGTTGTTATTGTTGTTGTTGACATAGTTGTTGTTGTTTATTTGACGTTGTTGTTGTTGTTGCCGTTGTTGTTTATTTGACATTGTTGTTGTTGTTGTTGATTTGACGTTGTTGTTGTTGTTAATATTGTTGTTGTTGTTGTTGTTAATTTAACGTTGTTGTTGTTGTTTATTTGACGTTGTTATTGTTGTTGTTTATTTAACGTTGTTGTTGTTGTTTATTTGACGTTATTGTTGTTGTTTATATGACGTTGTTATTGTTGTTGTTGTTGTTTATTTGACGTTGTTGTTGTTGTTGTTTATTTGACGTTGTTGTTGTTGTTGTTTATTAGAAGTTGTTAATGTCTATGACATTGTTGTTGTTGTTTTTGTTGTTTATTTGACATTGTTGTTATTGTTGTTGTTGTTATTTTTGTTGTTGTTATTGTTGGTGTTGTTGTTGTTTATTTGACGTTGTTGTTGTTGTTGTTGTTTATTTGACATTGTTTTTGTTGTTGTTTATTTGACGTTGTTGTTGTTGTTTATTTGACGTTGTTGTTGTTGTTGTTTTTTTGAAATTGCTGTTGTTGTTGTTGTTGACGTTGTTGTAGTTGTTTATTTGACGTTTTTGTCGTTGTTGTTTATTTGATGTTGTTTTAGTTGTTGTTGTTTATTTGTTGTTGTTGTTGTTTTTTATTTGACGTTGTTGTTGTTGACATTGTTGTTGTTGTTGTTGTAGTTTATTTGACGTTGTTGTTGTTTTTTATTTGACGTTGTTGTTGTTGACATTGTTGTTGTTGTTGTTGTTGTTTATTTGACGTTGTTGTTGTTGTTGTTTAGTTGACGTTGTTGTTGTTATTGACGTTGTTGTTGTTGTTATTTATTTGACATTTTTGTTGTTGTTGATGTTGTTGTTGTTGTTGTTTTTTATTTGACGTTGTTGTTGTTGTTGTTCATTTGACGTTGTTGTTGTTCTTATTGTTGTTGTTGTTGTTAATTTGACATTGTTGTTGTTGTTGTTTATTTGACGTTGTTGTTGTTGTTGTTTATTTGACGTTGTTGTTGTTGTTTATTTGATGTTGTTGTTGTTGTTATTTATTTGACGTTGTTAATGTTGTTGACATTGTTGTTGTTGTTTTTGTTGTTTATTTGACGTTGTTGTTGTTGTTGTTGTTATTTTTGTTGTTGTTATTGTTTGTGTTGTTGTTGTTTATTTGATGTTCTTCTTGTTGTTGTTTATTTGACGTTATTGTTGTTTATTTGACGTTGTTGTTGTTTTTTATTTGACGTTGTTGTTGTTGTTGTTGTTGTTTATTTGACGTTGTTGTTGTTGTTGTTTATTTGACATTGCTGTTGTTGTTGTTGTTGACGTTGTTGTTGTAGTTGTTTATTTGACGTTGTTGTTGTTGTTGTTTATTTGATGTTGTTTTAGTTGTTGTTGTTTATTTGACGTTGTTGTTGTTTTTTATTTGACGTTGTTGTTGTTGACATTGTTGTTATTGTTTTTTATTTGACGTTGTTGTTATTGTTTTTTATTTGACGTTGTTGTTGTTGACATTGTTGTTGTTGTTGTTTATTTGACGTTGTTGTTGTTGTTGTTTATTTGACGTAGTTGTTGTTATTGACGTTGTTGTTGTTGTTGTTTATTTGACATTTTTGTTGTTGTTGATGTTGTTGTTTTTTATTTGACGTTGTTGTTGTTGTTGTTTATTTGACATTGTTGTTGTTGTTGTTGTTATTGTTGTTGTTGTTGTTGTTAATTTGACGTTGTTGTTGTTGTTGTTTATTTGACGTTGTTGTTGTTGTTGTTTATTTGACGTTGTTGTTGTTTATTTGATGTTGTTGTTGTTGTTGTTTATTATTTATTTGACGTTGTTGTTGTTGTTGTTTATTTGACGTTGTTATTGTTGTTTATTGGACGTTGTTATTGTTGTTTATTTGACGTTGTTTTTGTTATTTTACGTTGTTGTTGTTGTTGTATTTGTTGTTGTTGTATTTGTTGTTGTTGTTGTTGTTGTTGTTGCTTATTTGACGTTGTTGTCATTGTTGCTATTTATTTGACGTTGTTATTGTTGTTGTTTATTTGACGTTGTTGTTGTTGTTTTTGTTGTTTATTTGACGTTGTTGTTGTTATTTATTTGACGTTGTTGTTGTTGTTGTTTATTTGACATTGTTGTTAACGTTATTGTTGTTGGTGTTTATTTGACGTTGTTGTTGTTGTTGTTGTTTATTTGACGTTGTTGTTGTTGTTGTTGACGTTGTTATTGTTGTTGTTTATTTGATGTTGTTATTGTTGTTGTTGACATAGTTGTTGTTGTTTATTTGACGTTGTTGTTGTTGTTGCCGTTGTTGTTTATTTGACATTGTTGTTGTTGTTGTTTATTTGACGTTGTTGTTGTTGTTGTTATTGTTGTTGTTGTTGTTGTTAATTTGACGTTGTTAATGTTGTTTATTTGACGTTGTTGTTGTTGTTGTTTATTTAACGTTGTTGTTGTTGTTATTTATTTGACGTTGTTGTTGTTGTTGTTGTTTATTTGACGTTGTTGTTTATTTGACATTGTTGTTTATTTGACGTTGTTGTTTATTTGACGTTGTTGTTGTTATTTGAAGTTGTTGTTGTTGTTGTATTTGTTGTTGTTGTTGTTGTTGTTTATTTGACGTTGTTGTTGTTGTTTATTTGACGTTATTGTTGTTGTTTATTTGACGTTGTTATTGTTGTTGTTGTTGTTTATTTGACGTTGTTGTTGACGTTGTTGTTGTTGTTGTTTATTTGACGTTGTTGTTGTTGTTTATTAGACGTTGTTAATGTTGTTCACATTGTTGTTGTTGTTTTTGTTGTTTATTTGACGTTGTTGTTGTTGTTGTTGTTATTTTTGTTGTTGTTATTGTTGGTGTTGTTGTTGTTTATTTGACGTTATTGTTGTTGTTGTTGTTGTTATTTTTGATGTTGTTATTGTTGGTGTTGTTGTTGTTTATTTGACGTTGTTGTTGTTGTTGTTTATTTGACGTTGTTGTTGTTGTTTATTTGACGTTGTTGTTGTTGTTTATTTGACGTTGTTTTTGTTATTTTACGTTGTTGTTGTTGTTGTATTTGTTGTTGTTGTATTTGTTGTTGTTGTTGTTGTTGCTTATTTGACGTTGTTGTTATTGTTGCTATTTATTTGACGTTGTTATTGTTGTTGTTTATTTGACGTTATTGTTGTTGTTTTTGTTGTTTATTTGACGTTGTTGTTGTTATTTATTTGACGTTGTTGTTGTTGTTGTTTATTTGACGTTGTTGTTAACGTTGTTGTTGTTGGTGTTTATTTGACGTTGGTGTTGTTGTTGTTGTTTATTTGACGTTGTTGTTGTTGTTGTTGACGTTGTTATTGTTGTTGTTTATTTGATGTTGTTATTGTTGTTGTTGACATAGTTGTTGTTGTTTATTTGACGTTGTTGTTGTTGTTGCCGTTGTTGTTTATTTGACGTTGTTGTTGTTGTTTATTTGACGTTGTTGTTGTTGTTGTTTATATTCTTGTTGTTGTTGTTGTTAATTTGACGTTATTGTTGTTGTTTATTTGACGTTGTTGTTGTTGTTGTTTATTTAACGTTGTTGTTGTTGTTATTTATTTGACGTTGTTGTTGTTGTTGTTTATTTGACGTTGTTGTTTATTTGACATTGTTGTTTATTTGACGTTGTTGTTTATTTGACGTTGTTGTTGTTATTTGAAGTTGTTGTTGTTGTTGTATTTGTTGTTATTGTTGTTGTTGTTTATTTGACGTTGTCGTTGTTGTTTACTTGACGTTATTGTTGTTGTTTATTTGACGATGTTATTGTTGTTGTTGTTGTTTATTTGACGTTGTTGTTGACGTTGTTGTTGTTGTTGTTTATTTGACGTTGTTGTTGTTGTTGTTTATTAGACGTTGTTAATGTTGTTGACATTGTTGTTGTTGTTTTTGTTGTTTATTTGACGTTGTTGTTGTTGTTGTTGTTATTTTTGTTGTTGTTATTGTTGGTGTTGTTGTTGTTTATTTGACGTTATTGTTGTTGTTGTTGTTGTTATTTTTGTTGTTGTTATTGTTGGTGTTGTTGTTGTTTATTTGACGTTGTTGTTGTTGTTGTTTATTTGACGTTGTTGTTGTTGTTTATTTGACGTTGTTGTTGTTGTTTATTTGACATTGTTGTTGTTGTTGTTGACGTTGTTGTTGTAGTTGTTTATTTGACGTTGTTGTTGTTGTTGTTGTTGTTTATTTGATGTTATTTTAGTTGTTGTTGTTTATTTGACGTTGTTGTTGTTTTTTATTTGACGTTGTTGTTGTTGACATTGTTGTTGTTGTTGTTATTTATTTGACGTTCTTGTTGTTGTTTTTTATTTGACGTTGTTGTTGTTGACATTGTTGTTGTTGTTGTTGTTTATTTGACGTAGTTGTTGTTATTGATGTTGTTGTTGTTGTTGTTGTTGTTGTTGTTGTTTATTTGACGTTTTTGTTGTTGTTGATGTTGTTGTTGTTGTTGTTGTTTTTTATTTGACGTTGTTGTTGTTGTTTATTTGACGTTGTTGTTGTTGTTTTTTATTTGACGTTGTTGTTGTTGACATTGTTGTTGTTGTTGTTGTTTATTTGACGTAGTTGTTGTTATTGATGTTGTTGTTGTTGTTGTTGTTGTTGTTGTTTATTTGACATTTTTGTTGTTGTTGATGTTGTTGTTGTTGTTGTTTTTTATTTGACGTTGTTGTTGTGGTTGTTTATTTGATGTTGTTGTTGTTGTTATTGTTGTTTATTTGACGTAGTTGTTGTTATTGACGTTGTTGTTGTTGTTGTTTATTTGACATTTTTGTTGTTGTTGATGTTTTTGTTGTTGTTGTTGTTTATTTGACGTTGTTGTTGTTGTTATTGTTGTTGTTATTTTTGTTAATTTGACGTTGTTGTTGTTTTTGTTTATTTGACGTTGTTGTTGTTGTTGTTTATTTGACGTTGTTGTTGTTGTTGTTTATTTGATGTTGTTGTTGTTTATTTGACGTTGTTGTTGTTGTTGTTGTTTATTTGATGTTGTTGTTGTTATTATTTATTTGACGTTGTTGTTGTTGTTATTGTTTATTTGACGTTGTTGTTGTTGTTGTTTATTTGACGTTGTTATTGTTGTTTATTTAACGTTGTTATTGTTGTTTATTTGACGTTGTTGTTGTTGTTATTGTTTGTGTTGTTGTTGTTGTTTATTTGACGTTGTTGTTGTTGTTTATTTGACATTGTTGTTGTGGTTGTTATTTATTTGACGTTGTTGTTGTTGTTGTTTATTTGACGTTGTTATTGTTGTTTATTGGACGTTGTTATTGTTGTTTATTTGACGTTGTTTTTGTTATTTTACGTTGTTGTTGTTGTTGTTGTATTTGTTGTTGTTGTATTTGTTGTTGTTGTTGTTGCTGCTTATTTGACGTTGTTGTTATTGTTGCTATTTATTTGACGTTGTTATTGTTGTTGTTTATTTGACGTTGTTGTTGTTGTTTTTGTTGTTTATTTGACGTTGTTGTTGTTATTTATTTGACGTTGTTGTTGTTGTTGTTTATTTGACGTTGTTGTTAACGTTGTTGTTGTTGGTGTTTATTTGACGTTGTTGTTGTTGTTGTTGTTGTTTATTTGACGTTGTTGTTGTTGTTGTTGACGTTGTTATTGTTGTTGTTTATTTGATGTTGTTATTGTTGTTGTTGACATAGTTGTTGTTGTTTATTTGACGTTGTTGTTGTTGTTGCCGTTGTTGTTTATTTGACATTGTTGTTGTTGTTGTTTATTTGACGTTGTTGTTGTTGTTGTTATTGTTGTTGTTGTTGTTGTTAATTTGACGTTGTTGTTGTTGTTTATTTGACGTTGTTGTTGTTGTTGTTTATTTAACGTTGTTGTTGTTGTTATTTATTTGACGTTGTTGTTGTTGTTGTTTATTTGACGTTGTTGTTTATTTGACATTGTTGTTTATTTGACGTTGTTGTTTATTTGACGTTGTTGTTGTTATTTGAAGTTGTTGTTGTTGTTGTTGTATTTGTTGTTGTTCTTGTTGTTGTTTATTTGACGTTGTTGTTGTTGTTGTTTATTTGACGTTATTGTTGTTGTTTATTTGACGTTGTTATTGTTGTTGTTGTTGTTTATTTGACTTTGTTGTTGACGTTGTTGTTGTTGTTGTTTAATTGACGTTGTTGTTGTCGTTGTTTATTAGACATTGTTAATGTTGTTGACATTGTTGTTGTTGTTTTTGTTGTTTATTTGACGTTGTTATTGTTGTTGTTGTTATTTTTGTTGTTGTTATTGTTGGTGTTGTTGTTGTTTATTTGACGTTATTGTTGTTGTTGTTGTTGTTATTTTTTTTGTTGTTATTGTTGGTGTTATTGTTGTTTATTTGACGTTGTTGTTGTTGTTGTTGTTTATTTGACGTTGTTGTTGTTGTTTATTTGACGTTGTTGTTGTTGTTGTTTATTTGACGTTGTTGTTGTTGTTGTTTATTTGACGTTGTTGTTGTTGTTGTTTATTTGACATTGCTGTTGTTGTTGTTGTTGACGTTGTTGTTGTAGTTGTTTATTTGACGTTGTTGTTGTTGTTGTTTATTTGATGTTGTTTTAGTTGTTGTTGTTTATTTGACGTTGTTGTTGTTTTTTATTTGACGTTGTTGTTGTTGACATTGTTGTTATTGTTTTTTATTTGACGTTGTTGTTATTGTTTTTTATTTGACGTTGTTGTTGTTGACATTGTTGTTGTTGTTGTTTATTTGACGTTGTTGTTGTTTATTTGACGTAGTTGTTGTTATTGACGTTGTTGTTGTTGTTTATTTGACGTTGTTGTTATTGTTGTTATTGTTGTTGTTGTTGTTAATTTGACGTTGTTGTTGTTGTTGTTTATTTGACGTTGTTGTTGTTGTTGTTTATTTGACGTTGTTGTTGTTGTTTATTTGATGTTGTTGTTGTTGTTATTTATTTGACGTTGTTGTTGTTGTTATTATTTATTTGACGTTGTTGTTGTTGTTTATTTGACGTAGTTGTTGTTATTGATGTTGTTGTTGTTGTTGTTGTTGTTGTTTATTTGACGTTTTTGTTATTGTTGATGTTGTTGTTGTTGTTGTTGTTTTTTATTTGACGTTGTTGTTGTTGTTTATTTGACGTTGTTGTTGTTGTTTTTTATTTGACGTTGTTGTTGTTGACATTGTTGTTGTTGTTGTTGTTTATTTGACGTAGTTGTTGTTATTGATGTTGTTGTTGTTGTTGTTGTTGTTGTTGTTTATTTGACATTTTTGTTGTTGTTGATGTTGTTGTTGTTGTTGTTTTTTATTTGACGTTGTTGTTGTGGTTGTTTATTTGATGTTGTTGTTGTTGTTATTGTTGTTTATTTGACGTAGTTGTTGTTATTGACGTTGTTGTTGTTGTTGTTTATTTGACATTTTTGTTGTTGTTGATGTTTTTGTTGTTGTTGTTGTTTATTTGACGTTGTTGTTGTTGTTATTGTTGTTGTTATTTTTGTTAATTTGACGTTGTTGTTGTTTTTGTTTATTTGACGTTGTTGTTGTTGTTGTTTATTTGACGTTGTTGTTGTTGTTGTTGTTTATTTGATGTTGTTGTTGTTTATTTGACGTTGTTGTTGTTGTTGTTTATTTGATGTTGTTGTTGTTGTTATTTATTTGACGTTGTTGTTGTTGTTATTGTTTATTTGACGTTGTTGTTGTTGTTGTTTATTTGACGTTGTTATTGTTGTTTATTTAACGTTGTTATTGTTGTTTATTTGACGTTGTTGTTGTTGTTATTGTTTGTGTTGTTGTTGTTGTTTATTTGACGTTGTTGTTGTTGTTTATTTGACATTGTTGTTGTGGTTGTTATTTATTTGACGTTGTTGTTGTTGTTGTTTATTTGACGTTGTTGTTGTTGTTGTTTATTTGACGTTGTTGTTGTTGTTGTTTATTTGACGTTGTTGTTGTTGTTGTTTATTTGATGTTGTTGTTGTTTATTTGACGTTGTTGTTGTTGTTATTTATTTGATGTTGTTGTTGTTGTTATTTATTTGACGTTGTTGTTGTTGTTATTGTTTATTTGACGTTGTTGTTGTTGTTGTTGTTTATTTGACGTTGTTATTGTTGTTTATTTAACGTTGTTATTGTTGTTTATTTGACGTTGTTGTTGTTGTTATTGTTTGTGTTGTTGTTGTTGTTTATTTGACGTTGTTGTTGTTGTTTATTTGACATTGTTGTTGTGGTTGTTATTTATTTGACGTTGTTGTTGTTGTTGTTTATTTGACGTTGTTATTATTGTTTATTGGACGTTGTTATTGTTGTTTATTTGACGTTGTTTTTGTTATTTTACGTTGTTGTTGTTGTTGTTGTATTTGTTGTTGTTGTATTTGTTGTTGTTGTTGTTGCTGCTTATTTGACGTTGTTGTTATTGTTGCTATTTATTTGACGTTGTTATTGTTGTTGTTTATTTGACGTTGTTGTTGTTGTTTTTGTTGTTTATTTGACGTTGTTGTTGTTATTTATTTGACGTTGTTGTTGTTGTTGTTTATTTGACGTTGTTGTTAACGTTGTTGTTGTTGGTGTTTATTTGACGTTGTTGTTGTTGTTGTTGTTGTTTATTTGACGTTGTTGTTGTTGTTGTTGACGTTGTTATTGTTGTTGTTTATTTGATGTTGTTATTGTTGTTGTTGACATAGTTGTTGTTGTTTATTTGACGTTGTTGTTGTTGTTGCCGTTGTTGTTTATTTGACATTGTTGTTGTTGTTGTTTATTTGACGTTGTTGTTGTTGTTGTTATTGTTGTTGTTGTTGTTGTTAATTTGACGTTGTTGTTGTTGTTTATTTGACGTTGTTGTTGTTGTTGTTTATTTAACGTTGTTGTTGTTGTTATTTATTTGACGTTGTTGTTGTTGTTGTTTATTTGACGTTGTTGTTTATTTGACATTGTTGTTTATTTGACGTTGTTGTTTATTTGACGTTGTTGTTGTTATTTGAAGTTGTTGTTGTTGTTGTTGTATTTGTTGTTGTTCTTGTTGTTGTTTATTTGACGTTGTTGTTGTTGTTGTTTATTTGACGTTATTGTTGTTGTTTATTTGACGTTGTTATTGTTGTTGTTGTTGTTTATTTGACTTTGTTGTTGACGTTGTTGTTGTTGTTGTTTAATTGACGTTGTTGTTGTCGTTGTTTATTAGACATTGTTAATGTTGTTGACATTGTTGTTGTTGTTTTTGTTGTTTATTTGACGTTGTTGTTGTTGTTGTTGTTATTTTTGTTGTTGTTATTGTTGGTGTTGTTGTTGTTTATTTGACGTTATTGTTGTTGTTGTTGTTGTTATTTTTTTTGTTGTTATTGTTGGTGTTATTGTTGTTTATTTGACGTTGTTGTTGTTGTTGTTGTTGTTTATTTGACGTTGTTGTTGTTGTTTATTTGACGTTGTTGTTGTTGTTGTTTATTTGACGTTGTTGTTGTTGTTGTTTATTTGACGTTGTTGTTGTTGTTGTTTATTTGACATTGCTGTTGTTGTTGTTGTTGACGTTGTTGTTGTAGTTGTTTATTTGACGTTGTTGTTGTTGTTGTTTATTTGATGTTGTTTTAGTTGTTGTTGTTTATTTGACGTTGTTGTTGTTTTTTATTTGACGTTGTTGTTGTTGACATTGTTGTTATTGTTTTTTATTTGACGTTGTTGTTATTGTTTTTTATTTGACGTTGTTGTTGTTGACATTGTTGTTGTTGTTGTTTATTTGACGTTGTTGTTGTTTATTTGACGTAGTTGTTGTTATTGACGTTGTTGTTGTTGTTTATTTGACGTTGTTGTTATTGTTGTTATTGTTGTTGTTGTTGTTAATTTGACGTTGTTGTTGTTGTTGTTTATTTGACGTTGTTGTTGTTGTTGTTTATTTGACGTTGTTGTTGTTGTTTATTTGATGTTGTTGTTGTTGTTATTTATTTGACGTTGTTGTTGTTGTTATTATTTATTTGACGTTGTTGTTGTTGTTGTTTATTTGACGTAGTTGTTGTTATTGATGTTGTTGTTGTTGTTGTTGTTGTTGTTGTTGTTTATTTGACGTTTTTGTTGTTGTTGATGTTGTTGTTGTTGTTGTTGTTTTTTATTTGACGTTGTTGTTGTTGTTTATTTGACGTTGTTGTTGTTGTTTTTTATTTGACGTTGTTGTTGTTGACATTGTTGTTGTTGTTGTTGTTTATTTGACGTAGTTGTTGTTATTGATGTTGTTGTTGTTGTTGTTGTTGTTGTTTATTTGACATTTTTGTTGTTGTTGATGTTGTTGTTGTTGTTGTTTTTTATTTGACGTTGTTGTTGTGGTTGTTTATTTGATGTTGTTGTTGTTGTTATTGTTGTTTATTTGACGTAGTTGTTGTTATTGACGTTGTTGTTGTTGTTGTTTATTTGACATTTTTGTTGTTGTTGATGTTTTTGTTGTTGTTGTTGTTTATTTGACGTTGTTGTTGTTGTTATTGTTGTTGTTATTTTTGTTAATTTGACGTTGTTGTTGTTTTTGTTTATTTGACGTTGTTGTTGTTGTTGTTTATTTGACGTTGTTGTTGTTGTTGTTTATTTGATGTTGTTGTTGTTTATTTGACGTTGTTGTTGTTGTTGTTTATTTGATGTTGTTGTTGTTGTTATTTATTTGACGTTGTTGTTGTTGTTATTGTTTATTTGACGTTGTTGTTGTTGTTGTTTATTTGACGTTGTTATTGTTGTTTATTTAACGTTGTTATTGTTGTTTATTTGACGTTGTTATTGTTGTTATTGTTTGTGTTGTTGTTGTTGTTTATTTGACGTTGTTGTTGTTGTTTATTTGACATTGTTGTTGTGGTTGTTATTTATTTGACGTTGTTGTTGTTGTTGTTTATTTGACGTTGTTATTGTTGTTTATTGGACGTTGTTATTGTTGTTTATTTGACGTTGTTTTTGTTATTTTACGTTGTTGTTGTTGTTGTTGTATTTGTTGTTGTTGTATTTGTTGTTGTTGTTGTTGCTGCTTATTTGACGTTGTTGTTATTGTTGCTATTTATTTGACGTTGTTATTGTTGTTGTTTATTTGACGTTGTTGTTGTTGTTTTTGTTGTTTATTTGACGTTGTTGTTGTTATTTATTTGACGTTGTTGTTGTTGTTTATTTGACGTTGTTGTTAACGTTGTTGTTGTTGGTGTTTATTTGACGTTGTTGTTGTTGTTGTTGTTGTTTATTTGACGTTGTTGTTGTTGTTGTTGACGTTGTTATTGTTGTTGTTTATTTGATGTTGTTATTGTTGTTGTTGACATAGTTGTTGTTGTTTATTTGACGTTGTTGTTGTTGTTGCCGTTGTTGTTTATTTGACATTGTTGTTGTTGTTGTTTATTTGACGTTGTTGTTGTTGTTATTGTTGTTGTTGTTGTTGTTAATTTGACGTTGTTGTTGTTGTTTATTTGACGTTGTTGTTGTTGTTGTTTATTTAACGTTGTTGTTGTTGTTATTTATTTGACGTTGTTGTTGTTGTTGTTTATTTGACGTTGTTGTTTATTTGACATTGTTGTTTATTTGACGTTGTTGTTTATTTGACGTTGTTGTTGTTATTTGAAGTTGTTGTTGTTGTTGTTGTATTTGTTGTTGTTCTTGTTGTTGTTTATTTGACGTTGTTGTTGTTGTTGTTTATTTGACGTTATTGTTGTTGTTTATTTGACGTTGTTATTGTTGTTGTTGTTGTTTATTTGACTTTGTTGTTGACGTTGTTGTTGTTGTTGTTTAATTGACGTTGTTGTTGTCGTTGTTTATTAGACATTGTTAATGTTGTTGACATTGTTGTTTTTGTTTTTGTTGTTTATTTGACGTTGTTGTTGTTGTTGTTGTTATTTTTGTTGTTGTTATTGTTGGTGTTGTTGTTGTTTATTTGACGTTATTGTTGTTGTTGTTGTTGTTATTTTTTTTGTTGTTATTGTTGGTGTTATTGTTGTTTATTTGACGTTGTTGTTGTTGTTGTTGTTTATTTGACGTTGTTGTTGTTGTTTATTTGACGTTGTTGTTGTTGTTTATTTGACGTTGTTGTTGTTGTTGTTTATTTGACGTTGTTGTTGTTGTTGTTTATTTGACATTGCTGTTGTTGTTGTTGTTGACGTTGTTGTTGTAGTTGTTTATTTGACGTTGTTGTTGTTGTTGTTTATTTGATGTTGTTTTAGTTGTTGTTGTTTATTTGACGTTGTTGTTGTTTTTTATTTGACGTTGTTGTTGTTGACATTGTTGTTATTGTTTTTTATTTGACGTTGTTGTTATTGTTTTTTATTTGACGTTGTTGTTGTTGACATTGTTGTTGTTGTTGTTTATTTGACGTTGTTGTTGTTTATTTGACGTAGTTGTTGTTATTGACGTTGTTGTTGTTGTTTATTTGACGTTGTTGTTATTGTTGTTATTGTTGTTGTTGTTGTTAATTTGACGTTGTTGTTGTTGTTGTTTATTTGACGTTGTTGTTGTTGTTGTTTATTTGACGTTGTTGTTGTTGTTTATTTGATGTTGTTGTTGTTGTTATTTATTTGACGTTGTTGTTGTTGTTATTATTTATTTGACGTTGTTGTTGTTGTTTATTTGACGTTGTTATTGTTGTTTATTGGACGTTGTTATTGTCGTTTATTTGACGTTGTTTTTGTTATTTTACGTTGTTGTTGTTGTATTTGTTGTTGTTGTATTTGTTGTTGTTGTATTTGTTGTTGTTGTATTTGTTGTTGTTGTTGTTGTTGCTTATTTGACGTTGTTGTTATTGTTGCTATTTATTTGACGTTGTTATTGTTGTTGTTTATTTGACGTTGTTGTTGTTGTTGTTTATTTGACGTTATTGTTGTTGTTGTTTATTTGACGTTGTTGTTGTTGTTGTTATATTTGTTATTGTTGTTATTGTTGTTGCTTATTTGACGTTGACGTTATTGTTGTTGTTGTTTATTTGAAGTTGTTGTTGTTGACGTTGTTGTTGTTGTTGTTTATTTGACGTTGTTGTTGTTGTTGTTGTTGTTCTTTATTTGACGTTGTTGTTGTTGTTGTTTTTGTTGTTTATTTGACGTTGTTGTTGTTATTTATTTGACGTTGTTGTTGTTGTTGTTTATTTGAAGTTGTTGTTAACATTGTTGTTGTTGGTGTTTATTTGACGTTGTTGTTGTTGTTTATTTGACGTTGTTGTTGTTGTTGTTTATTTGACATTGTTGTTGTTGTTGTTGACGTTGTTGTTGTAGTTGTTTATTTGACGTTGTTGTTGTTGTTGTTTATTTGATGTTGTTTTAGTTGTTGTTGTTTATTTGACGTTGTTGTTGTTTTTTATTTGACGTTGTTGTTGTTGACATTGTTGTTGTTGTTGTTATTTATTTGACGTTCTTGTTGTTGTTTTTTATTTGACGTTGTTGTTGTTGACATTGTTGTTGTTGTTGTTGTTTATTTGACGTAGTTGTTGTTATTGATGTTGTTGTTGTTGTTGTTGTTGTTGTTTATTTGACGTTTTTGTTGTTGTTGATGTTGTTGTTGTTGTTGTTGTTTTTTATTTGACGTTGTTGTTGTTGTTGTTTATTTGACGTTGTTGTTGTTGTTTTTTATTTGACGTTGTTGTTGTTGACATTGTTGTTGTTGTTGTTGTTTATTTGACGTAGTTGTTGTTATTGATGTTGTTGTTGTTGTTGTTGTTTATTTGACGTTTTTGTTGTTGTTGATGTTGTTGTTGTTGTTGTTTTTTATTTGACGTTGTTGTTGTTGTTGTTTATTTGACGTTGTTGTTGTTGTTATTGTTGTTTATTTGACGTAGTTGTTGTTATTGACGTTGTTGTTGTTGTTGTTTATTTGACATTTTTGTTGTTGTTGATGTTGTTGTTGTTGTTGTTTTTTATTTGACGTTGTTGTTGTTGTTTATTGGACGTTGTTATTGTCGTTTATTTGACGTTGTTTTTGTTATTTTACGTTGTTGTTGTTGTATTTGTTGTTGTTGTATTTGTTGTTGTTGTTGTTGTTGCTTATTTGACGTTGTTGTTATTGTTGCTATTTATTTGACGTTGTTATTGTTGTTGTTTATTTGACGTTGTTGTTGTTGTTGTTTATTTGACGTTATTGTTGTTGTTGTTTATTTGACGTTGTTGTTGTTGTTGTTGTTATATTTGTTATTGTTGTTATTGTTGTTGCTTATTTGACGTTGACGTTATTGTTGTTGTTGTTTATTTGAAGTTGTTGTTGTTGACGTTGTTGTTGTTGTTGTTTATTTGACGTTGTTGTTGTTGTTGTTGTTGTTCTTTATTTGACGTTGTTGTTGTTGTTGTTTTTGTTGTTTATTTGACGTTGTTGTTGTTATTTATTTGACGTTGTTGTTGTTGTTGTTTATTTGAAGTTGTTGTTAACATTGTTGTTGTTGGTGTTTATTTGACGTTGTTGTTGTTGTTTATTTGACGTTGTTGTTGTTGTTTATTTGACATTGTTGTTGTTGTTGACGTTGTTGTTGTAGTTGTTTATTTGACGTTGTTGTTGTTGTTGTTTATTTGATGTTGTTTTAGTTGTTGTTGTTTATTTGACGTTGTTGTTGTTTTTTATTTGACGTTGTTGTTGTTGACATTGTTGTTGTTGTTGTTATTTATTTGACGTTCTTGTTGTTGTTTTTTATTTGACGTTGTTGTTGTTGACATTGTTGTTGTTGTTGTTGTTTATTTGACGTAGTTGTTGTTATTGATGTTGTTGTTGTTGTTGTTGTTGTTGTTGTTTATTTGACGTTTTTGTTGTTGTTGATGTTGTTGTTGTTGTTGTTGTTTTTTATTTGACGTTGTTGTTGTTGTTGTTTATTTGACGTTGTTGTTGTTGTTTTTTATTTGACGTTGTTGTTGTTGACATTGTTGTTGTTGTTGTTGTTTATTTGACGTAGTTGTTGTTATTGATGTTATTGTTGTTGTTGTTGTTGTTGTTGTTTATTTGACGTTTTTGTTGTTGTTGATGTTGTTGTTGTTGTTGTTTTTTATTTGACGTTGTTGTTGTTGTTGTTTATTTGACGTTGTTGTTGTTGTTATTGTTGTTTATTTGACGTAGTTGTTGTTGTTGTTTATTTGACATTTTTGTTGTTGTTGATGTTGTTGTTGTTGTTGTTTTTTATTTGACGTTGTTGTTGTTGTTTATTTGACGTTGTTGTTGTTGTTATTGTTGTTGTTATTGTTGTTAATTTGACGTTGTTGTTGTTGTTGTTGTTTATTTGACGTTGTTGTTGTTGTTGTTTATTTGACGTTGTTGTTGTTGTTGTTTATTTGATGTTGTTGTTGTTTATTTGACGTTGTTGTTGTTGTTGTTTATTTGATGTTGTTGTTGTTGTTATTTATTTGACGTTGTTGTTGTTGTTGTTGTTATTGTTTATTTGACGTTGTTGTTGTTGTTGTTTATTTGACGTTGTTATTGTTGTTTATTTGACGTTGTTATTGTTGTTTATTTGACGTTGTTGTTGTTGTTATTGTTTGTGTTGTTGTTGTTGTTTATTTGACGTTGTTGTTGTTGTTGTTTATTTGACATTGTTGTTGTGGTTGTTATTTATTTGACGTTGTTGTTGTTGTTGTTTATTTGACGTTGTTATTGTTATTTATTGGACGTTGTTATTGTTGTTTATTTGACGTTGTTTTTGTTATTTTACGTTGTTGTTGTTGTTGTTGTATTTGTTGTTGTTGTATTTGTTGTTGTTGTTGTTGCTGCTTATTTGACGTTGTTGTTATTGTTGCTATTTATTTGACGTTGTTATTGTTGTTGTTTATTTGACGTTGTTGTTGTTGTTTTTGTTGTTTATTTGACGTTGTTGTTGTTATTTATTTGACGTTGTTGTTGTTGTTATTTATTTGACGTTGTTGTTAACGTTGTTGTTGTTGGTGTTTATTTGACGTTGTTGTTGTTGTTGTTGTTGTTGTTTATTTGACGTTGTTGTTGTTGTTGTTGACGTTGTTATTGTTGTTGTTTATTTGATGTTGTTATTGTTGTTGTTGACATAGTTG
Source organism: Vicia faba (assembly GCA_948472305.1). Classification (NCBI taxonomy): domain Eukaryota; kingdom Viridiplantae; phylum Streptophyta; class Magnoliopsida; order Fabales; family Fabaceae; genus Vicia; species Vicia faba. The sequence continues at coordinate 1,340,012,377 of OX451735.1, read as the reverse complement.
TTGTTATTTATTTGACGTTGTTGTTGTTGTTGCCGTTGTTGTTTATTTGACATTGTTGTTGTTGTTGTTTATTTGACGTTGTTGTTGTTGTTGTTGTTATTGTTGTTGTTGTTGTTGTTAATTTGACGTTGTTGTTGTTGTTTATTTGACGTTGTTGTTGTTGTTGTTTATTTAACGTTGTTGTTGTTGTTGTTATTTATTTGACGTTGTTGTTATTGTTGTTTATTTGACGTTGTTGTTTATTTGACATTGTTGTTTATTTGACGTTGTTGTTTATTTGACGTTGTTGTTGTTATTTGAAGTTGTTGTTGTTGTTGTATTTGTTGTTGTTCTTGTTGTTGTTTATTTGACGTTGTTGTTGTTGTTGTTTATTTGACGTTATTGTTGTTGTTTATTTGACGTTGTTATTGTTGTTGTTGTTGTTTATTTGACGTTGTTGTTGACGTTGTTGTTGTTGTTGTTTATTTGACGTTGTTGTTGTCGTTGTTTATTAGACGTTGTTAATGTTGTTGACATTGTTGTTGTTGTTTTTGTTGTTTATTTGACGTTGTTGTTGTTGTTGTTGTTATTTTTGTTGTTGTTATTGTTGGTGTTGTTGTTGTTTATTTGACGTTATTGTTGTTGTTGTTGTTGTTATTTTTGTTGTTGTTATTGTTGGTGTTATTGTTGTTAATTTGACGTTGTTGTTTATTTGACGTTGTTGTTGTTGTTTATTTGACGTTGTTGTTGTTGTTGTTTATTTGACGTTGTTGTTGTTGTTGTTTATTTGACGTTGTTGTTGTTGTTGTTGTTTATTTGACATTGTTGTTGTTGTTGTTGTTGACGTTGTTGTTGTAGTTGTTTATTTGACGTTGTTGTTGTTGTTGTTTATTTGATGTTGTTTTAGTTGTTGTTGTTTATTTGACGTTGTTGTTGTTTTTAATTTGACGTTGTTGTTGTTGACATTGTTGTTGTTGTTGTTTATTTGACGTTGTTGTTGTTTATTTGACGTAGTTGTTGTTATTGACGTTGTTGTTGTTGTTGTTGTTGTTGTTTATTTAACATTTTTGTTGTTGTTGATGTTGTTGTTTTTTATTTGACGCTGTTGTTGTTTATTTGACGTTGTTGTTATTGTTGTTATTGTTGTTGTTGTTGTTAATTTGACGTTGTTGTTGTTGTTGTTTATTTGACGTTGTTGTTGTTGTTGTTTATTTGACGTTGTTGTTGTTGTTTATTTGATGTTGTTGTTGTTGTTATTTATTTGACGTTGTTGTTGTTGTTATTATTTATTTGACGTTGTTGTTGTTGTTTATTTGACGTTGTTATTGTTGTTTATTGGACGTTGTTATTGTCGTTTATTTGACGTTGTTTTTGTTATTTTACGTTGTTGTTGTTGTATTTGTTGTTGTTGTATTTGTTGTTGTTATATTTGTTGTTGTTGTATTTGTTGTTGTTGTTGTTGCTTATTTGACGTTGTTGTTATTGTTGCTATTTATTTGACGTTGTTATTGTTGTTGTTTATTTGACGTTGTTGTTGTTGTTGTTTATTTGACGTTATTGTTGTTGTTGTTTATTTGACGTTGTTGTTGTTGTTGTTATATTTGTTATTGTTGTTATTGTTGTTGCTTATTTGACGTTGACGTTATTGTTGTTGTTGTTTATTTGAAGTTGTTGTTGTTGACGTTGTTGTTGTTGTTGTTTATTTGACGTTGTTGTTGTTGTTGTTGTTGTTCTTTATTTGACGTTGTTGTTGTTGTTGTTTTTGTCGTTTATATGACGTTGTTGTTGTTATTTATTTGACGTTGTTGTTGTTGTTGTTTATTTGAAGTTGTTGTTAACGTTGTTGTTGTTGGTGTTTATTTGACGTTGTTGTTGTTGTTGTTGTTTATTTGACGTTGTTGTTGTTGTTGTTGACGTTGTTATTTTTGTTGTTTATTTGATGTTGTTATTGTTGTTGTTGACATAGTTGTTGTTGTTTATTTGACGTTGTTGTTGTTGTTGCCGTTGTTGTTTATTTGACATTGTTGTTGTTGTTGTTGATTTGACGTTGGTTTTGTTGTTAATATTGTTGTTGTTGTTGTTAATTTAACTTTGTTGTTGTTGTTTATTTGACGTTGTTGTTGTTGTTGTTTATTTACGTTGTTGTTGTTGTTTATTTGACGTTATTGTTGTTGTTTATTTGACGTTGTTATTGTTGTTGTTGTTGTTGTTTATTTGACGTTGTTGTTGTTGTTTATTTGACGTTGTTGTTGTTGTTGTTTATTAGACGTTGTTAATGTCTATGACATTGTTGTTGTTGTTTTTGTTGTTTATTTGACGTTGTTGTTATTGTTGTTGTTGTTATTTTTGTTGTTGTTATTTTTGTTGTTGTTATTGTTGGTGTTGTTGTTGTTTATTTGACGTTGTTGTTGTTGTTTATTTGACGTTGTTGTTGTTGTTGTTTTTTTGAAATTGCTGTTGTTGTTGTTGTTGACATTGTTGTAGTTGTTTATTTGACGTTGTTGTCGTTGTTGTTTATTTGATGTTGTTTTAGTTGTTGTTGTTTATTTGTTGTTGTTGTTGTTTTTTATTTGACGTTGTTGTTGTTGACATTGTTGTTATTGTTGTTTTTTATTTGACGTTGTTGTTGTTGTTTTTTATTTGATGTTGTTGTTGTTGACATTGTTGTTGTTGTTGTTTATTTGATGTTGTTGTTGTTGTTGTTTAGTTGACGTTGTTGTTGTTATTGACGTTGTTGTTGTTGTTGTTGTTTATTTGACATTTTTGTTGTTGTTGTTGATGTTGTTGTTGTTGTTGTTTTTTATTTGACATTGGTGTTGTTGTTGTTTATTTGACGTTGTTGTTGTTCTTATTGTTGTTGTTGTTGTTAATTTGACATTGTTGTTGTTGTTGTTTATTTGACGTTGTTGTTGTTGTTGTTTATTTGACGTTGTTGTTGTTGTTTATTTGATGTTGTTGTTGTTATTTATTTGACGTTGTTAATGTTGTTGACATTGTTGTTGTTGTTTTTGTTGTTTATTTGACGTTGTTGTTGTTGTTGTTGTTATTTTTGTTGTTGTTATTGTTGGTGCTGTTGTTGTTTAGTTGACGTTCTTGTTGTTGTTGTTGTTGTTTATTTGACGTTCTTGTTGTTTATGTGACGTTGTTGTTGTTTTTTATTTGACGTTGTTGTTGTTGTTGTTGTTTATTTGACGTTGTTGTTGTTGTTGTTTATTTGACATTGCTGTTGTTGTTGTTGTTGACGTTGTTGTTGTAGTTGTTTATTTGACGTTGTTGTTGTTGTTGTTGTTGTTTATTTGATGTTGTTTTAGTTGTTGTTGTTTTTTATTTGACGTTGTTGTTGTTGACATTGTTGTTATTGTTTTTTATTTGACGTTGTTGTTATTGTTTTTTATTTGACGTTGTTGTTGTTGACATTGTTGTTGTTGTTGTTTATTTGACGTTGTTGTTGTTGTTGTTGTTCTTTATTTGACGTTGTTGTTGTTGTTGTTGTTTTTGTTGTTTATTTGACGTTGTTGTTGTTATTTATTTGACGTTGTTGTTGTTGTTGTTTATTTGACGTTGTTGTTAACGTTGTTGTTGTTGGTGTTTATTTGACGTTGTTGTTGTTGTTGTTTATTTGACGTTGTTATTGTTGTTGTTGACGTTGTTATTGTTGTCGTTTATTTGATGTTGTTATTGTTGTTGTTGACATAATTGTTGTTGTTTATTTGACGTTGTTGTTGTTGTTGCCGTTGTTGTTTATTTGACATTGTTGTTGTTGATTTGACGTTGTTGTTGTTGTTGTTGTTGATGTTAATTTAACGTTGTTGTTGTTGTTTATTTGACGTTGTTGTTGTTGTTATTTATTTAACGTTGTTGTTGTTGTTTATTTGACATTATTGTTGTTGTTTATTTGACGTTGTTATTGTTGTTGTTGTTGTTTATTTGACGTTGTTGTTGTTGTTGTTTATTTGACGTTGTTGTTGTTGTTGTTTATTAGACGTTGTTAATGTCTATGACATTGTTGTTGTTGTTTTTGTTGTTTATTTGACGTTGTTGTTATTGTTGTTGTTGTTATTTTTGTTGTTGTTATTGTTGTTGTTGTTGTTTATTTGACGTTGTTGTTGTTGTTGTTTATTTGACATTGTTGTTGTTGTTGTTTATTTGACGTTGTTGTTGTTGTTTATTTGACGTTGTTGTTGTTGTTGTTTTTTTGAAATTGCTGTTGTTGTTGTTGTTGACGTTGTTGTAGTTGTTTATTTGACGTTGTTGTCGTTGTTGTTTATTTGATATTGTTTTAGTTGTTGTTGTTTATTTGTTGTTGTTGTTGTTTTTTATTTGACGTTGTTGTTGTTGACATTGTTATTATTGTTGTTGTTTATTTGACGTTGTTGTTGTTGTTTTTTATTTGACGTTGTTGTTGTTGACATTGTTGTTGTTGTTGTTGTTTATTTGACGTTGTTGTTGTTGTTGTTTAGTTGACGTTGTTGTTGTTATTGACGTTGTTGTTGTTGTTGTTGTTTATTTGACATTTTTGTTGTTGTTGATGTTGTTGTTGTTGTTGTTTTTTATTTGACGTTGTTGTTGTTGTTGTTGTTGTTTATTTGACGTTGTTGTCGTTCTTATTGTTGTTGTTGTTGTTAATTTGACATTGTTGTTGTTGTTGTTTATTTGACGTTGTTGTTGTTGTTGTTTATTTGACGTTGTTGTTGTTGTTTATTTGATGTTGTTGTTGTTGTTATTTATTTGACGTTGTTAATGTTGTTGACATTGTTGTTGTTGTTTTTGTTGTTTATTTGACGTTGTTGTTGTTGTTGTTATTTTTGTTGTTGTTATTGTTGGTGCTGTTGTTGTTTATTTGACGTTCTTGTTGTTGTTGTTGTTGTTTATTTGACGTTCTTGTTGTTTATGTGACGTTGTTGTTGTTTTTTATTTGACGTTGTTGTTGTTGTTGTTGTTTATTTGACGTTGTTGTTGTTGTTGTTTATTTGAAATTGTTGTTGTTGTTGTTGTTGACGTTGTTGTTGTAGTTGTTTATTTGACGTTGTTGTTGTTGTTGTTTATTTGATGTTGTTTTAGTTGTTGTTGTTTTTTATTTGACGTTGTTGTTGTTGACATTGTTGTTATTGTTTTTTATTTGACGTTGTTGTTATTGTTTTTTATTTGACGTTGTTGTTGTTGACATTGTTGTTGTTGTTGTTTATTTGACGTTGTTGTTGTTGTTGTTGTTCTTTATTTGACGTTGTTGTTGTTGTTGTTTTTGTTGTTTATTTGACGTTGTTGTTGTTATTTATTTGACGTTGTTGTTGTTGTTGTTTATTTGACGTTGTTGTTAACGTTGTTGTTGTTGGTGTTTATTTGACGTTGTTGTTGTTGTTGTTTATTTGACGTTGTTATTGTTGTTGTTGACGTTGTTATTGTTGTCGTTTATTTGATGTTGTTATTGTTGTTGTTGACATAATTGTTGTTGTTTATTTGACGTTGTTGTTGTTGTTGCCGTTGTTGTTTATTTGACATTGTTGTTGTTGATTTGACGTTGTTGTTGTTGTTGTTGTTGATGTTAATTTAACGTTGTTGTTGTTGTTTATTTGACGTTGTTGTTGTTGTTATTTATTTAACGTTGTTGTTGTTGTTTATTTGACGTTATTGTTGTTGTTTATTTAACGTTGTTATTGTTGTTGTTGTTGTTTATTTGACGTTGTTGTTGTTGTTGTTGTTTATTTGACGTTGTTGTTGTTGTTGTTTATTAGACGTAGTTAATGTCTATGACATTGTTGTTGTTGTTTTTGTTGTTTATTTGACGTTGTTGTTATTGTTGTTGTTGTTATTTTTGTTGTTGTTATTGTTGTTGTTGTTGTTTATTTGACGTTGTTGTTGTTGTTGTTTATTTGACATTGTTGTTGTTGTTGTTTATTTGACGTTGTTGTTGTTGTTTATTTGACGTTGTTGTTGTTGTTGTTTTTTTGAAATTGCTGTTGTTGTTGTTGTTGACGTTGTTGTAGTTGTTTATTTGACGTTGTTGTCGTTGTTGTTTATTTGATATTGTTTTAGTTGTTGTTGTTTATTTGTTGTTGTTGTTGTTTTTTATTTGACGTTGTTGTTGTTGACATTGTTATTATTGTTGTTGTTTATTTGACGTTGTTGTTGTTGTTTTTTATTTGACGTTGTTGTTGTTGACATTGTTGTTGTTGTTGTTGTTTATTTGACGTTGTTGTTGTTGTTGTTTAGTTGACGTTGTTGTTGTTATTGACGTTGTTGTTGTTGTTGTTGTTTATTTGACATTTTTGTTGTTGTTGATGTTGTTGTTGTTGTTGTTTTTTATTTGACGTTGTTGTTGTTGTTGTTGTTGTTTATTTGACGTTGTTGTCGTTCTTATTGTTGTTGTTGTTGTTAATTTGACATTGTTGTTGTTGTTGTTTATTTGACGTTGTTGTTGTTGTTGTTTATTTGACGTTGTTGTTGTTGTTTATTTGATGTTGTTGTTGTTGTTATTTATTTGACGTTGTTAATGTTGTTGACATTGTTGTTGTTGTTTTTGTTGTTTATTTGACGTTGTTGTTGTTGTTGTTATTTTTGTTGTTGTTATTGTTGGTGCTGTTGTTGTTTATTTGACGTTCTTGTTGTTGTTGTTGTTGTTTATTTGACGTTCTTGTTGTTTATGTGACGTTGTTGTTGTTTTTTATTTGACGTTGTTGTTGTTGTTGTTGTTTATTTGACGTTGTTGTTGTTGTTGTTTATTTGAAATTGTTGTTGTTGTTGTTGTTGACGTTGTTGTTGTAGTTGTTTATTTGACGTTGTTGTTGTTGTTGTTTATTTGATGTTGTTTTAGTTGTTGTTGTTTTTTATTTGACGTTGTTGTTGTTGACATTGTTGTTATTGTTTTTTATTTGACGTTGTTGTTATTGTTTTTTATTTGACGTTGTTGTTGTTGACATTGTTGTTGTTGTTGTTTATTTGACGTTGTTGTTGTTGTTGTTGTTCTTTATTTGACGTTGTTGTTGTTGTTGTTTTTGTTGTTTATTTGACGTTGTTGTTGTTATTTATTTGACGTTGTTGTTGTTGTTTATTTGACGTTGTTGTTAACGTTGTTGTTGTTGGTGTTTATTTGACGTTGTTGTTGTTGTTGTTTATTTGACGTTGTTATTGTTGTTGTTGACGTTGTTATTGTTGTCGTTTATTTGATGTTGTTATTGTTGTTGTTGACATAGTTGTTGTTGTTTATTTGACGTTGTTGTTGTTGTTGCCGTTGTTGTTTATTTGACATTGTTGTTGTTGATTTGACGTTGTTGTTGTTGTTGTTGATGTTAATTTAACGTTGTTGTTGTTGTTTATTTGACGTTGTTGTTGTTGTTATTTATTTAACGTTGTTGTTGTTGTTTATTTGACGTTATTGTTGTTGTTTATTTAACGTTGTTATTGTTGTTGTTGTTGTTTATTTGACGTTGTTGTTGTTGTTGTTGTTTATTTGACGTTGTTGTTGTTGTTGTTTATTAGACGTAGTTAATGTCTATGACATTGTTGTTGTTGTTTTTGTTGTTTATTTGACGTTGTTGTTATTGTTGTTGTTGTTATTTTTGTTGTTGTTATTGTTGGTGTTGTTGTTGTTTATTTGACGTTGTTGTTGTTGTTGTTTATTTGACATTGTTGTTGTTGTTGTTTATTTGACGTTGTTGTTGTTGTTTATTTGACGTTGTTGTTGTTGTTGTTTTTTTGAAATTGCTGTTGTTGTTGTTGTTGACGTTGTTGTAGTTGTTTATTTGACGTTGTTGTCGTTGTTGTTTATTTGATGTTGTTTTAGTTGTTGTTGTTTATTTGTTGTTGTTGTTGTTTTTTATTTGACGTTGTTGTTGTTGACATTGTTGTTGTTGTTGTTGTTGTTTATTTGACGTTATTGTTGTTGTTTTTTATTTGACGTTGTTGTTGTTGACATTGTTGTTGTTGTTGTTGTTTATTTGACGTTGTTGTTGTTGTTGTTTAGTTGACGTTGTTGTTATTATTGACGTTGTTGTTGTTGTTGTTGTTTATTTGACATTTTTGTTGTTGTTGATGTTGTTGTTGTTGTTGTTTTTTATTTGACGTTGTTGTTGTTGTTTATTTGACGTTGTTGTTGTTCTTATTGTTGTTGTTGTTGTTAATTTGACATTGTTGTTGTTGTTGTTTATTTGACGTTGTTGTTGTTGTTGTTTATTTGACGTTGTTGTTGTTGTTTATTTGATGTTGTTGTTGTTGTTATTTATTTGACGTTGTTAATGTTGTTGACATTGTTGTTGTTGTTTTTGTTGTTTATTTGATGTTGTTGTTGTTGTTATTTTTGTTGTTGTTAATGTTGGTGCTGTTGTTGTTTATTTGACGTTCTTGTTGTTGTTGTTGTTGTTGTTTATTTGACGTTGTTGTTGTTTATTTGACGTTGTTGTTGTTTTTTATTTGACGTTGTTGTTGTTGTTGTTTATTTGACATTGATGTTGTTGTTGTTGTTGACGTTGTTGTTGTAGTTGTTTATTTGACGTTGTTGTTGTTGTTGTTTATTTGATGTTGTTTTAGTTGTTGTTGTTTATTTGACGTTGTTGTTGTTTTTTATTTGACGTTGTTGTTGTTGACATTGTTGTTATTGTTTTTTATTTGACGTTGTTGTTATTGTTTTTTATTTGACGTTGTTGTTGTTGACATTGTTGTTGTTGTTGTTTATTTGACGTTGTTGTTGTTGTTATTTATTTGACGTAGTTGTTGTTATTGACGTTGTTGTTGTTGTTGTTTATTTGACATTTTTGTTGTTGTTGATGTTGTTGTTTTTTATTTGACGTTGTTGTTGTTGTTGTTTATTTGACGTTGTTGTTGTTGTTGTTATTGTTGTTGTTGTTGTTAATTTGACGTTGTTGTTGTTGTTTATTTGACGTTGTTGTTGTTGTTGTTTATTTGACGTTGTTGTTGTTGTTGTTTATTTGATGTTGTTGTTGTTGTTATTTATTTGACGTTGTTGTTGTTGTTATTATTTATTTGACGTTGTTGTTGTTGTTGTTGTTTATTTGACGTTGTTATTGTTGTTTATTGGACGTTGTTATTGTTGTTTATTTGACGTTGTTTTTGTTATTTTACGTTGTTGTTGTTGTTGTATTTGTTGTTGTTGTATTTGTTGTTGTTGTATTTGTTGTTGTTGTTGTTGTTTCTTATTTGACGTTGTTGTTATTGTTTCTATTTATTTGACGTTGTTATTGTTGTTGTTTATTTGACGTTGTTGTTGTTGTTGTTATTGTTGTTGTTGTTGTTATTTATTTGATGTTGTTGTTGTTGTTGTTTATTTGACATTGTTGTTTATTTGACATTGTTGTTTATTTGACGTTGTTCTTTATTTGACGTTGTTGTTGTTATTTGAAGTTGTTGTTGTTGTTGTATTTGCTGTTGTTCTTGTTGTTGTTTATTTGACGTTGTTGTTGTTGTTGTTTATTTGACGTTATTGTTGTTGTTTATTTGACGTTGTTATTGTTGTTGTTGTTGTTTATTTGACGTTGTTGTTGATGTTGTTGTTGTTGTTTATTTGACGTTGTTGTTGTTGTTGTTTATTAGACGTTGTTAATGTTGTTGACATTGTTGTTGTTGTTTTTGTTGTTTATTTGACGTTGTTGTTGTTGTTGTTGTTATTTTTGTTGTTGTTATTGTTGGTGTTGTTGTTGTTTATTTGACGTTATTGTTGTTGTTGTTGTTGTTATTTTTTTTGTTGTTATTGTTGGTGTTGTTGTTGTTTATTTGACGTTGTTGTTGTTGTTGTTGTTTATTTGACGTTGTTGTTGTTGTTTATTTGATGTTGTTGTTGTTGTTTATTTGACGTTGTTGTTGTTGTTGTTTATTTGATGTTGTTGTTGTTGTTTATTTGACATTGCTGTTGTTGTTGTTGTAGTTGTTTATTTGACGTTGTTGTTGTTGTTGTTTATTTGATGTTGTTTTAGTTGTTGTTGTTTATTTGACGTTGTTGTTGTTTTTTATTTGACGTTGTTGTTGTTGACATTGTTGTTATTGTTTTTTATTTGACGTTGTTGTTATTGTTTTTTATTTGACGTTGTTGTTGTTGACATTGTTGTTGTTGTTGTTTATTTGACGTTGTTGTTGTTTATTTGACGTAGTTGTTGTTATTGACGTTGTTGTTGTTGTTGTTGTTGTTGTTGTTGTTGTTGTTGTTGTTGTTTATTTGACATTTTTGTTGTTGTTGATGTTGTTGTTGTTTATTTGACGTTGTTGTTGTTGTTTATTTGACGTTGTTGTTATTGTTGTTATTGTTGTTGTTGTTGTTAATTTGACGTTGTTGTTGTTGTTGTTTATTTGACGTTGTTGTTGTTGTTGTTTATTTGACGTTGTTGTTGTTGTTGTTTACTTGATGTTGTTGTTGTTGTTATTTATTTGACGTTGTTGTTGTTGTTATTATTTATTTGACGTTGTTGTTGTTGTTTATTTGACGTTGTTGTTGTTGTTGTTGACGTTGTTATTGTTGTTGTTTATTTGATGTTGTTATTGTTGTTGTTGACATAGTTGTTGTTGTTTATTTGACGTTGTTGTTGTTGTTGTCGTTGTTGTTTATTTGACATTGTTGTTGTTGTTGTTTATTTGACGTTGTTGTTGTTGTTGTTATTCTTGTTGTTGTTGTTGTTAATTTGACGTTGTTGTTGTTGTTTATTTGACGTTGTTGTTGTTGTTGTTATTCTTGTTGTTGTTGTTGTTAATTTGACGTTGTTGTTGTTGTTTATTTGACGTTGTTGTTGTTGTTGTTTATTTAACGTTGTTGTTGTTGTTATTTATTTGACGTTGTTGTTGTTGTTATTTATTTGACGTTGTTGTTTATTTGACATTGTTGTTTATTTGACGTTGTTGTTTATTTGACGTTGTTGTTGTTATTTGAAGTTGTTGTTGTTGTTGTATTTGTTGTTGTTGTTGTTGTTGTTGTTTATTTGACGTTGTTGTTGTTGTTTATTTGACGTTATTGTTGTTGTTTATTTGACGTTGTTATTCTTGTTGTTGTTGTTTATTTGACGTTGTTGTTGACGTTGTTGTTGACGTTGTTGTTGTTGTTGTTTATTTGACGTTGTTGTTGTCGTTGTTTATTAGACGTTGTTAATGTTGTTGACATTGTTGTTGTTGTTTTTGTTGTTTATTTGACGTTGTTGTTGTTGTTGTTGTTGTTATTTTTATTGTTGTTATTGTTGGTGTTGTTGTTGTTTATTTGACGTTATTGTTGTTGTTGTTGTTGTTATTTTTTTTGTTGTTATTGTTGGTGTTGTTATTGTTTATTTGACGTTGTTGTTGTTGTTGTTTATTTGACGTTGTTGTTGTTGTTGTTTATTTGACGTTGTTGTTGTTGTTGTTTATTTGACGTTGTTGTTGTTGTTGTTAATTTGACGTTGTTGTTGTTGTTGTTTATTTGACGTTGTTGTTGTTGTTGTTTATTTGACGTTGTTGTTGTTGTTGTTTATTTGATGTTGTTGTTGTTATTTATTTGACGTTGTTGTTGTTGTTATTATTTATTTGACGTTGTTGTTGTTGTTTATTTGACGTTGTTGTTGTTGTTTATTGGACGTTGTTATTGTCGTTTATTTGACGTTGTTTTTGTTATTTTACGTTGTTGTTGTTGTATTTGTTGTTGTTGTATTTGTTGTTGTTGTTGTTGTTGCTTATTTGACGTTGTTGTTATTGTTGCTATTTATTTGACGTTGTTATTGTTGTTGTTTATTTGACGTTGTTGTTGTTGTTGTTTATTTGATGTTATTGTTGTTGTTGTTTATTTGACGTTGTTGTTGTTGTTGTTATATTTGTTATTGTTGTTATTGTTGTTGCTTATTTGATGTTGACGTTATTGTTGTTGTTGTTTATTTGAAGTTGTTGTTGTTGTTGACGTTGTTGTTGTTGTTGTTTATTTGACGTTGTTGTTGTTGTTGTTGTTGTTCTTTATTTGACGTTGTTGTTGTTGTTGTTGTTGTTGTTTATTTGACGTTGTTGTTGTTATTTATTTGACGTTGTTGTTGTTGTTGTTGTTGTTTATTTGACGTTGTTGTTAACGTTGTTGTTGTTGGTGTTTATTTGACGTTGTTGTTGTTTATTTGACGTTGTTGTTGTTGTTGTTGACGTTGTTATTGTTGTTGTTTATTTGATGTTGTTATTATTGTTGTTGACATAGTTGTTGTTGTTTATTTGACGTTGTTGTTGTTGTTGCCGTTGTTGTTTATTTGACATTGTTGTTGTTGTTGTTGATTTGACGTTGTTGTTGTTGTTAATATTGTTGTTGTTGTTGTTGTTAATTTAACGTTGTTGTTGTTGTTTATTTGACGTTGTTGTTATTGTTGTTTATTTAACGTTGTTGTTGTTGTTTATTTGACGTTATTGTTGTTGTTTATTTGACGTTGTTATTGTTGTTGTTGTTGTTTATTTGACGTTGTTGTTGTTGTTGTTTATTTGACGTTGTTGTTGTGGTTGTTTATTAGACGTTGTTAATGTCTATGACATTGTTGTTGTTGTTTTTGTTGTTTATTTGACGTTGTTGTTATTGTTGTTGTTGTTATTTTTGTTGTTGTTATTGTTGGTGTTGTTGTTGTTTATTTGACGTTGTTGTTGTTGTTGTTTATTTGACATTGTTGTTGTTGTTGTTTATTTGACGTTGTTGTTGTTGTTTATTTGACGTTGTTGTTGTTGTTGTTTTTTTGAAATTGCTGTTGTTGTTGTTGTTGACGTTGTTGTAGTTGTTTATTTGACGTTGTTATCGTTGTTGTTTATTTGATGTTGTTTTAGTTGTTGTTGTTTATTTGTTGTTGTTGTTGTTTTTTATTTGACGTTGTTGTTGTTGACATTGTTGTTATTGTTGTTGTTTATTTGACGTTGTTGTTGTTGTTTTTTATTTGACGTTGTTGTTGTTGACATTGTTGTTATTGTTGTTTATTTGACGTTGTTGTTGTTGTTTATTTGACGTTGTTGTTGTTGTTGTTTAGTTGACGTTGTTGTTGTTATTGACGTTGTTGTTGTTGTTGTTGTTGTTGTTTATTTGACATTTTTGTTGTTGTTGATGTTGTTGTTGTTGTTGTTTTTTATTTGACGTTGTTGTTGTTGTTGTTTATTTGACGTTGTTGTTGTTGTTGTTAATTTGACATTGTTGTTGTTGTTGTTTATTTGACGTTGTTGTTGTTGTTGTGTATTTGACGTTGTTGTTGTTGTTGTTGTTTATTTGATGTTGTTGTTGTTGTTATTTATTTGACGTTGTTAATGTTGTTGACATTGTTGTTGTTGTTTTTGTTGTTTATTTGACGTTGTTGTTGTTGTTGTTATTTTTGTTGTTGTTATTGTTGGTGTTGTTGTTGTTTATTTGACGTTCTTGTTGTTGTTGTTGTTGTTTATTTGACGTTGTTGTTGTTTATTTGACGTTGTTGTTGTTTTTTATTGGACGTTGTTGTTGTTGTTGTTTATTTGACGTTGTTGTTGTTGTTGTTTATTTGACATTGCTGTTGTTGTTGTTGTTGACGTTGTTGTTGTAGTTGTTTATTTGACGTTGTTGTTGTTGTTGTTTATTTGATGTTGTTTTAGTTGTTGTTGTTTTTTATTTGACGTTGTTGTTGTTGACATTGTTGTTATTGTTTTTTATTTGACGTTGTTGTTATTGTTTTTTATTTGACGTTGTTGTTGTTGACATTGTTGTTGTTGTTGTTGTTTATTTGACGTTGTTGTTGTTGTTGTTGTTGTTCTTTATTTGACGTTGTTGTTGTTGTTGTTTTTGTTGTTTATTTGACGTTGTTGTTGTTATTTATTTGACGTTGTTGTTGTTGTTGTTTATTTGACGTTGTTGTTAACGTTGTTGTTGTTGGTGTTTATTTGACGTTGTTGTTGTTGTTGTTTATTTGACGTTGTTATTGTTGTTGTTGACGTTGTTATTGTTGTCGTTTATTTGATGTTGTTATTGTTGTTGTTGACATAGTTGTTGTTGTTTATTTGACGTTGTTGTTGTTGTTGCCGTTGTTGTTTATTTGACATTGTTGTTGTTGATTTGACGTTGTTGTTGTTGTTGTTGATGTTAATTTAACGTTGTTGTTGTTGTTTATTTGACGTTGTTGTTGTTGTTATTTATTTAACGTTGTTGTTGTTGTTTATTTGACGTTATTGTTGTTGTTTATTTAACGTTGTTATTGTTGTTGTTGTTGTTTATTTGACGTTGTTGTTGTTGTTGTTGTTTATTTGACGTTGTTGTTGTTGTTGTTTATTAGACGTAGTTAATGTCTATGACATTGTTGTTGTTTTTTTTGTTGTTTATTTGACGTTGTTGTTATTGTTGTTGTTGTTATTTTTGTTGTTGTTATTGTTGGTGTTGTTGTTGTTTATTTGACGTTGTTGTTGTTGTTGTTTATTTGACATTGTTGTTGTTGTTGTTTATTTGACGTTGTTGTTGTTGTTTATTTGACGTTGTTGTTGTTGTTGTTTTTTTGAAATTGCTGTTGTTGTTGTTGTTGACGTTGTTGTAGTTGTTTATTTGACGTTGTTGTCGTTGTTGTTTATTTGATGTTGTTTTAGTTGTTGTTGTTTATTTGTTGTTGTTGTTGTTGTTTTTTATTTGACGTTGTTGTTGTTGACATTGTTGTTGTTGTTGTTGTTTATTTGACGTTATTGTCGTTGTTTTTTATTTGACGTTGTTGTTGTTGACATTGTTGTTGTTGTTGTTGTTTATTTGACGTTGTTGTTGTTGTTGTTTAGTTGACGTTGTTGTTATTATTGACGTTGTTGTTGTTGTTGTTGTTTATTTGACATTTTTGTTGTTGTTGATGTTGTTGTTGTTGTTGTTTTTTATTTGACGTTGTTGTTGTTGTTTATTTGACGTTGTTGTTGTTCTTATTGTTGTTGTTGTTGTTAATTTGACATTGTTGTTGTTGTTGTTTATTTGACGTTGTTGTTGTTGTTGTTTATTTGACGTTGTTGTTGTTGTTTATTTGATGTTGTTGTTGTTGTTATTTATTTGACGTTGTTAATGTTGTTGACATTGTTGTTGTTGTTTTTGTTGTTTATTTGATGTTGTTGTTGTTGTTATTTTTGTTGTTGTTAATGTTGGTGCTGTTGTTGTTTATTTGACGTTCTTGTTGTTGTTGTTGTTGTTTATTTGACGTTGTTGTTGTTTATTTGACGTTGTTGTAGTTTTTTATTTGACGTTGTTGTTGTTTTTTATTTGACGTTGTTGTTATTGTTGTTTATTTGACATTGCTGTTGTTGTTGTTGTTGACGTTGTTGTTGTAGTTGTTTATTTGACGTTGTTGTTGTTGTTGTTTATTTGATGTTGTTTTAGTTGTTGTTGTTTATTTGACGTTGTTGTTGTTTTTTATTTGACGTTGTTGTTGTTGACATTGTTGTTATTGTTTTTTATTTGACGTTGTTGTTATTGTTTTTTATTTGACGTTGTTGTTGTTGACATTGTTGTTGTTGTTGTTTATTTGACGTTGTTGTTGTTGTTATTTATTTGACGTAGTTGTTGTTATTGACGTTGTTGTTGTTGTTGTTTATTTGACATTTTTGTTGTTGTTGATGTTGTTGTTTTTTATTTGACGTTGTTGTTGTTGTTGTTTATTTGACGTTGTTGTTGTTGTTGTTATTGTTGTTGTTGTTGTTAATTTGACGTTGTTGTTGTTGTTTATTTGACGTTGTTGTTGTTGTTGTTGTTTATTTGACGTTGTTGTTGTTGTTGTTGTTTATTTGATGTTGTTGTTGTTGTTATTTATTTGACGTTGTTGTTGTTGTTATTATTTATTTGACGTTGTTGTTGTTGTTGTTGTTTATTTGACGTTGTTATTGTTGTTTATTGGACGTTGTTATTGTTGTTTATTTGACGTTGTTTTTGTTATTTTACGTTGTTGTTGTTGTTGTTGTATTTGTTGTTGTTGTATTTGTTGTTGTTGTATTTGTTGTTGTTGTTGTTGTTTCTTATTTGACGTTGTTGTTATTGTTGCTATTTATTTGACGTTGTTATTGTTGTTGTTTATTTGACGTTGTTGTTGTTGTTGTTATTGTTGTTGTTGTTGTTATTTATTTGATGTTGTTGTTGTTGTTGTTTATTTGACATTGTTGTTTATTTGACATTGTTGTTTATTTGACGTTGTTCTTTATTTGACGTTGTTGTTGTTATTTGAAGTTGTTGTTGTTGTTGTATTTGTTGTTGTTCTTGTTGTTGTTTATTTGACGTTGTTGTTGTTGTTTATTTGACGTTATTGTTGTTGTTTATTTGACGTTGTTATTGTTGTTGTTGTTGTTTATTTGACGTTGTTGTTGACGTTGTTGTTGTTGTTTATTTGACGTTGTTGTTGTTGTTGTTTATTAGACGTTGTTAATGTTGTTGACATTGTTGTTGTTGTTTTTGTTGTTTATTTGACGTTGTTGTTGTTGTTGTTGTTATTTTTGTTGTTGTTATTGTTGGTGTTGTTGTTGTTTATTTGACGTTATTGTTGTTGTTGTTGTTGTTATTTTTTTTGTTGTTATTGTTGGTGTTGTTGTTGTTTATTTGACGTTGTTGTTGTTGTTGTTTATTTGACGTTGTTGTTGTTGTTTATTTGACGTTGTTGTTGTTGTTTATTTGACGTTGTTGTTGTTGTTGTTTATTTGATGTTGTTGTTGTTGTTTATTTGACATTGCTGTTGTTGTTGTTGTAGTTGTTTATTTGACGTTGTTGTTGTTGTTGTTTATTTGATGTTGTTTTAGTTGTTGTTGTTTATTTGACGTTGTTGTTGTTTTTTATTTGACGTTGTTGTTGTTGACATTGTTGTTATTGTTTTTTATTTGACGTTGTTGTTATTGTTTTTTATTTGACGTTGTTGTTGTTGACATTGTTGTTGTTGTTGTTTATTTGACGTTGTTGTTGTTTATTTGATGTAGTTGTTGTTGTTGTTGTTGTTGTTGTTGTTGTTGTTGTTTATTTGACATTTTTGTTGTTGTTGATGTTGTTGTTGTTTATTTGACGTTGTTGTTGTTGTTTATTTGACGTTGTTGTTATTGTTGTTATTGTTGTTGTTGTTGTTAATTTGACGTTGTTGTTGTTGTTGTTTATTTGACGTTGTTGTTGTTGTTGTTTATTTGACGTTGTTGTTGTTGTTGTTGTTTATTTGATGTTGTTGTTGTTGTTATTTATTTGACGTTGTTGTTGTTGTTATTATTTATTTGACGTTGTTGTTGTTGTTTATTTGACGTTGTTGTTGTTGTTGTTGACGTTGTTATTGTTGTTGTTTATTTGATGTTGTTATTGTTGTTGTTGACATAGTTGTTGTTGTTTATTTGACGTTGTTGTTGTTGTTGTCGTTGTTGTTTATTTGACATTGTTGTTGTTGTTGTTTATTTGACGTTGTTGTTGTTGTTGTTATTCTTGTTGTTGTTGTTGTTAATTTGACGTTGTTGTTGTTGTTTATTTGACGTTGTTGTTGTTGTTGTTATTCTTGTTGTTGTTGTTGTTAATTTGACGTTGTTGTTGTTGTTTATTTGACGTTGTTGTTGTTGTTGTTTATTTAACGTTGTTGTTGTTGTTATTTATTTGACGTTGTTGTTGTTGTTATTTATTTGACGTTGTTGTTTATTTGACATTGTTGTTTATTTGACGTTGTTGTTTATTTGACGTTGTTGTTGTTATTTGAAGTTGTTGTTGTTGTTGTTGTATTTGTTGTTGTTGTTGTTGTTGTTGTTTATTTGACGTTGTTGTTGTTGTTTATTTGACGTTATTGTTGTTGTTTATTTGACGTTGTTATTCTTGTTGTTGTTGTTTATTTGACGTTGTTGTTGACGTTGTTGTTGTTGTTGTTTATTTGACGTTGTTGTTGTCGTTGTTTATTAGACGTTGTTAATGTTGTTGACATTGTTGTTGTTGTTTTTGTTGTTTATTTGACGTTGTTATTGTTGTTGTTGTTATTTTTATTGTTGTTATTGTTGGTGTTGTTGTTGTTTATTTGACGTTATTGTTGTTGTTGTTGTTGTTATTTTTTTTGTTGTTATTGTTGGTGTTGTTATTGTTTATTTGACGTTGTTGTTGTTGTTGTTTATTTGACATTGTTGTTGTTGTTGTTTATTTGACGTTGTTGTTGTTGTTGTTTATTTGACGTTGTTGTTGTTGTTGTTAATTTGACGTTGTTGTTGTTGTTGTTTATTTGACGTTGTTGTTGTTGTTGTTTATTTGACGTTGTTGTTGTTGTTGTTTATTTGATGTTGTTGTTGTTATTTATTTGACGTTGTTGTTGTTGTTATTATTTATTTGACGTTGTTGTTGTTGTTTATTTGACGTTGTTGTTGTTGTTTATTGGACGTTGTTATTGTCGTTTATTTGACGTTGTTTTTGTTATTTTACGTTGTTGTTGTTGTATTTGTTGTTGTTGTATTTGTTGTTGTTGTTGTTGTTGCTTATTTGACGTTGTTGTTATTGTTGCTATTTATTTGACGTTGTTATTGTTGTTGTTTATTTGACGTTGTTGTTGTTGTTGTTGTTTATTTGATGTTATTGTTGTTGTTGTTTATTTGACGTTGTTGTTGTTGTTGTTATATTTGTTATTGTTGTTATTGTTGTTGCTTATTTGACGTTGACGTTATTGTTGTTGTTGTTTATTTGAAGTTGTTGTTGTTGTTGACGTTGTTGTTGTTGTTGTTTATTTGACGTTGTTGTTGTTGTTGTTGTTGTTCTTTATTTGACGTTGTTGTTGTTGTTGTTGTTGTTGTTTATTTGACGTTGTTGTTGTTATTTATTTGACGTTGTTGTTGTTGTTGTTGTTGTTTATTTGACGTTGTTGTTAACGTTGTTGTTGTTGGTGTTTATTTGACGTTGTTGTTGTTTATTTGACGTTGTTGTTGTTGTTGACGTTGTTATTGTTGTTGTTTATTTGATGTTGTTATTATTGTTGTTGACATAGTTGTTGTTGTTTATTTGACGCTGTTGTTGTTGTTGCCGTTGTTGTTTATTTGACATTGTTGTTGTTGTTGTTGATTTGACGTTGTTGTTGTTGTTAATATTGTTGTTGTTGTTGTTGTTAATTTAACGTTGTTGTTGTTGTTTATTTGACGTTGTTGTTATTGTTGTTTATTTAACGTTGTTGTTGTTGTTTATTTGACGTTATTGTTGTTGTTTATTTGACGTTGTTATTGTTGTTGTTGTTGTTTATTTGACGTTGTTGTTGTTGTTGTTTATTTGACGTTGTTGTTGTGGTTGTTTATTAGACGTTGTTAATGTCTATGACATTGTTGTTGTTGTTTTTGTTGTTTATTTGACGTTGTTGTTATTGTTGTTGTTGTTATTTTTGTTGTTGTTATTGTTGGTGTTGTTGTTGTTTATTTGACGTTGTTGTTGTTGTTGTTTATTTGACATTGTTGTTGTTGTTGTTTATTTGACGTTGTTGTTGTTGTTTATTTGACGTTGTTGTTGTTGTTGTTTTTTTGAAATTGCTGTTGTTGTTGTTGTTGACGTTGTTGTAGTTGTTTATTTGACGTTGTTGTCGTTGTTGTTTATTTGATGTTGTTTTAGTTGTTGTTGTTTATTTGTTGTTGTTGTTGTTTTTTATTTGACGTTGTTGTTGTTGACATTGTTGTTATTGTTGTTGTTTATTTGACGTTGTTGTTGTTGTTTTTTATTTGACGTTGTTGTTGTTGACATTGTTGTTATTGTTGTTTATTTGACGTTGTTGTTGTTGTTGTTTAGTTGACGTTGTTGTTGTTATTGACGTTGTTGTTGTTGTTGTTGTTTATTTGACATTT
>OX451735.1:1339987700-1339990200 GCA_948472305.1 Vicia faba | reverse complement strand
TTGTTATTGTCGTTTATTTGACGTTGTTTTTGTTATTTTACGTTGTTGTTGTTGTATTTGTTGTTGTTGTATTTGTTGTTGTTGTTGTTGCTTATTTGACGTTGTTGTTATTGTTGCTATTTATTTGACGTTGTTATTGTTGTTGTTTATTTGACGTTGTTGTTGTTGTTGTTGTTTATTTGACGTTATTGTTGTTGTTGTTTATTTGAAGTTGTTGTTGTTTATTTGACATTGTTGTTGTTGTTTATTTGACGTTGTTGTTGTTGTTTTTTATTTGACGTTGTTGTTGATGTTGTTTTTTATTTGACATTGTTATTGTTGTTGTTGTTGTTGTTGTTGTTGTTTATTTGACGTTGTTGTTTACGTTGTTGTTGTTGTTTATTTCACGTTGTTGTTGTTGTTGTTGTTGTTTATTTGACGTTGTTAATGTTGTTGACATAATTGTTGTTGTTTTTGTTGTTTATTTGACGTTGTTATTGTTGTTGTTGTTTTTGTTGTTGTTATTGTTGGTGTTGTGGTTGTTTATTTGACGTTGTTGTTGTTGTTTATTTGACGTTGTTGTTGTTGTTGTTTATTTGACGTTGTTGTTGTTGTTGTTGTTTATTTGATGTTGTTGTTGTTGTTTATTTGACGTTGTTGTTGTTGTTGTTTATTTGACATTGTTGTTGTTGTTATTGTTGTTGTTGTTGTTGTTGACGTTGTTGTTGTAGTTGTTTATTTGACGTTGTTGTTGTTGTTGTTTATTTGATGTTGTTTTAGTTGTTGTTGTTTATTTGACGTTGTTGTTGTTTTTTATTTGACGTTGTTGTTGTTGACATTGTTGTTGTTGTTGTTTATTTGACGTTCTTGTTGTTATTTTTTATTTGACGTTGTTATTGTTGACATTGTTGTTGTTGTTTATTTGACGTAGTTGTTGTTATTGACGTTGTTGTTGTTGTTGTTTATTGTACGTTTATGTTGTTGTTGATGTTGTTGTTGTTGTTGTTGTTTTTTATTTGACGTTGTTGTTGTTGTTTATTTGATGTTGTTGTTGTTGTTATTGTTGTTGTTGTTGTTGTTGTTAATTTGACGTTGTTGTTGTTGTTTATTTGACGCTGTTGTTGTTTTTTATTTGACGTTGTTGTTGTTATTTGAAATTGTTGTTGTTGTTGTATTTGTTGTTGTTGTTGTTGTTTATTTGACGTTGTTGTTGTTGTTTATTTGACGTTATTATTGTTGTTTATTTGACGTTGTTATTGTTGTTGTTGTTGTTTATTTGACGTTGTTGTTGTTGTTGTTTATTTGACGTTGTTGTTGTTGTTGTTTATTAGACGTTGTTAATGTCTATGACATTGTTGTTGTTGTTTTTGTTGTTTATTTGACGTTGTTATTATTGTTGTTGTTGTTATTTTTGTTGTTGTTATTGTTGGTGTTGTTATTGTTTATTTGACGTTGTTGTTGTTGTTGTTTATTTGACATTGTTGTTGTTGTTGTTTATTTGACGTTGTTGTTGTTGTTTATTTACGTTGTTGTTGTTGTTGTTTTTTTGAAATTGTTGTTGTTGTTGTTGTTGACGTTGTTGTAGTTGTTTATTTGACAATGTTGTCGTTGTTGTTTATTTGATGTTGTTTTAGTTGTTGTTGTTTATTTGTTGTTGTTGTTGTTTTTTATTTGACGTTGTTGTTGTTGACATTGTTGTTGTTGTTGTTGTTTATTTGACATTGTTGTTGTTGTTTTTTATTTGACGTTGTTGTTGTTGACATTGTTGTTGTTGTTGTTTATTTAACGTTGTTGTTGTTGTTGTTTATTTGACGTTGTTGTTGTTATTGACGTTGTTGTTGTTGTTTATTTGACATTTTTGTTGTTGTTGATGTTGTTGTTGTTGTTGTTTTTTATTTGACGTTGTTGTTGTTGTTGTTGTTTATTTGACGTTGTTGTTGTTCTTATTGTTGTTGTTGTTGTTGTTAATTTGACATTGTTGTTGTTGTTGTTTATTTGACGTTGTTGTTGTTGTTTATTTGACGTTGTTGTTGTTGTTTATTTGATGTTGTTGTTGTTGTTATTTTTGTTGTTGTTATTGTTGGTGCTGTTGTTGTTTATTTGACGTTCTTGTTGTTGTTGTTGTTTATTTGACGTTGTTGTTGTTTATTTGACGTTGTTGTTGTTGTTTATTTGACGTTGTTGTTGTTGTTGTTTATTTGACGTTGTTGTTGTTGTTGTTTATTTGACATTGCTGTTGTTGTTGTTGACGTTGTTGTTGTAGTTGTTTATTTGACGTTGTTGTTGTTGTTGTTTATTTGATGTTGTTTTAGTTGTTGTTGTTTATTTGACGTTGTTGTTGTTTTTTATTTGACGTTGTTGTTGTTGACATTGTTGTTATTGTTTTTTATTTGACGTTGTTGTTATTGTTTTTTATTTGACGTTGTTGTTGTTGACATTGTTGTTGTTGTTGTTGTTTATTTGACGTTGTTGTTGTTGTTTATTTGACGTAGTTGTTGTTATTGACGTTGTTGTTGTTGTT
>OX451735.1:1339980200-1339982700 GCA_948472305.1 Vicia faba | reverse complement strand
GTTGTTGTTGTTGTTTATTTGACGTTGTTGTTGTTTATTTGAAGTAGTTGTTGTTATTGACGTTGTTGTTGTTGTTGTTGTTGTTGTTTATTTGACATTTTTGTTGTTGTTGATGTTGTTGTTTTTTATTTGACGTTGTTGTTGTTGTTTATTTGACGTTGTTGTTATTGTTGTTATTGTTGTTGTTGTTATTAATTTGACGTTGTTGTTGTTGTTGTTTATTTGACGTTGTTGTTGTTGTTGTTTATTTGACGTTGTTGTTGTTGTTGTTTATTTGATGTTGTTGTTGTTGTTATTTATTTGACGTTGTTGTTGTTGTTATTATTTATTTGACGTTGTTGTTGTTGTTTATTTGACGTTGTTATTGTTGTTTATTGGACGTTGTTATTGTCGTTTATTTGACGTTGTTTTTGTTATTTTACGTTGTTGTTGTTGTATTTGTTGTTGTTGTATTTGTTGTTGTTGTTGTTGCTTATTTGACGTTGTTGTTATTGTTGCTATTTATTTGACGTTGTTATTGTTGTTGTTTATTTGACGTTGTTGTTGTTGTTGTTGTTTATTTGACGTTATTGTTGTTGTTGTTTATTTGAAGTTGTTGTTGTTTATTTGACATTGTTGTTGTTGTTTATTTGACGTTGTTGTTGTTGTTTTTTATTTGACGTTGTTGTTGATGTTGTTTTTTATTTGACATTGTTATTGTTGTTGTTGTTGTTGTTGTTGTTTATTTGACGTTGTTGTTTACGTTGTTGTTGTTGTTTATTTCACGTTGTTGTTGTTGTTGTTGTTGTTTATTTGACGTTGTTAATGTTGTTGACATAATTGTTGTTGTTTTTGTTGTTTATTTGACGTTGTTATTGTTGTTGTTGTTTTTGTTGTTGTTATTGTTGGTGTTGTGGTTGTTTATTTGACGTTGTTGTTGTTGTTTATTTGACGTTGTTGTTGTTGTTGTTTATTTGACGTTGTTGTTGTTGTTGTTGTTTATTTGATGTTGTTGTTGTTGTTGTTTATTTGACGTTGTTGTTGTTGTTGTTTATTTGACATTGTTGTTGTTGTTATTGTTGTTGTTGTTGTTGTTGACGTTGTTGTTGTAGTTGTTTATTTGACGTTGTTGTTGTTGTTGTTTATTTGATGTTGTTTTAGTTGTTGTTGTTTATTTGACGTTGTTGTTGTTTTTTATTTGACGTTGTTGTTGTTGACATTGTTGTTGTTGTTGTTTATTTGACGTTCTTGTTGTTATTTTTTATTTGACGTTGTTATTGTTGACATTGTTGTTGTTGTTGTTTATTTGACGTAGTTGTTGTTATTGACGTTGTTGTTGTTGTTGTTTATTGTACGTTTATGTTGTTGTTGATGTTGTTGTTGTTGTTGTTGTTTTTTATTTGACGTTGTTGTTGTTGTTTATTTGATGTTGTTTTTGTTGTTATTGTTGTTGTTGTTGTTGTTGTTAATTTGACGTTGTTGTTGTTGTTTATTTGACGCTGTTGTTGTTTTTTATTTGACGTTGTTGTTGTTATTTGAAATTGTTGTTGTTGTTGTATTTGTTGTTGTTGTTGTTGTTTATTTGACGTTGTTGTTGTTGTTTATTTGACGTTATTATTGTTGTTTATTTGACGTTGTTATTGTTGTTGTTGTTGTTTATTTGACGTTGTTGTTGTTGTTGTTTATTTGACGTTGTTGTTGTTGTTGTTTATTAGACGTTGTTAATGTCTATGACATTGTTGTTGTTGTTTTTGTTGTTTATTTGACGTTGTTATTATTGTTGTTGTTGTTATTTTTGTTGTTGTTATTGTTGGTGTTGTTATTGTTTATTTGACGTTGTTGTTGTTGTTGTTTATTTGACATTGTTGTTGTTGTTGTTTATTTGACGTTGTTGTTGTTGTTTATTTACGTTGTTGTTGTTGTTGTTTTTTTGAAATTGTTGTTGTTGTTGTTGTTGACGTTGTTGTAGTTGTTTATTTGACGTTGTTGTCGTTGTTGTTTATTTGATGTTGTTTTAGTTGTTGTTGTTTATTTGTTGTTGTTGTTGTTTTTTATTTGACGTTGTTGTTGTTGACATTGTTGTTGTTGTTGTTGTTTATTTGACATTGTTGTTGTTGTTTTTTATTTGACGTTGTTGTTGTTGACATTGTTGTTGTTGTTGTTTATTTAACGTTGTTGTTGTTGTTGTTTATTTGACGTTGTTGTTGTTATTGACGTTGTTGTTGTTGTTTATTTGACATTTTTGTTGTTGTTGATGTTGTTGTTGTTGTTGTTTTTTATTTGACGTTGTTGTTGTTGTTGTTGTTTATTTGACGTTGTTGTTGTTCTTATTGTTGTTGTTGTTGTTAATTTGACATTGTTGTTGTTGTTGTTTATTTGACGTTGTTGTTGTTGTTTATTTGACGTTGTTGTTGTTGTTTATTTGATGTTGTTGTTGTTGTTATTTTTGTTGTTGTTATTGTTGGTGCTGTTGTTGTTTATTTGACGTTCTTGTTGTTGTTGTTGTTTATTTGACGTTGTT
>OX451735.1:1339970200-1339975200 GCA_948472305.1 Vicia faba | reverse complement strand
TTTGCGTTGTTGTTGTTGTTGTTTTTTTGAAATTGTTGTTGTTGTTGTTGTTGACGTTGTTGTAGTTGTTTATTTGACGTTGTTGTCGTTGTTGTTTATTTGATGTTGTTTTAGTTGTTGTTGTTTATTTGTTGTTGTTGTTGTTGTTTTTTATTTGACGTTGTTGTTGTTGACATTGTTGTTGTTGTTGTTGTTGTTTATTTGACATTGTTGTTGTTGTTTTTTATTTGACGTTGTTGTTGTTGACATTGTTGTTGTTGTTGTTTATTTGACGTTGTTGTTGTTGTTGTTTATTTGACGTTGTTGTTGTTATTGACGTTGTTGTTGTTGTTGTTTATTTGACATTTTTGTTGTTGTTGATGTTGTTGTTTTTTATTTGACGTTGTTGTTGTTGTTTTTTATTTGACGTTGTTGTTGTTGTTGTTTATTTGACGTTGTTGTTGTTCTTATTGTTGTTGTTGTTGTTAATTTGACATTGTTGTTGTTGTTGTTTATTTGACGTTGTTGTTGTTGTTTATTTGACGTTGTTGTTGTTGTTTATTTGATGTTGTTGTTGTTGTTATTTTTGTTGTTGTTATTGTTGGTGTTGTTGTTGTTTATTTGACGTTCTTGTTGTTGTTGTTGTTTATTTGACGTTGTTGTTGTTTATTTGACGTTGTTGTTGTTGTTTATTTGACGTTGTTGTTGTTGTTGTTTATTTGACGTTGTTGTTGTTGTTGTTGTTTATTTGACATTGCTGTTGTTGTTGTTGTTGACGTTGTTGTTGTAGTTGTTTATTTGACGTTGTTGTTGTTGTTGTTTATTTGATGTTGTTTTAGTTGTTGTTGTTTATTTGACGTTGTTGTTGTTTTTTATTTGACGTTGTTGTTGTTGACATTGTTGTTATTGTTATTTATTTGACGTTGTTGTTATTGTTTTTTATTTGACGTTGTTGTTGTTGACATTGTTGTTTTTGTTGTTTATTTGACGTTGTTGTTGTTGTTGTTTATTTGACGTAGTTGTTGTTATTGACGTTGTTGTTGTTGTTGTTTATTTGACATTTTTGTTGTTGTTGATGTTGTTGTTTTTTATTTGACGTTGTTGTTGTTGTTGTTTATTTGACGTTGTTGTTGTTGTTGTTATTGTTGTTGTTGTTGTTAATTTGACGTTGTTGTTGTTGTTGTTTATTTGACGTTGTTGTTGTTGTTGTTTATTTGACGTTGTTGTTGTTGTTGTTTATTTGATGTTGTTGTTGTTGTTATTTATTTGACGTTGTTGTTGTTGTTATTATTTATTTAACGTTGTTGTTGTTGTTGTTTATTTGACGTTGTTATTGTTGTTTATTGGACGTTGTTATTGTTGTTTATTTGACGTTGTTTTTGTTATTTTACGTTGTTGTTGTTGTTGTATTTGTTGTTGTTGTATTTGTTGGTGTTGGTGTTGTTGTTGTTGCTTATTTGACGTTGTTATTGTTGTTGTTTATTTGACGTTGTTGTTGTTGTTTTTGTTGTTTATTTGACGTTGTTGTTGTTATTTATTTGACGTTGTTATTGTTGTTGTTTATTTGACGTTGTTGTTAACGTTGTTGTTGTTGGTGTTTATTTGACGTTGTTGTTGTTGTTGTTGTTGTTTATTTGACGTTGTTGTTGTTGTTGTTGACGTTGTTATTGTTGTTGTTTATTTGATGTTGTTATTGTTGTTGTTGACATAGTTGTTGTTGTTTATTTGACGTTGTTGTTGTTATTGACGTTGTTGTTGTTGTTGTTTATTTGACATTTTTGTTGTTTATTTGACGTTGTTGTTGTTTTTTTTTTTATTTGACGTTGTTGTTGTTGTTGTTGTTTATTTGACGTTGTTGTTGTTCTTATTGTTGTTGTTGTTGTTAATTTGACATTGTTGTTGTTGTTGTTTATTTGACGTTGTTGTTGTTGTTGTTTATTTGACGTTGTTGTTGTTTATTTGATGTTGTTGTTGTTGTTATTTATTTGACGTTGTTAATGTTGTTGACATTGTTGTTGTTGTTTTTGTTGTTTATTTGACGTTGTTGTTGTTGTTGTTGTTATTTTTGTTGTTGTTATTGTTGGTGCTGTTGTTGTTTATTTGACGTTCTTGTTGTTGTTGTTGTTTATTTGACATTGTTGTTGTTTATTTGACGTTGTTGTTGTTGTTTATTTGACGTTGTTGTTGTTGTTGTTTATTTGACGTTGTTGTTGTTTTTGTTTATTTGACATTGCTGTTGTTGTTGTTGTTGACGTTGTTGTTGTAGTTGTTAATTTGACGTTGTTGTTGTTGTTGTTTATTTGATGTTGTTTTAGTTGTTGTTGTTTATTTGACGTTGTTGTTGTTTTTTATTTGACGTTGTTGTTGTTGACATTGTTGTTATTGTTTTTTATTTGACGTTGTTGTTATTGTTTTTTATTTGACGTTGTTGTTGTTGACATTGTTGTTGTTGTTGTTTATTTGACGTTGTTGTTGTTGTTTATTTGACGTAGTTGTTGTTATTGACGTTGTTGTTGCTGTTGTTTATTTGACATTTTTGTTGTTGTTGATGTTGTTGTTTTTTATTTGACGTTGTTGTTGTTGTTGTTTATTTGACGTTGTTGTTGTTGTTGTTATTGTTGTTGTTGTTGTTAATTTGACGTTGTTGTTGTTGTTGTTTATTTGACGTTGTTGTTATTGTTGCTATTTATTTGACGTTGTTAATGTTGTTGACATTGTTGTTGTTGTTTTTGTTGTTTATTTGACGTTGTTGTTGTTGTTGTTGTTATTTTTGTTGTTGTTATTGTTGGTGCTGTTGTTGTTTATTTGACGTTCTTGTTGTTGTTGTTGTTTATTTGACATTGTTGTTGTTTATTTGACGTTGTTGTTGTTGTTTATTTGACGTTGTTGTTGTTGTTGTTTATTTGACGTTGTTGTTGTTGTTGTTTATTTGACATTGCTGTTGTTGTTGTTGTTGACATTGTTGTTGTAGTTGTTAATTTGACGTTGTTGTTGTTGTTGTTTATTTGATGTTGTTTTAGTTGTTGTTGTTTATTTGACGTTGTTGTTGTTTTTTATTTGACGTTGTTGTTGTTGACATTGTTGTTATTGTTTTTTATTTGACGTTGTTGTTATTGTTTTTTATTTGACGTTGTTGTTGTTGACATTGTTGTTGTTGTTGTTTATTTGACGTTGTTGTTGTTGTTTATTTGACGTAGTTGTTGTTATTGACGTTGTTGTTGTTGTTGTTTATTTGACATTTTTGTTGTTGTTGATGTTGTTGTTTTTTATTTGACGTTGTTGTTGTTGTTGTTTATTTGACGTTGTTGTTGTTGTTGTTATTGTTGTTGTTGTTGTTAATTTGACGTTGTTGTTGTTGTTGTTTATTTGACGTTGTTGTTATTGTTGCTATTTATTTGACGTTGTTATTGTTGTTGTTTATTTGACGTTATTGTCGTTGTTGTTTATTTGACGTTGTTGTTGTTGTTGTTATATTTGTTATTGTTGTTATTGTTGTTGCTTATTTGACGTTGACGTTATTGTTGTTGTTGTTTATTTGAAGTTGTTGTTGTTGTTGACGTTGTTGTTGTTGTTGTTTATTTGACGTTGTTGTTGTTGTTGTTGTTCTTTATTTGACGTTGTTGTTGTTGTTGTTTTTGTTGTTTATTTGACGTTGTTGTTGTTATTTATTTGACGTTGTTGTTGTTGTTGTTGTTTATTTGACGTTGTTGTTAACGTTGTTGTTGTTGGTGTTTATTTGACGTTGTTGTTGTTGTTGTTTATTTGACGTTGTTGTTGTTGTTGTTGACGTTGTTATTGTTGTTGTTTATTTGATGTTGTTATTGTTGTTGTTGACATAGTTGTTGTTGTTTATTTGACGTTGTTGTTGTTGTT
Source organism: Vicia faba (assembly GCA_948472305.1). Taxonomy (NCBI): domain Eukaryota; kingdom Viridiplantae; phylum Streptophyta; class Magnoliopsida; order Fabales; family Fabaceae; genus Vicia; species Vicia faba. Next base: position 1,339,971,348 of record OX451735.1, on the reverse strand, counting down.
GCCGTTGTTGTTTATTTGACATTGTTGTTGTTGTTGTTGATTTGACGTTGTTGTTGTTGTTAATATTGTTGTTGTTGTTGTTGTTAATTTAACGTTGTTGTTGTTGTTTATTTGACGTTGTTGTTGTAGTTGTTTATTTAACGTTGTTGTTGTTGTTTATTTGACGTTATCTTGTTGTTTATTTGACGTTGTTGTTGTTGTTGTTGTTTATTTGACGTTGTTGTTGTTGTTGTTTATTTGACGTTGTTGTTGTTGTTGTTTATTAGAAGTTGTTAATGTCTATGACATTGTTGTTGTTGTTTTTGTTGTTTATTTGACATTGTTGTTATTGTTGTTGTTGTTATTTTTGTTGTTGTTATTGTTGGTGTTGTTGTTGTTTATTTGACGTTGTTGTTGTTGTTGTTTATTTGACATTGTTGTTGTTGTTGTTTATTTGACGTTGTTGTTGTTGTTTATTTGACGTTGTTGTTGTTGTTGTTTTTTTGAAATTGTTGTTGTTGTTGTTGTTGACGTTGTTGTAGTTGTTTATTTGACGTTGTTGTCGTTGTTGTTTATTTGATGTTGTTTTAGTTGTTGTTGTTTATTTGTTGTTGTTGTTGTTTTTTATTTGACGTTGTTGTTGTTGACATTGTTGTTGTTGTTGTTTATTTGACGTTGTTGTTGTTGTTGTTTAGTTGACGTTGTTGTTGTTGTTAATGACGTTGTTGTTGTTGTTGTTTATTTGACATTTTTGTTGTTGTTGATGTTGTTGTTGTTGTTGTTTTTTATTTGACGTTGTTGTAGTTGTTGTTTATTTGACGTTGTTGTTGTTCTTATTGTTGTTGTTGTTAATTTGACATTGTTGTTGTTGTTGTTTATTTGACGTTGTTGTTGTTGTTGTTTATTTGACGTTGTTGTTATTGTTTATTTGATGTTATTGTTGTTGTTATTTATTTGACGTTGTTAATGTTGTTGACATTGTTGTTGTTGTTTTTGTTGTTTATTTGACGTTGTTGTTGTTGTTGTTATTTTTGTTGTTGTTATTGTTGGTGTTGTTGTTGTTTATTTGACGTTCTTGTTGTTGTTGTTGTTTATTTGACGTTGTTGTTGATTATTTGACGTTGTTGTTGTTTTTTATTTGACGTTGTTGTTGTTGTTGTTGTTGTTGT
>OX451735.1:1339952700-1339955200 GCA_948472305.1 Vicia faba | reverse complement strand
TGTTTATTTGACGTTGTTGTTGTTGTTTATTTGACGTTATTGTTGTTGTTTATTTGACGTTGTTATTGTTGTTGTTGTTGTTTATTTGACGTTGTTGTTGACGTTGTTGTTGTTGTTGTTTATTTGACGTTGTTGTTGTTGTTGTTGTTTATTAGACGTTGTTAATGTTGTTGACATTGTTGTTGTTGTTTTTGTTGTTTATTTGACGTTGTTGTTGTTGTTGTTGTTGTTATTTTTGTTGTTGTTATTGTTGGTGTTGTTGTTGTTTATTTGACGTTATTGTTGTTGTTGTTGTTGTTATTTTTGTTGTTGTTGTTGTTGGTGTTGTTGTTGTTTATTTGACGTTGTTGTTGTTGTTGTTTATTTGACGTTGTTGTTGTTGTTTATTTGACGTTGTTGTTGTTGTTTATTTGACATTGTTGTTGTTGTTGTTGACGTTGTTGTTGTAGTTGTTTATTTGACGTTGTTGTTGTTGTTGTTTATTTGATGTTGTTTTAGTTGTTGTTGTTTATTTGACGTTGTTGTTGTTTTTTATTTGACGTTGTTGTTGTTGACATTGTTGTTGTTGTTGTTGTTTATTTGACGTTCTTGTTGTTGTTTTTTATTTGACGTTGTTGTTGTTGACATTGTTGTTGTTGTTGTTGTTTATTTGACGTAGTTGTTGTTATTGATGTTGTTGTTGTTGTTGTTGTTGTTGTTGTTTATTTGACCTTTTTGTTGTTGTTGATGTTGTTATTGTTGTTGTTTTTTATTTGACGTTGTTGTTGTTGTTGTTTATTTGACGTTGTTGTTGTTGTTTTTTATTTGACGTTGTTGTTGTTGACATTGTTGTTGTTGTTGTTGTTTATTTGACGTAGTTGTTGTTATTGTTGTTGTTGTTGTTGTTGTTGTTGTTGTTGTTTATTTGACGTTTTTGTTGTTGTTGATGTTGTTGTTGTTGTTTTTTATTTGACGTTGTTGTTGTTGTTGTTTATTTGACGTTGTTGTTGTTGTTGTTGTTGTTTATTTGACGTAGTTGTTGTTATTGACGTTGTTGTTGTTGTTGTTTATTTGACATTTTTGTTGTTGTTGATGTTGTTGTTGTTGTTTTTTATTTGACGTTGTTGTTGTTGTTTATTTGACGTTGTTGTTGTTGTTATTGTTGTTGTTGTTGTTGTTAATTTGACGTTGTTGTTGTTGTTGTTGTTGTTTATTTGACGTTGTTGTTGTTGTTGTTTATTTGACGTTGTTGTTGTTGTTTATTTGATGTTGTTGTTGTTGTTATTTATTTGACGTTGTTGTTGTTGTTATTGTTTATTTGACGTTGTTGTTGTTGTTTATTTGACGTTGTTATTGTTGTTTATTTGACGTTGTTATTGTTGTTTATTTGACGTTGTTGTTGTTGTTATTGTTTGTGTTGTTGTTGTTGTTTATTTGACGTTGTTGTTGTTGTTTATTTGACATTGTTGTTGTGGTTGTTATTTATTTGACGTTGTTGTTGTTGTTTATTTGATGTTGTTATTGTTGTTTATTGGACGTTGTTATTGTTGTTTATTTGACGTTGTTTTTGTTATTTTACGTTGTTGTTGTTGTTGTATTTGTTGTTGTTGTATTTGTTGTTGTTGTTGTTGTTGCTTATTTGACGTTGTTGTTATTGTTGCTATTTATTTGACGTTGTTATTGTTGTTGTTTATTTGACGTTGTTGTTGTTGTTTTTGTTGTTTATTTGACGTTGTTGTTGTTATTTATTTGACGTTGTTGTTGTTGTTGTTTATTTGACGTTGTTGTTAACGTTGTTGTTGTTGGTGTTTATTTGACGTTGTTGTTGTTGTTGTTGACGTTGTTATTGTTGTTGTTTATTTGATGTTGTTATTGTTGTTGTTGACATAGTTGTTGTTGTTTATTTGACGTTGTTGTTGTTGTTGCCGTTGTTGTTTATTTGACATTGTTGTTGTTGTTGTTGTTTATTTAACGTTGTTGTTGTTGTTGTTATTGTTGTTGTTGTTGTTGTTAATTTGACGTTGTTGTTGTTGTTTATTTGACGTTGTTGTTGTTGTTGTTTATTTAACGTTGTTAATGTTGTTATTTATTTGACGTTGTTGTTGTTGTTGTTTATTTGACGTTGTTGTTTATTTGACATTGTTGTTTATTTGACGTTGTTGTTTATTTGACGTTGTTGTTGTTATTTGAAGTTGTTGTTGTTGTTGTATTTGTTGTTGTTGTTGTTGTTGTTGTTTATTTGACGTTGTTGTTGTTGTTTATTTGACGTTAATGTTGTTGTTTATTTGACGTTGTTATTGTTGTTGTTGTTGTTTATTTGACGTTGTTGTTGACGTTGTTGTTGTTGTTGTTGTTTATTTGACGTTGTTGTTGTTGTTGTTTATTAGACGTTGTTAATGTTGTTGACATTGTTGTTGTTGTTTTTGTTGTTTATTTGACGTTGTTGTTGTTGTTGTTGTTATTTTTGTTGTTGTTATTGTTGGTGTTGTTGTTGTTTATTTGACGTTATTGTTGTTGTTGT
>OX451735.1:1339937700-1339945200 GCA_948472305.1 Vicia faba | reverse complement strand
TGTTGTTGTTGTTTATTTGACGTTGTTGTTGTTGTTTATTTGACGTTGTTGTTGTTGTTTATTTGACATTGTTGTTGTTGTTGTTGTTGTTGTTGACGTTGTTGTTGTAGTTGTTTATTTGACGTTGTTGTTGTTGTAGTTGTTTATTTGACGTTGTTGTTGTTGTTTATTTGACGTTGTTGTTGTTTTTGTTGTTTATTTGACGTTGTTGTTGTTGTTGTTATTTTTGTTGTTGTTATTGTTGGTGTTGTTGTTGTTTATTTGACGTTCTTGTTGTTGTTGTTGTTTATTTGACGTTGTTGTTGTTTATTTGATGTTGTTGTTGTTTTTATTTGACGTTGTTGTTGTTGTTGTTGTTGTTTATTTGACGTTGTTGTTGTTGTTGTTTATTTGACATTGCTGTTGTTGTTGTTGTTGACGTTGTTGTTGTAGTTGTTTATTTGACGTTGTTGTTGTTGTTGTTTATTTGATGTTGTTTTAGTTGTTGTTGTTTATTTGACGTTGTTGTTGTTTTTTATTTGACGTTGTTGTTGTTGACATTGTTGTTATTGTTTTTTATTTGACGTTGTTGTTATTGTTTTTTATTTGACGTTGTTGTTGTTGACATTGTTGTTGTTGTTGTTTATTTGACGTTGTTGTTGTTGTTGTTTATTTGACGTAGTTGTTGTTATTGACATTGTTGTTGTTGTTGTTTATTTGACATTTTTGTTGTTGTTGATGTTGTTGTTTTTTATTTGACGTTGTTGTTGTTGTTTATTTGACGTTGTTGTTGTTGTTATTGTTGTTGTTGTTGTTGTTAATTTGACGTTGTTGTTGTTGTTGTTTATTTGACGTTGTTGTTGTTTATTTGACGTTGTTGTTGTTTATTTGATGTTGTTGTTGTTGTTATTTATTTGACGTTGTTGTTGTTGTTATTATTTATTTGACGTTGTTGTTGTTGTTGTTTATTTGACGTTGTTATTGTTGTTTATTGGACGTTGTTATTGTTGTTTATTTGACGTTGTTTTTGTTATTTTACGTTGTTGTTGTTGTATTTGTTGTTGTTGTATTTGTTGTTGTTGTTGTTGTTGCTTATTTGACGTTGTTGTTATTGTTGCTATTTATTTGACGTTGTTATTGTTGTTGTTTATTTGACGTTGTTGTTGTTGTTTTTGTTGTTTATTTGACGTTGTTGTTGTTATTTATTTGACGTTGTTGTTGTTGTTGTTTATTTGACATTGTTGTTAACGTTATTGTTGTTGGTGTTTATTTGACGTTGTTGTTATTGTTGTTGTTGTTGTTGTTTATTTGACGTTGTTGTTGTTGTTGTTGACGTTGTTATTGTTGTTGTTTATTTGATGTTTTTATTGTTGTTGTTGACATAGTTGTTGTTGTTTATTTGACGTTGTTGTTGTTGTTGCCGTTGTTGTTTATTTGACATTGTTGTTGTTGTTGTTTATTTGACGTTGTTGTTGTTGTTGTTATTGTTGTTGTTGTTGTTGTTAATTTGACGTTGTTGATGTTGTTTATTTGACGTTCTTGTTGTTGTTGTTTATTTAACGTTGTTGTTGTTGTTATTTATTTGACGTTGTTGTTGTTGTTGTTTATTTGACGTTGTTGTTTATTTGACATTGTTGTTTATTTGACGTTGTTGTTTATTTGACGTTGTTGTTGTTATTTGAAGTTGTTGTTGTTGTTGTATTTGTTGTTGTTGTTGTTGTTGTTGTTGTTTATTTGACGTTGTTGTTGTTGTTTATTTGACGTTATTGTTGTTGTTTATTTGACGTTGTTATTGTTGTTGTTGTTGTTTATTTGACGTTGTTGTTGACGTTGTTGTTGTTTATTTGACGTTGTTGTTGTTGTTGTTTATTAGACGTTGTTAATGTTGTTGACATTGTTGTTGTTGTTTTTGTTGTTTATTTGACGTTGTTGTTGTTGTTGTTATTTTTGTTGTTGTTATTGTTGGTGTTGTTGTTGTTTATTTGACGTTATTGTTGTTGTTGTTGTTATTTTTGTTGTTGTTATTGTTGGTGTTGTTGTTGTTTATTTGACGTTGTTGTTGTTGTTGTTTATTTGACGTTGTTGTTTATGTTTATTTGACGTTGTTGTTGTTGTTTATTTGACGTTGTTGTTGTTGTTATTGTTGTTGTTGTTGTTGTTAATTTGACGTTGTTGTTGTTGTAGTTGTTGTTTATTTGACGTTGTTGTTGTTGTTGTTGTTTATTTGACGTTGTTGTTGTTGTTTATTTGATGTTGTTGTTGTTGTTATTTATTTGACGTTGTTGTTGTTGTTATTGTTTATTTGACGTTGTTGTTGTTGTTTATTTGACGTTGTTATTGTTGTTTATTTGACGTTGTTATTGTTGTTTATTTGACGTTGTTGTTGTTGTTATTGTTTGTGTTGTTGTTGTTGTTTATTTGACGTTGTTGTTGTTGTTTATTTGACATTGTTGTTGTGGTTGTTATTTATTTGACGTTGTTGTTGTTGTTTATTTGATGTTGTTATTGTTGTTTATTGGACGTTGTTATTGTTGTTTATTTGACGTTGTTTTTGTTATTTTACGTTGTTGTTGTTGTTGTATTTGTTGTTGTTGTATTTGTTGTTGTTGTTGTTGTTGCTTATTTGACGTTGTTGTTATTGTTGCTATTTATTTGACGTTGTTATTGTTGTTGTTTATTTGACGTTGTTGTTGTTGTTTTTGTTGTTTATTTGACGTTGTTGTTGTTATTTATTTGACGTTGTTGTTGTTGTTGTTTATTTGACGTTGTTGTTAACGTTGTTGTTGTTGGTGTTTATTTGACGTTGTTGTTGTTGTTGTTGACGTTGTTATTGTTGTTGTTTATTTTATGTTGTTATTGTTGTTGTTGACATAGTTGTTGTTGTTTATTTGACGTTGTTATTGTTGTTGCCGTTGTTGTTTATTTGACATTGTTGTTGTTGTTGTTTATTTAACGTTGTTGTTGTTGTTGTTATTGTTGTTGTTGTTGTTGTTAATTTGACGTTGTTGTTGTTTATTTGACGTTGTTGTTGTTGTTGTTTATTTAACGTTGTTAATGTTGTTATTTATTTGACGTTGTTGTTGTTGTTGTTTATTTGACGTTGTTGTTTATTTGACATTGTTGTTTATTTGACGTTGTTGTTTATTTGACGTTGTTGTTGTTATTTGAAGTTGTTGTTGTTGTTGTATTTGTTGTTGTTGTTGTTGTTGTTGTTTATTTGACGTTGTTGTTGTTGTTTATTTGACGTTATTGTTGTTGTTTATTTGACGTTGTTATTGTTGTTGTTGTTGTTTATTTGACGTTGTTGTTGACGTTGTTGTTGTTGTTGTTTATTTGACGTTGTTGTTGTTGTTTATTAGACGTTGTTAATGTTGTTGACATTGTTGTTGTTGTTTTTGTTGTTTATTTGACGTTGTTGTTGTTGTTGTTGTTATTTTTGTTGTTGTTATTGTTGGTGTTGTTGTTGTTTATTTGACGTTATTGTTGTTGTTGTTGTTGTTATTTTTGTTGTTGTTATTGTTGGTGTTGTTGTTGTTTATTTGACGTTGTTGTTGTTGTTGTTTATTTGACGTTGTTGTTGTTGTTTATTTGACGTTGTTGTTGTTGTTTATTTGACATTGTTGTTGTTGTTGTTGACGTTGTTGTTGTAGTTGTTTATTTGACGTTGTTGTTGTTGTAGTTGTTTATTTGACGTTGTTGTTGTTGTTTATTTGACGTTGTTGTTGTTTTTGTTGTTTATTTGACGTTGTTGTTGTTGTTGTTATTTTTGTTGTTGTTATTGTTGGTGTTGTTGTTGTTTATTTGACGTTCTTGTTGTTGTTGTTGTTGTTTATTTGACGTTGTTGTTGTTTATTTGATGTTGTTGTTGTTTTTTATTTGACGTTGTTGTTGTTGTTGTTGTTGTTTATTTGACGTTGTTGTTGTTGTTGTTTATTTGACATTGCTGTTGTTGTTGTTGTTGACGTTGTTGTTGTAGTTGTTTATTTGACGTTGTTGTTGTTGTTGTTTATTTGATGTTGTTTTAGTTGTTGTTGTTTATTTGACGTTGTTGTTGTTTTTTATTTGACGTTGTTGTTGTTGACATTGTTGTTATTGTTTTTTATTTGACGTTGTTGTTATTGTTTTTTATTTGACGTTGTTGTTGTTGACATTGTTGTTGTTGTTGTTTATTTGACGTTGTTGTTGTTGTTGTTTATTTGACGTAGTTGTTGTTATTGACATTGTTGTTGTTGTTGTTTATTTGACATTTTTGTTGTTGTTGATGTTGTTGTTTTTTATTTGACGTTGTTGTTGTTGTTGTTTATTTGACGTTGTTGTTGTTGTTGTTATTGTTGTTGTTGTTGTTGTTAATTTGACGTTGTTGTTGTTGTTGTTTATTTGACGTTGTTGTTGTTTATTTGACGTTGTTGTTGTTTATGTGATGTTGTTGTTGTTGTTATTTATTTGACGTTGTTGTTGTTGTTATTATTTATTTGACGTTGTTGTTGTTGTTGTTTATTTGACGTTGTTATTGTTGTTTATTGGACGTTGTTATTGTTGTTTATTTGACGTTGTTTTTGTTATTTTACGTTGTTGTTGTTGTATTTGTTGTTGCTGTATTTGTTGTTGTTGTTGTTGTTGCTTATTTGACGTTGTTGTTATTGTTGCTATTTATTTGACGTTGTTATTGTTGTTGTTTATTTGACGTTGTTGTTGTTGTTTTTGTTGTTTATTTGACGTTGTTGTTGTTATTTATTTGACGTTGTTGTTGTTGTTGTTTATTTGACATTGTTGTTAACGTTATTGTTGTTGGTGTTTATTTGACGTTGTTGTTAACGTTGTTGTTGTTGGTGTTTATTTGACGTTGTTGTTGTTGTTGTTGACGTTGTTATTGTTGTTGTTTATTTGATGTTGTTATTGTTGTTGTTGACATAGTTGCTGTTGTTTATTTGACGTTGTTGTTGTTGTTGCCGTTGTTGTTTATTTGACATTGTTGTTGTTGTTGTTTATTTAACGTTGTTGTTGTTGTTGTTGTTGTTGTTGTTGTTAATTTGACGTTGTTGTTGTTGTTTATTTGACGTTGTTGTTGTTGTTGTTTATTTAACGTTGTTAATGTTGTTATTTATTTGACGTTGTTGTTGTTGTTGTTTATTTGACGTTGTTGTTTATTTGACATTGTTGTTTATTTGACGTTGTTGTTTATTTGACGTTGTTTTTTATTTGACGTTGTTGTTGTTGACATTGTTGTTGTTGTTGTTTATTTGACGTTGTTGTTGTTGTTGTTTATTTGACGTAGTTGTTGTTATTGACATTGTTGTTGTTGTTGTTTATTTGACATTTTTGTTGTTGTTGATGTTGTTGTTTTTTATTTGACGTTGTTGTTGTTGTTGTTTATTTGACGTTGTTGTTGTTGTTATTGTTGTTGTTGTTGTTGTTGTTAATTTGACGTTGTTGTTGTTGTTGTTTATTTGACGTTGTTGTTGTTTATTTGACGTTGTTGTTGTTTATTTGATGTTGTTGTTGTTGTTATTTATTTGACGTTGTTGTTGTTGTTATTATTTATTTGACGTTGTTGTTGTTGTTGTTTATTTGACGTTGTTATTGTTGTTTATTGGACGTTGTTATTGTTGTTTATTTGACGTTGTTTTTGTTATTTTACGTTGTTGTTGTTGTATTTGTTGTTGCTGTATTTGTTGTTGTTGTTGTTGTTGTTGCTTATTTGACGTTGTTGTTATTGTTGCTATTTATTTGACGTTGTTATTGTTGTTGTTTATTTGACGTTGTTGTTGTTGTTTTTGTTGTTTATTTGACGTTGTTGTTGTTATTTATTTGACGTTGTTGTTGTTGTTGTTTATTTGACATTGTTGTTAACGTTATTGTTGTTGGTGTTTATTTGACGTTGTTGTTATTGTTGTTGTTGTTGTTGTTTATTTGACGTTGTTGTTGTTGTTGTTGACGTTGTTATTGTTGTTGTTTATTTGATGTTGTTATTGTTGTTGTTGACATAGTTGTTGTTGTTTATTTGACGTTGTTGTTGTTGTTGCCGTTGTTGTTTATTTGACATTGTTGTTGTTGTTGTTTATTTAACGTTGTTGTTGTTGTTGTTATTGTTGTTGTTGTTGTTGTTAATTTGACGTTGTTGTTGTTGTTTATTTGACGTTGTTGTTATTGTTGTTTATTTAACGTTGTTAATGTTGTTATTTATTTGACGTTGTTGTTGTTGTTGTTTATTTGACGTTGTTGTTTATTTGACATTGTTGTTTATTTGACGTTGTTGTTTATTTGACGTTGTTGTTGTTATTTGAAGTTGTTGTTGTTGTTGTATTTGTTGTTGTTGTTGTTGTTGTTGTTTATTTGACGTTGTTGTTGTTGTTTATTTGACGTTATTGTTGTTGTTTATTTGACGTTGTTATTGTTGTTGTTGTTGTTTATTTGACGTTGTTGTTGACGTTGTTGTTGTTGTTGTTTATTTGACGTTGTTGTTGTTGTTTATTAGACGTTGTTAATGTTGTTGACATTGTTGTTGTTGTTTTTGTTGTTTATTTGACGTTGTTGTTGTTGTTGTTGTTATTTTTGTTGTTGTTATTGTTGGTGTTGTTGTTGTTTATTTGACGTTATTGTTGTTGTTGTTGTTGTTATTTTTGTTGTTGTTATTGTTGGTGTTGTTGTTGTTTATTTGACGTTGTTGTTGTTGTTGTTTATTTGACGTTGTTGTTGTTGTTTATTTGACGTTGTTGTTGTTGTTTATTTGACATTGTTGTTGTTGTTGTTGTTGTTGTTGACGTTGTTGTTGTAGTTGTTTATTTGACGTTGTTGTTGTTGTAGTTGTTTATTTGACGTTGTTGTTGTTGTTTATTTGACGTTGTTGTTGTTTTTGTTGTTTATTTGACGTTGTTGTTGTTGTTGTTATTTTTGTTGTTGTTATTGTTGGTGTTGTTGTTGTTTATTTGACGTTCTTGTTGTTGTTGTTGTTTATTTGACGTTGTTGTTGTTTATTTGATGTTGTTGTTGTTTTTATTTGACGTTGTTGTTGTTGTTGTTGTTGTTTATTTGACGTTGTTGTTGTTGTTGTTTATTTGACATTGCTGTTGTTGTTGTTGTTGACGTTGTTGTTGTAGTTGTTTATTTGACGTTGTTGTTGTTGTTGTTTATTTGATGTTGTTTTAGTTGTTGTTGTTTATTTGACGTTGTTGTTGTTTTTTATTTGACGTTGTTGTTGTTGACATTGTTGTTATTGTTTTTTATTTGACGTTGTTGTTATTGTTTTTTATTTGACGTTGTTGTTGTTGACATTGTTGTTGTTGTTGTTTATTTGACGTTGTTGTTGTTGTTGTTTATTTGACGTAGTTGTTGTTATTGACATTGTTGTTGTTGTTGTTTATTTGACATTTTTGTTGTTGTTGATGTTGTTGTTTTTTATTTGACGTTGTTGTTGTTGTTTATTTGACGTTGTTGTTGTTGTTATTGTTGTTGTTGTTGTTGTTAATTTGACGTTGTTGTTGTTGTTGTTTATTTGACGTTGTTGTTGTTTATTTGACGTTG
>OX451735.1:1339892700-1339930200 GCA_948472305.1 Vicia faba | reverse complement strand
TTTGACGTTGTTGTTGTTGTTGTTTATTTGACGTTGTTGTTGTTTATTTGACGTTGTTGTTGTTTATTTGATGTTGTTGTTGTTGTTATTTATTTGACGTTGTTGTTGTTGTTATTATTTATTTGACGTTGTTGTTGTTGTTGTTTATTTGACGTTGTTATTATTGTTTATTGGACGTTGTTATTGTTGTTTATTTGACGTTGTTTTTGTTATTTTACGTTGTTGTTGTTGTATTTGTTGTTGTTGTATTTGTTGTTGTTGTTGTTGTTGCTTATTTGACGTTGTTGTTATTGTTGCTATTTATTTGACGTTGTTATTGTTGTTGTTTATTTGACGTTGTTGTTGTTGTTTTTGTTGTTTATTTGACGTTGTTGTTGTTGTTCATTTGACGTTGTTGTTGTTTTTGTTGTTTATTTGACGTTGTTGTTGTTGTTGTTATTTTTGTTGTTGTTATTGTTGGTGTTGTTGTTGTTTATTTGACGTTCTTGTTGTTGTTGTTGTTTATTTGACGTTGTTGTTGTTTATTTGATGTTGTTGTTGTTTTTATTTGACGTTGTTGTTGTTGTTGTTGTTTATTTGACGTTGTTGTTGTTGTTGTTTATTTGACATTGCTGTTGTTGTTGTTGTTGACGTTGTTGTTGTAGTTGTTTATTTGACGTTGTTGTTGTTGTTGTTGTTTATTTGATGTTGTTTTAGTTGTTGTTGTTTATTTGACGTTGTTGTTGTTTTTTATTTGACGTTGTTGTTGTTGACATTGTTGTTATTGTTTTTTATTTGACGTTGTTGTTATTGTTTTTTATTTGACGTTGTTGTTGTTGACATTGTTGTTGTTGTTGTTTATTTGACGTTGTTGTTGTTGTTGTTTATTTGACGTAGTTGTTGTTATTGACATTGTTGTTGTTGTTGTTTATTTGACATTTTTGTTGTTGTTGATGTTGTTGTTTTTTATTTGACGTTGTTGTTGTTGTTGTTTATTTGACGTTGTTGTTGTTGTTGTTATTGTTGTTGTTGTTGTTGTTAATTTGACGTTGTTGTTGTTGTTGTTTATTTGACGTTGTTGTTGTTTATTTGACGTTGTTGTTGTTTATTTGATGTTGTTGTTGTTGTTATTTATTTGACGTTGTTGTTGTTGTTATTATTTATTTGACGTTGTTGTTGTTGTTGTTTATTTGACGTTGTTATTGTTGTTTATTGGACGTTGTTATTGTTGTTTATTTGACGTTGTTTTTGTTATTTTACGTTGTTGTTGTTGTATTTGTTGTTGTTGTATTTGTTGTTGTTGTTGTTGTTGCTTATTTGACGTTGTTGTTATTGTTGCTATTTATTTGACGTTGTTATTGTTGTTGTTTATTTGACGTTGTTGTTGTTGTTTTTGTTGTTTATTTGCCGTTGTTGTTGTTATTTATTTGACGTTGTTGTTGTTGTTGTTTATTTGACATTGTTGTTAACGTTATTGTTGTTGGTGTTTATTTGACGTTGTTGTTATTGTTGTTGTTGTTGTTGTTGTTTATTTGACGTTGTTGTTGTTGTTGTTGACGTTGTTATTGTTGTTGTTTATTTGATGTTTTTATTGTTGTTGTTGACATAGTTGTTGTTGTTTATTTGACGTTGTTGTTGTTGTTGCCGTTGTTGTTTATTTGACATTGTTGTTGTTGTTGTTTATTTGACGTTGTTGTTGTTGTTGTTATTGTTGTTGTTGTTGTTGTTAATTTGACGTTGTTAATGTTGTTTATTTGACGTTGTTGTTGTTGTTGTTTATTTAACGTTGTTGTTGTTGTTATATATTTGACGTTGTTGTTGTTGTTGTTTATTTGACGTTGTTGTTTATTTGACATTGTTGTTTATTTGACGTTGTTGTTTATTTGACGTTGTTGTTGTTATTTGAAGTTGTTGTTGTTGTTGTATTTGTTGTTGTTGTTGTTGTTGTTGTTGTTTATTTGACGTTGTTGTTGTTGTTTATTTGACGTTATTGTTGTTGTTTATTTGACGTTGTTATTGTTGTTGTTGTTGTTTATTTGACGTTGTTGTTGACGTTGTTGTTGTTGTTGTTTATTTGACGTTGTTGTTGTTGTTGTTTATTAGACGTTGTTAATGTTGTTGACATTGTTGTTGTTGTTTTTGTTGTTTATTTGACGTTGTTGTTGTTGTTGTTATTTTTGTTGTTGTTATTGTTGGTGTTGTTGTTGTTTATTTGACGTTATTGTTGTTGTTGTTGTTGTTGTTATTTTTGTTGTTGTTATTGTTGGTGTTGTTGTTGTTTATTTGACGTTGTTGTTGTTGTTGTTGTTTATTTGACGTTGTTGTTTATGTTTATTTGACGTTGTTGTTGTTGTTTATTTGACGTTGTTTTTGTTATTTTACGTTGTTGTTGTTGTTGTATTTGTTGTTGTTGTTGTTGTTGCTTATTTGACGTTGTTGTTATTGTTGCTATTTATTTGACGTTGTTATTGTTGTTGTTTATTTGACGTTGTTGTTGTTGTTTTTGTTGTTTATTTGACGTTGTTGTTGTTATTTATTTGACGTTGTTGTTGTTGTTGTTGTTTATTTGACGTTGTTGTTAACGTTGTTGTTGTTGGTGTTTATTTGACGTTGTTGTTGTTGTTGTTGTTTATTTGACGTTGTTGTTGTTGTTGTTGACGTTGTTATTGTTGTTGTTTATTTGATGTTGTTATTGTTGTTGTTGACATAGTTGTTGTTGTTTATTTGACGTTGTTGTTGTTGTTGTCGTTGTTGTTTATTTGACATTGTTGTTGTTGTTGTTTATTTGACGTTGTTGTTGTTGTTGTTATTCTTGTTGTTGTTGTTGTTAATTTGACGTTGTTGTTGTTGTTTATTTGACGTTGTTGTTGTTGTTGTTATTCTTGTTGTTGTTGTTGTTAATTTGACGTTGTTGTTGTTGTTTATTTGACGTTGTTGTTGTTGTTGTTTATTTAACGTTGTTGTTGTTGTTATTTATTTGACGTTGTTGTTGTTGTTGTTTATTTGACGTTGTTGTTTATTTGACATTGTTGTTTATTTGACGTTGTTGTTTATTTGACGTTGTTGTTGTTATTTGAAGTTGTTGTTGTTGTTGTATTTGTTGTTGTTGTTGTTGTTGTTGTTTATTTGACGTTGTTGTTGTTGTTTATTTGACGTTATTGTTGTTGTTTATTTGACGTTGTTATTGTTGTTGTTGTTGTTTATTTGACGTTGTTGTTGACGTTGTTGTTGTTGTTGTTTATTTGACGTTGTTGTTGTTGTTGTTGTTGTTTATTAGACGTTGTTAATGTTGTTGACATTGTTGTTGTTGTTTTTGTTGTTTATTTGACGTTGTTGTTATTTTTGTTGTTGTTATTGTTGGTGTTGTTGTTGTTTATTTGACGTTATTGTTGTTGTTGTTGTTGTTATTTTTGTTGTTGTTATTGTTGGTGTTGTTGTTGTTTATTTGACGTTGTTGTTGTTGTTGTTTATTTGACGTTGTTGTTGTTGTTTATTTGACGTTGTTGTTATTGTTTATTTGACATTGTTGTTGTTGTTGTTGACGTTGTTGTTGTAGTTGTTTATTTGACGTTGTTGTTGTTGTTGTTTATTTGATGTTGTTTTAGTTGTTGTTGTTTATTTGACGTTGTTGTTGTTTTTTATTTGACGTTGTTGTTGTTGACATTGTTGTTGTTGTTGTTGTTTATTTGACGTTCTTGTTGTTGTTTTTTATTTGACGTTGTTGTTGTTGACATTGTTGTTGTTGTTGTTGTTTATTTGACGTAGTTGTTGTTATTGATGTTGTTGTTGTTGTTGTTGTTTATTTGACGTTGTTGTTGTTGTTTTTTATTTGACGTTGTTGTTGTTGACATTGTTGTTGTTGTTGTTGTTTATTTGACGTAGTTGTTGTTATTGATGTTGTTGTTGTTGTTGTTATTGTTGTTGTTTATTTGACGTTTTTGTTGTTGTTGATGTTGTTGTTGTTGTTGTTTTTTATTTGACGTTGTTGTTGTTGTTGTTTATTTGACGTTGTTGTTGTTGTTGTTGTTGTTTATTTGACGTAGTTGTTGTTATTGACGTTGTTGTTGTTGTTGTTTATTTGACATTTTTGTTGTTGTTGATGTTGTTGTTGTTGTTGTTTTTTATTTGACGTTGTTGTTGTTTATTTGACGTTGTTGTTGTTGTTATTGTTGTTGTTGTTGTTGTTAATTTGACGTTGTTGTTGTTGTTGTTGTTGTTTATTTGACGTTGTTGTTGTTGTTGTTTATTTGACGTTGTTGTTGTTGTTTATTTGATGTTGTTGTTGTTGTTATTTATTTGACGTTGTTGTTGTTGTTATTATTTATTTGACGTTGTTGTTGTTGTTTATTTGACGTTGTTATTGTTGTTTATTTGACGTTGTTATTGTTGTTTATTTGACGTTGTTGTTGTTGTTATTGTTTGTGTTGTTGTTGTTGTTTATTTGACGTTGTTGTTGTTGTTTATTTGACATTGTTGTTGTGGTTGTTATTTATTTGACGTTGTTGTTGTTGTTTATTTGACGTTGTTATTGTTGTTTATTGGACGTTGTTATTGTTGTTTATTTGACGTTGTTTTTGTTATTTTACGTTGTTGTTGTTGTTGTATTTGTTGTTATTGTATTTGTTGTTGTTGTTGTTGTTGCTTATTTGACGTTGTTGTTATTGTTGCTATTTATTTGACGTTGTTATTGTTGTTGTTTATTTGACGTTGTTGTTGTTGTTTTTGTTGTTTATTTGACGTTGTTGTTGTTATTTATTTGACGTTGTTGTTGTTGTTGTTTATTTGACGTTGTTGTTAACGTTGTTGTTGTTGGTGTTTATTTGACGTTGTTGTTGTTGTTGTTGACGTTGTTATTGTTGTTGTTTATTTGATGTTGTTATTGTTGTTGTTGACATAGTTGTTGTTGTTTATTTGACGTTGTTGTTGTTGTTGCCGTTGTTGTTTATGTGACATTGTTGTTGTTGTTGTTTATTTAACATTGTTGTTGTTGTTGTTATTGTTGTTGTTGTTGTTAATTTGACGTTGTTGTTGTTGTTTATTTGACGTTGTTGTTGTTGTTGTTTATTTAACGTTGTTAATGTTGTTATTTATTTGACGTTGTTGTTGTTGTTGTTTATTTGACGTTGTTGTTTATTTGACATTGTTGTTTATTTGACGTTGTTGTTTATTTGACGTTGTTGTTGTTATTTGAAGTTGTTGTTGTTGTTGTATTTGTTGTTGTTCTTGTTGTTGTTTATTTGACGTTGTTGTTGTTGTTGTTTATTTGACGTTGTTGTTGTCGTTGTTTATTAGACGTTGTTAATGTTGTTGACATTGTTGTTGTTGTTTTTGTTGTTTATTTGACGTTGTTGTTGTTGTTGTTGTTATTTTTATTGTTGTTATTGTTGGTGTTGTTGTTGTTTATTTGACGTTATTGTTGTTGTTGTTGTTGTTATTTTTTTTGTTGTTATTGTTGGTGTTGTTGTTGTTTATTTGACGTTGTTGTTGTTGTTGTTTATTTGACGTTGTTGTTGTTGTTGTTTATTTGACGTTGTTGTTGTTGTTGTTTATTTGACGTTGTTGTTGTTGTTGTTTATTTGACATTGCTGTTGTTGTTGTTGTTGACGTTGTTGTTGTAGTTGTTTATTTGACGTTGTTGTTGTTGTTGTTTATTTGATGTTGTTTTAGTTGTTGTTGTTTATTTGACGTTGTTGTTGTTTTTTATTTGACGTTGTTGTTCTTGACATTGTTGTTATTGTTTTTTATTTGACGTTGTTGTTATTGTTTTTTATTTGACGTTGTTGTTGTTGTTGTTGTTGTTGTTGTTGTTTATTTGACGTTGTTGTTGTTTATTTGACGTAGTTGTTGTTATTGACGTTATTGTTGTTTATTTGACATTTTTGTTGTTGTTGATGTTGTTGTTTTTTATTTGACGTTGTTGTTGTTGTTTATTTGACGTTGTTGTTATTGTTGTTATTGTTGTTGTTGTTGTTGTTAATTTTTGACGTTGTTGTTGTTGTTGTTTATTTGACGTTGTTGTTGTTGTTGTTTATTTGACGTTGTTGTTGTTGTTGTTGTTTATTTGATGTTGTTGTTGTTGTTATTTATTTGACGTTGTGGTTGTTGTTATTATTTATTTGACGTTGTTGTTGTTGTTGTTTATTTGACGTTGTTATTGTTGTTTATTGGACGTTGTTATTGTCATTTATTTGACGTTGTTTTTGTTATTTTACGTTGTTGTTGTTGTATTTGTTGTTGTTGTATTTGTTGTTGTTGTTGTTGTTGCTTATTTGACGTTGTTGTTATTGTTGCTATTTATTTGACGTTGTTATTGTTGTTGTTTATTTGACGTTGTTGTTGTTGTTGTTGTTTATTTGACGTTAATGTTGTTGTTGTTTATTTGACGTTGTTGTTGTTGTTGTTATATTTGTTATTGTTGTTATTGTTGTTGCTTATTTGACGTTGACGTTATTGTTGTTGTTGTTTATTTGAAGTTGTTGTTGTTGTTGACGTTGTTGTTGTTGTTGTTTATTTGACGTTGTTGTTGTTGTTGTTGTTGTTCTTTATTTGACGTTGTTGTTGTTGTTGTTTTTGTTGTTTATTTGACGTTGTTGTTGTTATTTATTTGACGTTGTTGTTGTTGTTGTTTATTTGACGTTGTTGTTAACGTTGTTGTTGTTGGTGTTTATTTGACGTTGTTGTTGTTGTTGTTTATTTGACGTTGTTGTTGTTGTTGTTGACGTTGTTATTGTTGTTGTTTATTTGATGTTGTTATTGTTGTTGTTGACATAGTTGTTGTTGTTTATTTGACGTTGTTGTTGTTGTTGCCGTTGTTGTTTATTTGACATTGTTGTTGTTGTTGTTGATTTGACGTTGTTGTTGTTGTTAATATTGTTGTTGTTGTTGTTGTTAATTTAACGTTGTTGTTGTTGTTTATTTGACGTTGTTGTTGTTGTTGTTTATTTAACGTTGTTGTTGTTGTTTATTTGACGTTATTGTTGTTGTTTATTTGACGTTGTTATTGTTGTTGTTGTTGTTTATTTGACGTTGTTGCTGTTGTTGTTTATTTGACGTTGTTGTTGTTGTTGTTTATTAGACGTTGTTAATGTCTATGACATTGTTGTTGTTGTTTTTGTTGTTTATTTGACGTTGTTGTTATTGTTGTTGTTGTTATTTTTGTTGTTGTTATTGTTGGTGTTGTTTGTTGTTTATTTGACGTTGTTGTTGTTGTTGTTTATTTGACATTGTTGTTGTTGTTGTTTACTTGACGTTGTTGTTGTTGTTTATTTGACGTTGTTGTTGTTGTTGTTTTTTTGAAATTGCTGTTGTTATTGTTGTTGACGTTGTTGTAGTTGTTTATTTGACGTTGTTGTCGTTGTTGTTTATTTGATGTTGTTTTAGTTGTTGTTGTTTATTTGTTGTTGTTGTTGTTTTTTATTTGACGTTGTTGTTGTTGACATTGTTGTTATTGTTGTTGTTTATTTGACGTTGTTGTTGTTGTTGTTGTTGACGTTGTTATTGTTGTTGTTTATTTGATGTTGTTATTGTTGTTGTGTACATAGTTGTTGTTGTTTATTTGACGTTGTTGTTGTTGTTGTCGTTGGTGTTTATTTGACATTGTTGTTGTTGTTGTTTATTTGACGTTGTTGTTGTTGTTGTTGTTATTCTTGTTGTTGTTGTTGTTAATTTGACGTTGTTGTTGTTGTTTATTTGACGTTGTTGTTGTTGTTGTTATTCTTGTTGTTGTTGTTGTTAATTTGACGTTGTTGTTGTTGTTTATTTGACGTTGTTGTTGTTGTTGTTCATTTAACGTTGTTGTTGTTGTTATTTATTTGACGTTGTTGTTGTTGTTGTTTATTTGACGTTGTTGTTTATTTGACATTGTTGTTTATTTGACGTTGTTGTTTATTTGACGTTGTTGTTGTTATTTGAAGTTGTTGTTGTTGTTTTATTTGTTGTTGTTGTTGTTGTTGTTGTTTATTTGACGTTGTTGTTGTTGTTTATTTGACGTTATTGTTGTTGTTTATTTGACGTTGTTATTCTTGTTGTTGTTGTTTATTTGACGTTGTTGTTGACGTTGTTGTTGTTGTTTATTTGACGTTGTTGTTGTTGTTGTTTATTAGACGTTGTTAATGTTGTTGACATTGTTGTTGTTGTTTTTGTTGTTTATTTGACGTTGTTGTTGTTGTTGTTATTTTTGTTGTTGTTATTGTTGGTGTTGTTGTTGCTTATTTGACGTTATTGTTGTTGTTGTTGTTGTTATTTTTGTTGTTGTTATTGTTGGTGTTGTTGTTGTTTATTTGACGTTGTTGTTGTTGTTGTTTATTTGACGTTGTTGTTGTTGTTTATTTGACGTTGTTGTTGTTGTTGTTTATTTGACATTGTTGTTGTTGTTGTTGACGTTGTTGTTGTAGTTGTTTATTTGACGTTGTTGTTGTTGTTGTTGTTGTTGTTTATTTGATGTTGTTTTAGTTGTTGTTGTTTATTTGACGTTGTTGTTGTTTTTTATTTGACGTTGTTGTTGTTGACATTGTTGTTGTTGTTGTTGTTTATTTGACGTTCTTGTTGTTGTTTTTTATTTGACGTTGTTGTTGTTGACATTGTTGTTGTTGTTGTTGTTTATTTGACGTAGTTGTTGTTATTGTTGTTGTTGTTGTTGTTGTTGTTGTTTATTTGACGTTTTTGTTGTTGTTGATGTTGTTGTTGTTGTTGTTTTTTATTTGACGTTGTTGTTGTTGTTGTTTATTTGACGTTGTTGTTGTTGTTTTTTATTTGACGTTGTTGTTGTTGACATTGTTGTTGTTGTTGTTGTTTATTTGACGTAGTTGTTGTTATTGATGTTGTTGTTGTTGTTGTTGTTGTTGTTGTTGTTGTTGTTGTTTATTTGACGTTTTTGTTGTTGTTGATGTTGTTGTTGTTGTTGTTTTTTATTTGACGTTGTTGTTGTTGTTGTTTATTTGAGGTTGTTGTTGTTGTTGTTGTTTATTTGACGTAGTTGTTGTTATTGACGTTGTTGTTGTTGTTGTTTATTTGACATTTTTGTTGTTGTTGATGTTGTTGTTGTTGTTGTTTTTTATTTGACGTTGTTGTTGTTGTTTATTTGACGTTGTTGTTGTTGTTATTGTTGTTGTTGTTGTTGTTAATTTGACGTTATTGTTGTTGTTGTTGTTTATTTGACGTTGTTGTTATTGTTGTTTATTTGACGTTGTTGTTGTTGTTTATTTGATGTTGTTGTTGTTGTTATTTATTTGACGTTGTTGTTGTTGTTATTGTTTATTTGACGTTGTTGTTGTTGTTTATTTGACGTTGTTATTGTTGTTTATTTGACGTTGTTATTGTTGTTTATTTGACGTTGTTGTTGTTGTTTTGTTTGTGTTGTTGTTGTTGTTTATTTGACGTTGTTGTTGTTGTTTATTTGACATTGTTGTTGTGGTTGTTATTTATTTGACGTTGTTGTTGTTGTTGTTTATTTGACGTTGTTATTGTTGTTTATTGGACGTTGTTATTGTTGTTTATTTGACGTTGTTTTTGTTATTTTACGTTGTTGTTGTTGTTGTATTTGTTGTTGTTGTTGTTGCTTATTTGACGTTGTTGTTATTGTTGCTATTTATTTGACGTTGTTATTGTTGTTGTTTATTTGACGTTGTTGTTGTTGTTTTTGTTGTTTATTTGACGTTGTTGTTGTTATTTATTTGACGTTGTTGTTGTTGTTGTTTATTTGACGTTGTTGTTAACGTTGTTGTTGTTGGTGTTTATTTGACGTTGTTGTTGTTGTTGTTGTTTATTTGACGTTGTTGTTGTTGTTGTTGACGTTGTTATTGTTGTTGTTTATTTGATGTTGTTATTGTTGTTGTTGACATAGTTGTTGTTGTTTATTTGACGTTGTTGTTGTTGCCGTTGTTGTTTATTTGACATTGTTGTTGTTGTTGTTTATTTAACGTTGTTGTTGTTGTTGTTATTGTTGTTGTTGTTGTTGTTAATTTGACGTTGTTGTTGTTGTTTATTTGACGTTGTTGTTGTTGTTGTTTATTTAACGTTGTTAATGTTGTTATTTATTTAACGTTGTTGTTGTTGTTGTTTATTTGACGTTGTTGTTTATTTGACATTGTTGTTTATTTGACGTTGTTGTTTATTTGACGTTGTTGTTGTTATTTGAAGTTGTTGTTGCTGTTGTATTTGTTGTTGTTCTTGTTGTTGTTTATTTGACGTTGTTGTTGTTGTTTATTTGACGTTATTGTTGTTGTTTATTTGACGTTGTTATTGTTGTTGTTGTTGTTGTTCATTTGACGTTGTTGTTGTTGTTGTTTATTTGACGTTGTTGTTGTCGTTGTTTATTAGACGTTGTTAATGTTGTTGACATTGTTGTTGTTGTTTTTGTTGTTTATTTGACGTTGTTGTTGTTGTTGTTGTTGTTGTTATTTTTATTGTTGTTATTGTTGGTGTTGTTGTTGTTTATTTGACGTTATTGTTGTTGTTGTTGTTATTTTTTTTGTTGTTATTGTTGGTGTTGTTGTTGTTTATTTGACGTTGTTGTTGTTGTTGTTTATTTGACGTTGTTGTTGTTGTTGTTTATTTGACGTTGTTGTTGTTGTTGTTTATTTGACGTTGTTGTTGTTGTTGTTTATTTGACATTGCTGTTGTTGTTGTTGTTGACGTTGTTGTTGTAGTTGTTTATTTGACGTTGTTGTTGTTGTTGTTTATTTGATGTTGTTTTAGTTGTTGTTGTTTATTTGACGTTGTTGTTGTTTTTTATTTGACGTTTTTGTTGTTGACATTGTTGTTATTGTTTTTTATTTGACGTTGTTGTTATTGTTTTTTATTTGACGTTGTTGTTGTTGACATTGTTGTTGTTGTTGTTTATTTGACGTTGTTGTTGTTTATTTGACGTAGTTGTTGTTATTGATGTTGTTGTTGTTGACATAGTTGTTGTTGTTTATTTGACATTTTTCTTGTTGTTGATGTTGTTGTTTTTTATTTGACGTTGTTGTTGTTGTTTATTTGACGTTGTTGTTATTGTTGTTATTGTTGTTGTTGTTGTTAATTTGACGTTGTTGTTGTTGTTGTTTATTTGACGTTGTTGTTGTTGTTGTTTATTTGACGTTGTTGTTGTTGTTGTTTATTTGATGTTGTTGTTGTTGTTATTTATTTGACGTTGTTGTTGTTGTTATTATTTATTTGACGTTGTTGTTGTTGTTTATTTGACGTTGTTATTGTTGTTTATTGGACGTTGTTATTGTCGTTTATTTGACGTTGTTTTTGTTATTTTACGTTGTTGTTGTTGTATTTGTTGTTGTTGTATTTGTTGTTGTTGTTGTTGTTGCTTATTTGACGTTGTTGTTATTGTCGCTATTTATTTGACGTTGTTATTGTTGTTGTTTATTTGACGTTGTTGTTGTTGTTGTTGTTGTTTATTTGACGTTATTGTTGTTGTTGTTTATTTGACGTTGTTGTTGTTGTTATTATATTTGTTATTGTTGTTATTGTTGTTGCTTATTTGACGTTGACGTTATTGTTGTTGTTGTTTATTTGAAGTTGTTGTTGTTGTTGACGTTGTTGTTGTTTATTTGACGTTGTTGTTGTTGTTGTTGTTGTTCTTTATTTGACGTTGTTGTTGTTTTGACGTTGTTGTTGTTGTTGTTTATTAGACGTTGTTAATGTTGTTGACATTGTTGTTGTTGTTTTTGTTGTTTATTTGACGTTGTTGTTGTTGTTGTTATTTTTGTTGTTGTTATTGTTGGTGTTGTTGTTGCTTATTTGACGTTATTGTTGTTGTTGTTGTTGTTATTTTTGTTGTTGTTATTGTTGGTGTTGTTGTTGTTTATTTGACGTTGTTGTTGTTGTTGTTTATTTGACGTTGTTGTTGTTGTTTATTTGACGTTGTTGTTGTTGTTGTTTATTTGACATTGTTGTTGTTGTTGTTGACGTTGTTGTTGTAGTTGTTTATTTGACGTTGTTGTTGTTGTTGTTGTTGTTGTTTATTTGATGTTGTTTTAGTTGTTGTTGTTTATTTGACGTTGTTGTTGTTTTTTATTTGACGTTGTTGTTGTTGACATTGTTGTTGTTGTTGTTGTTTATTTGACGTTCTTGTTGTTGTTTTTTATTTGACGTTGTTGTTGTTGACATTGTTGTTGTTGTTGTTGTTTATTTGACGTAGTTGTTGTTATTGTTGTTGTTGTTGTTGTTGTTGTTGTTGTTGTTTATTTGACGTTTTTGTTGTTGTTGATGTTGTTGTTGTTGTTGTTTTTTATTTGACGTTGTTGTTGTTGTTGTTTATTTGACGTTGTTGTTGTTGTTTTTTATTTGACGTTGTTGTTGTTGACATTGTTGTTGTTGTTGTTGTTTATTTGACGTAGTTGTTGTTATTGATGTTGTTGTTGTTGTTGTTGTTGTTGTTGTTGTTGTTTATTTGACGTTTTTGTTGTTGTTGATGTTGTTGTTGTTGTTGTTTTTTATTTGACGTTGTTGTTGTTGTTGTTTATTTGAGGTTGTTGTTGTTGTTGTTGTTTATTTGACGTAGTTGTTGTTATTGACGTTGTTGTTGTTGTTGTTTATTTGACATTTTTGTTGTTGTTGATGTTGTTGTTGTTGTTGTTTTTTATTTGACGTTGTTGTTGTTGTTTATTTGACGTTGTTGTTGTTGTTATTGTTGTTGTTGTTGTTGTTAATTTGACGTTATTGTTGTTGTTGTTGTTTATTTGACGTTGTTGTTATTGTTGTTTATTTGACGTTGTTGTTGTTGTTTATTTGATGTTGTTGTTGTTGTTATTTATTTGACGTTGTTGTTGTTGTTATTGTTTATTTGACGTTGTTGTTGTTGTTTATTTGACGTTGTTATTGTTGTTTATTTGACGTTGTTATTGTTGTTTATTTGACGTTGTTGTTGTTGTTATTGTTTGTGTTGTTGTTGTTGTTTATTTGACGTTGTTGTTGTTGTTTATTTGACATTGTTGTTGTGGTTGTTATTTATTTGACGTTGTTGTTGTTGTTGTTTATTTGACGTTGTTATTGTTGTTTATTGGACGTTGTTATTGTTGTTTATTTGACGTTGTTTTTGTTATTTTACGTTGTTGTTGTTGTTGTATTTGTTGTTGTTGTTGTTGCTTATTTGACGTTGTTGTTATTGTTGCTATTTATTTGACGTTGTTATTGTTGTTGTTTATTTGACGTTGTTGTTGTTGTTTTTGTTGTTTATTTGACGTTGTTGTTGTTATTTATTTGACGTTGTTGTTGTTGTTGTTTATTTGACGTTGTTGTTAACGTTGTTGTTGTTGGTGTTTATTTGACGTTGTTGTTGTTGTTGTTGTTTATTTGACGTTGTTGTTGTTGTTGTTGACGTTGTTATTGTTGTTGTTTATTTGATGTTGTTATTGTTGTTGTTGACATAGTTGTTGTTGTTTATTTGACGTTGTTGTTGTTGCCGTTGTTGTTTATTTGACATTGTTGTTGTTGTTGTTTATTTAACGTTGTTGTTGTTGTTGTTATTGTTGTTGTTGTTGTTGTTAATTTGACGTTGTTGTTGTTGTTTATTTGACGTTGTTGTTGTTGTTGTTTATTTAACGTTGTTAATGTTGTTATTTATTTGACGTTGTTGTTGTTGTTGTTTATTTGACGTTGTTGTTTATTTGACATTGTTGTTTATTTGACGTTGTTGTTTATTTGACGTTGTTGTTGTTATTTGAAGTTGTTGTTGCTGTTGTATTTGTTGTTGTTCTTGTTGTTGTTTATTTGACGTTGTTGTTGTTGTTTATTTGACGTTATTGTTGTTGTTTATTTGACGTTGTTATTGTTGTTGTTGTTGTTGTTCATTTGACGTTGTTGTTGACGTTGTTGTTGTTGTTGTTTATTTGACGTTGTTGTTGTCGTTGTTTATTAGACGTTGTTAATGTTGTTGACATTGTTGTTGTTGTTTTTGTTGTTTATTTGACGTTGTTGTTGTTGTTGTTGTTGTTATTTTTATTGTTGTTATTGTTGGTGTTGTTGTTGTTTATTTGACGTTATTGTTGTTGTTGTTGTTATTTTTTTTGTTGTTATTGTTGGTGTTGTTGTTGTTTATTTGACGTTGTTGTTGTTGTTGTTGTTTATTTGACGTTGTTGTTGTTGTTGTTTATTTGACGTTGTTGTTGTTGTTGTTTATTTGACGTTGTTGTTGTTGTTGTTTATTTGACGTTGTTGTTGTTGTTGTTTATTTGACATTGCTGTTGTTGTTGTTGTTGACGTTGTTGTTGTAGTTGTTTATTTGACGTTGTTGTTGTTGTTGTTTATTTGATGTTGTTTTAGTTGTTGTTGTTTATTTGACGTTGTTGTTGTTTTTTATTTGACGTTTTTGTTGTTGACATTGTTGTTATTGTTTTTTATTTGACGTTGTTGTTATTGTTTTTTATTTGACGTTGTTGTTGTTGACATTGTTGTTGTTGTTGTTTATTTGACGTTGTTGTTGTTTATTTGACGTAGTTGTTGTTATTGATGTTGTTGTTGTTGACATAGTTGTTGTTGTTTATTTGACATTTTTCTTGTTGTTGATGTTGTTGTTTTTTATTTGACGTTGTTGTTGTTGTTTATTTGACGTTGTTGTTATTGTTGTTATTGTTGTTGTTGTTGTTAATTTGACGTTGTTGTTGTTGTTGTTTATTTGACGTTGTTGTTGTTGTTGTTTATTTGACGTTGTTGTTGTTGTTGTTGTTTATTTGATGTTGTTGTTGTTGTTATTTATTTGACGTTGTTGTTGTTGTTATTATTTATTTGACGTTGTTGTTGTTGTTTATTTGACGTTGTTATTGTTGTTTATTGGACGTTGTTATTGTCGTTTATTTGACGTTGTTTTTGTTATTTTACGTTGTTGTTGTTGTATTTGTTGTTGTTGTATTTGTTGTTGTTGTTGTTGTTGCTTATTTGACGTTGTTGTTATTGTCGCTATTTATTTGACGCTGTTATTGTTGTTGTTTATTTGACGTTGTTGTTGTTGTTGTTGTTGTTTATTTGACGTTATTGTTGTTGTTGTTTATTTGACGTTGTTGTTGTTGTTATTATATTTGTTATTGTTGTTATTGTTGTTGCTTATTTGACGTTGACGTTATTGTTGTTGTTGTTTATTTGAAGTTGTTGTTGTTGTTGACGTTGTTGTTGTTTATTTGACGTTGTTGTTGTTGTTGTTGTTGTTCTTTATTTGACGTTGTTGTTGTTGTTGTTTTTGTTGTTTATTTGACGTTGTTGTTGTTATTTATTTGACGTTGTTGTTGTTGTTGTTGTTGTTTATTTGACGTTGTTGTTAACGTTGTTGTTGTTGGTGTTTATTTGACGTTGTTGTTGTTGTTGTTTATTTGACGTTGTTGTTGTTGTTGTTGACGTTGTTATTGTTGTTGTTTATTTGATGTTGTTATTATTGTTGTTGACATAGTTGTTGTTGTTTATTTGACGTTGTTGTTGTTGTTGCCGTTGTTGTTTATTTGACATTGTTGTTGTTGTTGTTGATTTGACGTTGTTGTTGTTGTTAATATTGTTGTTGTTGTTGTTGTTAATTTAACGTTGTTGTTGTTGTTTATTTGACGTTGTTGTTATTGTTGTTTATTTAACGTTGTTGTTGTTGTTTATTTGACGTTATTGTTGTTGTTTATTTGACGTTGTTATTCTTGTTGTTGTTGTTTATTTGACGTTGTTGTTGTTGTTGTTTATTTGACGTTGTTGTTGTGGTTGTTTATTAGACGTTGTTAATGTCTATGACATTGTTGTTGTTGTTTTTGTTGTTTATTTGACGTTGTTGTTATTGTTGTTGTTGTTATTTTTGTTGTTGTTATTGTTGGTGTTGTTGTTGTTTATTTGACGTTGTTGTTGTTGTTGTTTATTTGACATTGTTGTTGTTGTTGTTTATTTGACGTTGTTGTTGTTGTTTATTTGACGTTGTTGTTGTTGTTGTTTTTTTGAAATTGTTGTTGTTATTGTTGTTGACGTTGTTGTAGTTGTTTATTTGACGTTGTTGTCGTTGTTGTTTATTTGATGTTGTTTTAGTTGTTGTTGTTTATTTGTTGTTGTTGTTGTTTTTTATTTGACGTTGTTGTTGTTGACATTGTTGTTATTATTGTTGTTTATTTGACGTTGTTGTTGTTGTTGTTGTTGACGTTGTTATTGTTGTTGTTTATTTGATGTTGTTATTGTTGTTGTTGACATAGTTGTTGTTGTTTATTTGACGTTGTTGTTGTTGTTGTCGTTGTTGTTTATTTGACATTGTTGTTGTTGTTGTTTATTTGACGTTGTTGTTGTTGTTGTTATTCTTGTTGTTGTTGTTGTTAATTTGACGTTGTTGTTGTTGTTTATTTGACGTTGTTGTTGTTGTTGTTATTCTTGTTGTTGTTGTTGTTAATTTGACGTTGTTGTTGTTGTTTATTTGACGTTGTTGTTGTTGTTGTTTATTTAACGTTGTTGTTGTTGTTATTTATTTGACGTTGTTGTTGTTGTTGTTTATTTGACGTTGTTGTTTATTTGACATTGTTGTTTATTTGACGTTGTTGTTTATTTGACGTTGTTGTTGTTATTTGAAGTTGTTGTTGTTGTTGTATTTGTTGTTGTTGTTGTTGTTGTTGTTTATTTGACGTTGTTGTTGTTGTTTATTTGACGTTATTGTTGTTGTTTATTTGACGTTGTTATTCTTGTTGTTGTTGTTTATTTGACGTTGTTGTTGACGTTGTTGTTGTTGTTGTTTATTTGACGTTGTTGTTGTCGTTGTTTATTAGACGTTGTTAATGTTGTTGACATTGTTGTTGTTGTTTTTGTTGTTTATTTGACGTTGTTGTTGTTGTTGTTGTTATTTTTATTGTTGTTATTGTTGGTGTTGTTGTTGTTTATTTGACGTTATTGTTGTTGTTGTTGTTGTTATTTTTTTTGTTGTTATTGTTGGTGTTGTTGTTGTTTATTTGACGTTGTTGTTGTTGTTGTTGTTTATTTGACGTTGTTGTTGTTGTTGTTTATTTGACGTTGTTGTTGTTGTTTATTTGACGTTGTTGTTGTTGTTGTTAATTTGACGTTGTTGTTGTTGTTGTTGTTTATTTGACGTTGTTGTTGTTGTTTATTTGACGTTGTTGTTGTTGTTGTTTATTTGATGTTGTTGTTGTTGTTATTTATTTGACGTTGTTGTTGTTGTTATTATTTATTTGACGTTGTTGTTGTTGTTTATTTGACGTTGTTGTTGTTGTTTATTGGACGTTGTTATTGTCGTTTATTTGACGTTGTTTTTGTTATTTTACGTTGTTGTTGTTGTATTTGTTGTTGTTGTATTTGTTGTTGTTGTTGTTGTTGCTTATTTGACGTTGTTGTTATTGTTGCTATTTATTTGACGTTGTTATTGTTGTTGTTTATTTGACGTTGTTGTTGTTGTTGTTGTTTTTTATTTGATGTTATTGTTGTTGTTGTTTATTTGACGTTGTTGTTGTTGTTGTTATATTTGTTATTGTTGTTATTGTTGTTGCTTATTTGACGTTGACGTTATTGTTGTTGTTGTTTATTTGAAGTTGTTGTTGTTGTTGTTGACGTTGTTGTTGTTGTTGTTTATTTGACGTTGTTGTTGTTGTTGTTGTTGTTGTTCTTTATTTGACGTTGTTGTTGTTGTTGTTTTTGTTGTTTATTTGACGTTGTTGTTGTTATTTATTTGACGTTGTTGTTGTTGTTGTTTATTTGACGTTGTTGTTAACGTTGTTGTTGTTGGTGTTTATTTGACGTTGTTGTTGTTGTTGTTGTTTATTTGACGTTGTTGTTGTTGTTGTTTATTTGACGTTGTTGTTAACGTTGTTGTTGTTGGTGTTTATTTGACGTTGTTGTTGTTGTTGTTGTTTATTTGACGTTGTTGTTGTTGTTGTTGACGTTGTTATTGTTGTTGTTTATTTGATGTTGTTATTGTTGTTGTTGACATAGTTGTTGTTGTTTATTTGACGTTGTTGTTGTTGTTGCCGTTGTTGTTTATTTGACGTTGTTGTTGTTGTTGACGTTGTTGTTGTTTATTTGACGTTGTTGTTGTTGTTGTTGTTGTTCTTTATTTGACGTTGTTGTTGTTGTTGTTTTTGTTGTTTATTTGACGTTGTTGTTGTTATTTATTTGACGTTGTTGTTGTTGTTGTTGTTGTTGTTTATTTGACGTTGTTGTTAACGTTGTTGTTGTTGGTGTTTATTTGACGTTGTTGTTGTTGTTGTTTATTTGACGTTGTTGTTGTTGTTGTTGACGTTGTTATTGTTGTTGTTTATTTGATGTTGTTATTATTGTTGTTGACATAGTTGTTGTTGTTTATTTGACGTTGTTGTTGTTGTTGCCGTTGTTGTTTATTTGACATTGTTGTTGTTGTTGTTGATTTGACGTTGTTGTTGTTGTTAATATTGTTGTTGTTGTTGTTGTTAATTTAACGTTGTTGTTATTGTTTATTTGACGTTGTTGTTATTGTTGTTTATTTAACGTTGTTGTTGTTGTTTATTTGACGTTATTGTTGTTGTTTATTTGACGTTGTTATTGTTGTTGTTGTTGTTTATTTGACGTTGTTGTTGTTGTTGTTTATTTGACGTTGTTGTTGTGGTTGTTTATTAGACGTTGTTAATGTCTATGACATTGTTGTTGTTGTTTTTGTTGTTTATTTGACGTTGTTGTTATTGTTGTTGTTGTTATTTTTGTTGTTGTTATTGTTGGTGTTGTTGTTGTTTATTTGACGTTGTTGTTGTTGTTGTTTATTTGACATTGTTGTTGTTGTTGTTTATTTGACGTTGTTGTTGTTGTTTATTTGACGTTGTTGTTGTTGTTGTTTTTTTGAAATTGCTGTTGTTGTTGTTGTTGACGTTGTTGTAGTTGTTTATTTGACGTTGTTGTCGTTGTTGTTTATTTGATGTTGTTTTAGTTGTTGTTGTTTATTTGTTGTTGTTGTTGTTTTTTATTTGACGTTGTTGTTGTTGACATTGTTGTTATTGTTGTTGTTTATTTGACGTTGTTGTTGTTGTTTTTTATTTGACGTTGTTGTTGTTGACATTGTTGTTATTGTTGTTTATTTGACGTTGTAGTTGTTGTTGTTTAGTTGACGTTGTTGTTGTTATTGACGTTGTTGTTGTTGTTGTTGTTGTTTATTTGACATTTTTGTTGTTGTTGATGTTGTTGTTGTTGTTGTTTTTTATTTGACGTTGTTGTTGTTGTTGTTTATTTGACGTTGTTGTTGTTCTTATTGTTGTTGTTATTGTTAATTTGACATTGTTGTTGTTGTTGTTTATTTGACGTTGTTGTTGTTGTTGTGTATTTGACGTTGTTGTTGTTGTTGTTTATTTGATGTTGTTGTTGTTGTTATTTATTTGACGTTGTTAATGTTGTTGACATTGTTGTTGTTGTTTTTGTTGTTTATTTGACGTTGTTGTTGTTGTTGTTATTTTTGTTGTTGTTATTGTTGGTGTTGTTGTTGTTTATTTGACGTTCTTGTTGTTGTTGTTGTTGTTTATTTGACGTTGTTGTTGTTTATTTGACGTTGTTGTTGTTTTTTATTTGACGTTGTTGTTGTTGTTGTTGTTTATTTGACGTTGTTGTTGTTGTTGTTTATTTGACATTGCTGTTGTTGTTGTTGTTGACGTTGTTGTTGTAGTTGTTTATTTGACGTTGTTGTTGTTGGTGTTTATTTGATGTTGTTTTAGTTGTTGTTGTTTATTTGACGTTGTTGTTGTTTTTTAGTTGACGTTGTTGTTGTTGACATTGTTGTTATTGTTTTTTATTTGACGTTGTTGTTATTGTTTTTTATTTGACGTTGTTGTTGTTGACATTGTTGTTGTTGTTGTTTATTTGACGTTGTTGTTGTTGTTGTTTATTTGACGTTGTTGTTGTTATTGACGTTGTTGTTGTTGTTGTTTATTTGACATTTTTGTTGTTGTTGATGTTGTTGTTTTTTATTTGACGTTGTTGTTGTTGTTGTTTATTTGACGTTGTTGTTGTTGTTGTTATTGTTGTTGTTGTTGTTAATTTGACGTTGTTGTTGTTGTTGTTTATTTGACGTTGTTGTTGTTGTTGTTTATTTGACGTTGTTGTTGTTTATTTGATGTTGTTGTTGTTGTTATTTATTTGACGTTGTTGTTGTTGTTATTATTTATTTGACGTTGTTGTTGTTGTTGTTTATTTGACGTTGTTATTGTTGTTTATTGGACGTTGTTATTGTTGTTTATTTGACGTTGTTTTTGTTATTTTACGTTGTTGTTGTTGTTGTATTTGTTGTTGTTGTATTTGTTGTTGTTGTTGTTGTTGCTTATTTGACGTTGTTGTTATTGTTGCTATTTATTTGACGTTGTTATTGTTGTTGTTTATTTGACGTTGTTGTTGTTGTTGTTATTATTGTTGTTGTTGTTGTTAATTTGACGTTGTTGTTGTTGTTTATTTGACGTTGTTGTTGTTGTTGTTTATTTAACGTTGTTGTTGTTGTTATTTATTTGACGTTGTTGTTGTTGTTGTTTATTTGACGTTGTTGTTTATTTGACATTGTTGTTTATTTGACGTTGTTGTTTATTTGACGTTGTTGTTGTTATTTGAAGTTGTTGTTGTTGTTGTATTTGTTGTTGTTCTTGTTGTTGTTTATTTGACATTGTTGTTGTTGTTATTGTTTATTTGACGTTGTTGTTGTTGTTGTTTATTTGACGTTGTTATTGTTGTTTATTTGACGTTGTTATTGTTGTTTATTTGACGTTGTTGTTGTTGTTATTGTTTGTGTTGTTGTTGTTGTTTATTTGACGTTGTTGTTGTTGTTTATTTGACATTGTTGTTGTGGTTGTTATTTATTTGACGTTGTTGTTGTTGTTGTTTATTTGACGTTGTTATTGTTGTTTATTGGACGTTGTTATTGTTGTTTATTTGACGTTGTTTTTGTTATTTTACGTTGTTGTTGTTGTTGTATTTGTTGTTGTTGTTGCTGCTTATTTGACGTTGTTGTTATTGTTGCTATTTATTTGACGTTGTTATTGTTGTTGTTTATTTGACGTTGTTGTTGTTGTTTTTGTTGTTTATTTGACGTTGTTGTTGTTATTTATTTGACGTTGTTGTTGTTGTTGTTTATTTGACGTTGTTGTTAACGTTGTTGTTGTTGGTGTTTATTTGACGTTGTTGTTGTTGTTGTTGTTTATTTGACGTTGTTGTTGTTGTTGTTGACGTTGTTATTGTTGTTGTTTATTTGATGTTGTTATTGTTGTTGTTGACATAGTTGTTGTTGTTTATTTGACGTTGTTGTTGTTGCCGTTGTTGTTTATTTGACATTGTTGTTGTTGTTGTTTATTTAACGTTGTTGTTGTTGTTGTTATTGTTGTTGTTGTTGTTGTTAATTTGACGTTGTTGTTGTTGTTTATTTGACGTTGTTGTTGTTGTTGTTTATTTAACGTTGTTAATGTTGTTATTTATTTGACGTTGTTGTTGTTGTTGTTTATTTGACGTTGTTGTTTATTTGACATTGTTGTTTATTTGACGTTGTTGTTTATTTGACGTTGTTGTTGTTATTTGAAGTTGTTGTTGCTGTTGTATTTGTTGTTGTTCTTGTTGTTGTTTATTTGACGTTGTTGTTGTTGTTTATTTGACGTTATTGTTGTTGTTTATTTGACGTTGTTATTGTTGTTGTTGTTGTTGTTCATTTGACGTTGTTGTTGACGTTGTTGTTGTTGTTGTTTATTTGACGTTGTTGTTGTCGTTGTTTATTAGACGTTGTTAATGTTGTTGACATTGTTGTTGTTGTTTTTGTTGTTTATTTGACGTTGTTGTTGTTGTTGTTGTTGTTATTTTTATTGTTGTTATTGTTGGTGTTGTTGTTGTTTATTTGACGTTATTGTTGTTGTTGTTGTTATTTTTTTTGTTGTTATTGTTGGTGTTGTTGTTGTTTATTTGACGTTGTTGTTGTTGTTGTTTATTTGACGTTGTTGTTGTTGTTGTTTATTTGACGTTGTTGTTGTTGTTGTTTATTTGACGTTGTTGTTGTTGTTGTTTATTTGACGTTGTTGTTGTTGTTGTTTATTTGACATTGCTGTTGTTGTTGTTGTTGACGTTGTTGTTGTAGTTGTTTATTTGACGTTGTTGTTGTTGTTGTTTATTTGATGTTGTTTTAGTTGTTGTTGTTTATTTGACGTTGTTGTTGTTTTTTATTTGACGTTTTTGTTGTTGACATTGTTGTTATTGTTTTTTATTTGACGTTGTTGTTATTGTTTTTTATTTGACGTTGTTGTTGTTGACATTGTTGTTGTTGTTGTTTATTTGACGTTGTTGTTGTTTATTTGACGTAGTTGTTGTTATTGATGTTGTTGTTGTTGACATAGTTGTTGTTGTTTATTTGACATTTTTCTTGTTGTTGATGTTGTTGTTTTTTATTTGACGTTGTTGTTGTTGTTTATTTGACGTTGTTGTTATTGTTGTTATTGTTGTTGTTGTTGTTAATTTGACGTTGTTGTTGTTGTTGTTTATTTGACGTTGTTGTTGTTGTTGTTTATTTGACGTTGTTGTTGTTGTTGTTTATTTGATGTTGTTGTTGTTGTTATTTATTTGACGTTGTTGTTGTTGTTATTATTTATTTGACGTTGTTGTTGTTGTTTATTTGACGTTGTTATTGTTGTTTATTGGACGTTGTTATTGTCGTTTATTTGACGTTGTTTTTGTTATTTTACGTTGTTGTTGTTGTATTTGTTGTTGTTGTATTTGTTGTTGTTGTTGTTGTTGCTTATTTGACGTTGTTGTTATTGTCGCTATTTATTTGACGTTGTTATTGTTGTTGTTTATTTGACGTTGTTGTTGTTGTTGTTGTTGTTTATTTGACGTTATTGTTGTTGTTGTTTATTTGACGTTGTTGTTGTTGTTATTATATTTGTTATTGTTGTTATTGTTGTTGCTTATTTGACGTTGACGTTATTGTTGTTGTTGTTTATTTGAAGTTGTTGTTGTTGTTGACGTTGTTGTTGTTTATTTGACGTTGTTGTTGTTGTTGTTGTTGTTCTTTATTTGACGTTGTTGTTGTTGTTGTTTTTGTTGTTTATTTGACGTTGTTGTTGTTATTTATTTGACGTTGTTGTTGTTGTTGTTGTTGTTTATTTGACGTTGTTGTTAACGTTGTTGTTGTTGGTGTTTATTTGACGTTGTTGTTGTTGTTGTTTATTTGACGTTGTTGTTGTTGTTGTTGACGTTGTTATTGTTGTTGTTTATTTGATGTTGTTATTATTGTTGTTGACATAGTTGTTGTTGTTTATTTGACGTTGTTGTTGTTGTTGCCGTTGTTGTTTATTTGACATTGTTGTTGTTGTTGTTGATTTGACGTTGTTGTTGTTGTTAATATTGTTGTTGTTGTTGTTGTTAATTTAACGTTGTTGTTGTTGTTTATTTGACGTTGTTGTTATTGTTGTTTATTTAACGTTGTTGTTGTTGTTTATTTGACGTTATTGTTGTTGTTTATTTGACGTTGTTATTCTTGTTGTTGTTGTTTATTTGACGTTGTTGTTGTTGTTGTTTATTTGACGTTGTTGTTGTGGTTGTTTATTAGACGTTGTTAATGTCTATGACATTGTTGTTGTTGTTTTTGTTGTTTATTTGACGTTGTTGTTATTGTTGTTGTTGTTATTTTTGTTGTTGTTATTGTTGGTGTTGTTGTTGTTTATTTGACGTTGTTGTTGTTGTTGTTTATTTGACATTGTTGTTGTTGTTGTTTATTTGACGTTGTTGTTGTTGTTTATTTGACGTTGTTGTTGTTGTTGTTTTTTTGAAATTGTTGTTGTTATTGTTGTTGACGTTGTTGTAGTTGTTTATTTGACGTTGTTGTCGTTGTTGTTTATTTGATGTTGTTTTAGTTGTTGTTGTTTATTTGTTGTTGTTGTTGTTTTTTATTTGACGTTGTTGTTGTTGACATTGTTGTTATTATTGTTGTTTATTTGACGTTGTTGTTGTTGTTGTTGTTGACGTTGTTATTGTTGTTGTTTATTTGATGTTGTTATTGTTGTTGTTGACATAGTTGTTGTTGTTTATTTGACGTTGTTGTTGTTGTTGTCGTTGTTGTTTATTTGACATTATTGTTGTTGTTGTTTATTTGACGTTGTTGTTGTTGTTGTTATTCTTGTTGTTGTTGTTGTTAATTTGACGTTGTTGTTGTTGTTTATTTGACGTTGTTGTTGTTGTTATTCTTGTTGTTGTTGTTGTTAATTTGACGTTGTTGTTGTTGTTTATTTGACGTTGTTGTTGTTGTTGTTTATTTAACGTTGTTGTTGTTGTTATTTATTTGACGTTGTTGTTGTTGTTGTTTATTTGACGTTGTTGTTTATTTGACATTGTTGTTTATTTGACGTTGTTGTTTATTTGACGTTGTTGTTGTTATTTGAAGTTGTTGTTGTTGTTGTATTTGTTGTTGTTGTTGTTGTTGTTGTTTATTTGACGTTGTTGTTGTTGTTTATTTGACGTTATTGTTGTTGTTTATTTGACGTTGTTATTCTTGTTGTTGTTGTTTATTTGACGTTGTTGTTGACGTTGTTGTTGTTGTTGTTTATTTGACGTTGTTGTTGTCGTTGTTTATTAGACGTTGTTAATGTTGTTGACATTGTTGTTGTTGTTTTTGTTGTTTATTTGACGTTGTTGTTGTTGTTGTTGTTATTTTTATTGTTGTTATTGTTGGTGTTGTTGTTGTTTATTTGACGTTATTGTTGTTGTTGTTGTTGTTATTTTTTTTGTTGTTATTGTTGGTGTTGTTGTTGTTTATTTGACGTTGTTGTTGTTGTTGTTGTTTATTTGACGTTGTTGTTGTTGTTGTTTATTTGACGTTGTTGTTGTTGTTGTTTATTTGACGTTGTTGTTGTTGTTGTTAATTTGACGTTGTTGTTGTTGTTGTTGTTTATTTGACGTTGTTGTTGTTGTTGTTTATTTGACGTTGTTGTTGTTGTTGTTTATTTGATGTTGTTGTTGTTGTTATTTATTTGACGTTGTTGTTGTTGTTATTATTTATTTGACGTTGTTGTTGTTGTTTATTTGACGTTGTTGTTGTTGTTTATTGGACGTTGTTATTGTCGTTTATTTGACGTTGTTTTTGTTATTTTACGTTGTTGTTGTTGTATTTGTTGTTGTTGTATTTGTTGTTGTTGTTGTTGTTGCTTATTTGACGTTGTTGTTATTGTTGCTATTTATTTGACGTTGTTATTGTTGTTGTTTATTTGACGTTGTTGTTGTTGTTGTTTTTTATTTGATGTTATTGTTGTTGTTGTTTATTTGACGTTGTTGTTGTTGTTGTTATATTTGTTATTGTTGTTATTGTTGTTGCTTATTTGACGTTGACGTTATTGTTGTTGTTGTTTATTTGAAGTTGTTGTTGTTGTTGTTGACGTTGTTGTTGTTGTTGTTTATTTGACGTTGTTGTTGTTGTTGTTGTTGTTGTTCTTTATTTGACGTTGTTGTTGTTGTTGTTTTTGTTGTTTATTTGACGTTGTTGTTGTTATTTATTTGACGTTGTTGTTGTTGTTGTTTATTTGACGTTGTTGTTAACGTTGTTGTTGTTGGTGTTTATTTGACGTTGTTGTTGTTGTTGTTGTTGTTTATTTGACGTTGTTGTTGTTGTTGTTTATTTGACGTTGTTGTTAACGTTGTTGTTGTTGGTGTTTATTTGACGTTGTTGTTGTTGTTGTTGTTTATTTGACGTTGTTGTTGTTGTTGTTGACGTTGTTATTGTTGTTGTTTATTTGATGTTGTTATTGTTGTTGTTGACATAGTTGTTGTTGTTTATTTGACGTTGTTGTTGTTGTTGCCGTTGTTGTTTATTTGACGTTGTTGTTGTTGTTGACGTTGTTGTTGTTTATTTGACGTTGTTGTTGTTGTTGTTGTTGTTCTTTATTTGACGTTGTTGTTGTTGTTGTTTTTGTTGTTTATTTGACGTTGTTGTTGTTATTTATTTGACGTTGTTGTTGTTGTTGTTGTTGTTTATTTGACGTTGTTGTTAACGTTGTTGTTGTTGGTGTTTATTTGACGTTGTTGTTGTTGTTGTTTATTTGACGTTGTTGTTGTTGTTGTTGACGTTGTTATTGTTGTTGTTTATTTGATGTTGTTATTATTGTTGTTGACATAGTTGTTGTTGTTTATTTGACGTTGTTGTTGTTGTTGCCGTTGTTGTTTATTTGACATTGTTGTTGTTGTTGTTGATTTGACGTTGTTGTTGTTGTTAATATTGTTGTTGTTGTTGTTGTTAATTTAACGTTGTTGTTATTGTTTATTTGACGTTGTTGTTATTGTTGTTTATTTAACGTTGTTGTTGTTGTTTATTTGACGTTATTGTTGTTGTTTATTTGACGTTGTTATTGTTGTTGTTGTTGTTTATTTGACGTTGTTGTTGTTGTTGTTTATTTGACGTTGTTGTTGTGGTTGTTTATTAGACGTTGTTAATGTCTATGACATTGTTGTTGTTGTTTTTGTTGTTTATTTGACGTTGTTGTTATTGTTGTTGTTGTTATTTTTGTTGTTGTTATTGTTGGTGTTGTTGTTGTTTATTTGACGTTGTTGTTGTTGTTGTTTATTTGACATTGTTGTTGTTGTTGTTTATTTGACGTTGTTGTTGTTGTTTATTTGACGTTGTTGTTGTTGTTGTTTTTTTGAAATTGCTGTTGTTGTTGTTGTTGACGTTGTTGTAGTTGTTTATTTGACGTTGTTGTCGTTGTTGTTTATTTGATGTTGTTTTAGTTGTTGTTGTTTATTTGTTGTTGTTGTTGTTTTTTATTTGACGTTGTTGTTGTTGACATTGTTGTTATTGTTGTTGTTTATTTGACGTTGTTGTTGTTGTTTTTTATTTGACGTTGTTGTTGTTGACATTGTTGTTATTGTTGTTTATTTGACGTTGTAGTTGTTGTTGTTTAGTTGACGTTGTTGTTGTTATTGACGTTGTTGTTGTTGTTGTTGTTGTTTATTTGACATTTTTGTTGTTGTTGATGTTGTTGTTGTTGTTGTTTTTTATTTGACGTTGTTGTTGTTGTTGTTTATTTGACGTTGTTGTTGTTCTTATTGTTGTTGTTATTGTTAATTTGACATTGTTGTTGTTGTTGTTTATTTGACGTTGTTGTTGTTGTTGTGTATTTGACGTTGTTGTTGTTGTTGTTTATTTGATGTTGTTGTTGTTGTTATTTATTTGACGTTGTTAATGTTGTTGACATTGTTGTTGTTGTTTTTGTTGTTTATTTGACGTTGTTGTTGTTGTTGTTATTTTTGTTGTTGTTATTGTTGGTGTTGTTGTTGTTTATTTGACGTTCTTGTTGTTGTTGTTGTTGTTTATTTGACGTTCTTGTTGTTTATTTGACGTTGTTGTTGTTTTTTATTTGACGTTGTTGTTGTTGTTGTTGTTTATTTGACGTTGTTGTTGTTGTTGTTTATTTGACATTGCTGTTGTTGTTGTTGTTGACGTTGTTGTTGTAGTTGTTTATTTGACGTTGTTGTTGTTGTTGTTTATTTGATGTTGTTTTAGTTGTTGTTGTTTATTTGACGTTGTTGTTGTTTTTTAGTTGACGTTGTTGTTGTTGACATTGTTGTTATTGTTTTTTATTTGACGTTGTTGTTATTGTTTTTTATTTGACGTTGTTGTTGTTGACATTGTTGTTGTTGTTGTTTATTTGACGTTGTTGTTGTTGTTGTTTATTTGACGTTGTTGTTGTTATTGACGTTGTTGTTGTTGTTGTTTATTTGACATTTTTGTTGTTGTTGATGTTGTTGTTTTTTATTTGACGTTGTTGTTGTTGTTGTTTATTTGACGTTGTTGTTGTTGTTGTTATTGTTGTTGTTGTTGTTAATTTGACGTTGTTGTTGTTGTTGTTTATTTGACGTTGTTGTTGTTGTTGTTGTTGTTTATTTGACGTTGTTGTTGTTTATTTGATGTTGTTGTTGTTGTTATTTATTTGATGTTGTTGTTGTTGTTATTATTTATTTGACGTTGTTGTTGTTGT
Source organism: Vicia faba (assembly GCA_948472305.1). Lineage (NCBI taxonomy): Eukaryota > Viridiplantae > Streptophyta > Magnoliopsida > Fabales > Fabaceae > Vicia > Vicia faba. The sequence goes on along the minus strand of OX451735.1, from coordinate 1,339,902,337 downwards.
TGTTTATTTGACGTTGTTATTGTTGTTTATTGGATGTTGTTATTGTTGTTTATTTGACGTTGTTTTTGTTATTTTACGTTGTTGTTGTTGTTGTATTTGTTGTTGTTGTATTTGTTGTTGTTGTTGTTGTTGCTTATTTGACGTTGTTGTTATTGTTGCTATTTATTTGACGTTGTTATTGTTGTTGTTTATTTGACGTTGTTGTTGTTGTTGTTATTATTGTTGTTGTTGTTGTTAATTTGACGTTGTTGTTGTTATTTATTTGACGTTGTTGTTGTTGTTGTTTATTTGACGTTGTTGTTTATTTGACATTGTTGTTTATTTGACGTTGTTGTTTATTTGACGTTGTTGTTGTTATTTGAAGTTGTTGTTGTTGTTGTATTTGTTGTTGTTCTTGTTGTTGTTTATTTGACGTTGTTGTTGTTGTTTATTTGACGTTATTGTTGTTGTTTATTTGACGTTGTTATTGTTGTTGTTGTTGTTTATTTGACGTTGTTGTTGACGTTGTTGTTGTTGTTGTTTATTTGACGTAGTTGTTGTTATTGACGTTGTTGTTGTTGTTGTTGTTGTTTATTTGACATTTTTGTTGTTGTTGTTGTTGTTGTTTATTTGACGTTGTTGTTGTTGTTGTTGTTTATTTGACGTTGTTGTTGTTGTTGTTATTGTTGTTGTTGTTGTTAATTTGACGTTGTTGTTGTTGTTGTTTATTTGACGTTGTTGTTGTTGTTTATTTGACGTTGTTGTTGTTTATTTGATGTTGTTGTTGTTGTTATTTATTTGACGTTGTTGTTGTTGTTATTATTTATTTGACGTTGTTGTTGTTGTTGTTTATTTGACGTTGTTATTGTTGTTTATTGGACGTTGTTATTGTTGTTTATTTGACGTTGTTTTTGTTATTTTACATTGTTGTTGTTGTTGTATTTGTTGTTGTTGTATTTGTTGTTGTTGTTGTTGTTGCTTATTTGACGTTGTTGTTATTGTTGCTATTTATTTGACGTTGTTATTGTTGTTGTTTATTTGACGTTGTTGTTGTTGTTGTTATTGTTGTTGTTGTTGTTGTTAATTTGACGTTGTTGTTGTTGTTTATTTGACGTTGTTGTTTATTTGACGTTGTTGTTGTTGTTATTTATTTGACGTTGTTGTTTATTTGACGTTGTTGTTTATTTGACATTGTTGTTTATTTGACGTTGTTGTTTATTTGACGTTGTTGTTGTTATTTGAAGTTGTTGTTGTTGTTGTATTTGTTGTTGTTCTTGTTGTTGTTTATTTGACGTTGTTGTTGTTGTTTATTTGACGTTATTGTTGTTGTTTATTTGACGTTGTTATTGTTGTTGTTGTTGTTTATTTGACGTTGTTGTTGACGTTGTTGTTGTTGTTGTTTATTTGACATTGTTGTTGTTGTTTATTAGACGTTGTTAATGTTGTTGACATTGTTGTTGTTGTTTTTGTTGTTTATTTGACGTGGTTGTTGTTGTTGTTATTTTTGTTGTTGTTATTATTGGTGTTGTTGTTGTTTATTTGACGTTATTGTTGTTGTTGTTGTTGTTATTTTTTTTGTTGTTATTGTTGGTGTTGTTGTTGTTTATTTGACGTTGTTGTTGTTGTTGTTTATTTGACGTTGTTGTTGTTGTTTATTTGACGTTGTTGTTGTTGTTGTTTATTTGTTGTTGTTGTTGTTTATTTGACGTTGTTGTTGTTGTTGTTATTGTTGTTGTTGTTGTTAATTTGACGTTGTTGTTGTTGTTGTTTATTTGACGTTGTTGTTGTTGTTGTTGTTTATTTGACGTTGTTGTTGTTTATTTGATGTTGTTGTTGTTGTTATTTATTTGATGTTGTTGTTGTTGTTATTATTTATTTGACGTTGTTGTTGTTGTTGTTTATTTGACGTTGTTATTGTTGTTTATTGGATGTTGTTATTGTTGTTTATTTGACGTTGTTTTTGTTATTTTACGTTGTTGTTGTTGTTGTATTTGTTGTTGTTGTATTTGTTGTTGTTGTTGTTGTTGCTTATTTGACGTTGTTGTTATTGTTGCTATTTATTTGACGTTGTTATTGTTGTTGTTTATTTGACGTTGTTGTTGTTGTTGTTATTATTGTTGTTGTTGTTGTTAATTTGACGTTGTTGTTGTTGTTTATTTGACGTTGTTGTTGTTGTTGTTTATTTAACGTTGTTGTTGTTGTTATTTATTTGACGTTGTTGTTGTTGTTGTTTATTTGACGTTGTTGTTTATTTGACATTGTTGTTTATTTGACGTTGTTGTTTATTTGACGTTGTTGTTGTTATTTGAAGTTGTTGTTGTTGTTGTATTTGTTGTTGTTCTTGTTGTTGTTTATTTGACGTTGTTGTTGTTGTTTATTTGACGTTATTGTTGTTGTTTATTTGACGTTGTTATTGTTGTTGTTGTTGTTTATTTGACGTTGTTGTTGACGTTGTTGTTGTTGTTGTTTATTTGACGTAGTTGTTGTTATTGACGTTGTTGTTGTTGTTGTTGTTGTTTATTTGACATTTTTGTTGTTGTTGTTGTTGTTGTTTATTTGACGTTGTTGTTGTTGTTGTTGTTTATTTGACGTTGTTGTTGTTGTTGTTATTGTTGTTGTTGTTGTTAATTTGACGTTGTTGTTGTTGTTGTTTATTTGACGTTGTTGTTGTTGTTTATTTGACGTTGTTGTTGTTTATTTGATGTTGTTGTTGTTGTTATTTATTTGACGTTGTTGTTGTTGTTATTATTTATTTGACGTTGTTGTTGTTGTTGTTTATTTGACGTTGTTATTGTTGTTTATTGGACGTTGTTATTGTTGTTTATTTGACGTTGTTTTTGTTATTTTACATTGTTGTTGTTGTTGTATTTGTTGTTGTTGTATTTGTTGTTGTTGTTGTTGTTGCTTATTTGACGTTGTTGTTATTGTTGCTATTTATTTGACGTTGTTATTGTTGTTGTTTATTTGACGTTGTTGTTGTTGTTGTTATTGTTGTTGTTGTTGTTGTTAATTTGACGTTGTTGTTGTTGTTTATTTGACGTTGTTGTTTATTTGACGTTGTTGTTGTTGTTATTTATTTGACGTTGTTGTTTATTTGACGTTGTTGTTTATTTGACATTGTTGTTTATTTGACGTTGTTGTTTATTTGACGTTGTTGTTGTTATTTGAAGTTGTTGTTGTTGTTGTATTTGTTGTTGTTCTTGTTGTTGTTTATTTGACGTTGTTGTTGTTGTTTATTTGACGTTATTGTTGTTGTTTATTTGACGTTGTTATTGTTGTTGTTGTTGTTTATTTGACGTTGTTGTTGACGTTGTTGTTGTTGTTGTTTATTTGACATTGTTGTTGTTGTTTATTAGACGTTGTTAATGTTGTTGACATTGTTGTTGTTGTTTTTGTTGTTTATTTGACGTGGTTGTTGTTGTTGTTATTTTTGTTGTTGTTATTATTGGTGTTGTTGTTGTTTATTTGACGTTATTGTTGTTGTTGTTGTTGTTATTTTTTTTGTTGTTATTGTTGGTGTTGTTGTTGTTTATTTGACGTTGTTGTTGTTGTTGTTTATTTGACGTTGTTGTTGTTGTTTATTTGACGTTGTTGTTGTTGTTTATTTGACGTTGTTGTTGTTGTTGTTTATTTGATGTTGTTGTTGTTGTTGTTTATTTGACATTGTTGTTGTTGTTGTTGTTGTTGACGTTGTTGTTGTAGTTGTTTATTTGACGTTGTTGTTGTTGTTGTTTATTTGATGTTGTTTTAGTTGTTGTTGTTTATTTGACGTTGTTGTTGTTTTTTATTTGACGTTGTTGTTGTTGACATTGTGGTTATTGTTTTTTATTTGACGTTGTTGTTATTGTTTTTTATTTGACGTTGTTGTTGTTGACATTGTTGGTGTTGTTGTTTATTTGACGTTGTTGTTGTTTATTTGACGTAGTTGTTGTTATTGACGTTGTTGTTGTTGTTGTTGTTGTTTATTTGACATTTTTGTTGTTGTTGATGTTGTTGTTTTTTATTTGACGTTGTTGTTGTTGTTTATTTGACGTTGTTGTTATTGTTGTTATTGTTGTTGTTGTTGTTAATTTGACGTTGTTGTTGTTGTTGTTTATTTGACGTTGTTGTTGTTGTTGTTTATTTGACGTTGTTGTTGTTGTTGTTTATTTGATGTTGTTGTTGTTATTTATTTGACGTTGTTGTTGTTGTTATTATTTATTTGACGTTGTTGTTGTTGTTGTTTATTTGACGTTGTTATTGTTGTTTATTGGACGTTGTTATTGTCGTTTATTTGACGTTGTTTTTGTTATTTTACGTTGTTGTTGTTGTATTTGTTGTTGTTGTATTTGTTGTTGTTGTTGTTGTTGCTTATTTGACGTTGTTGTTATTGTTGCTATTTATTTGACGTTGTTATTATTGTTGTTTATTTGACGTTGTTGTTGTTGTTGTTGTTTATTTGACGTTATTGTTGTTGTTGTTTATTTGACGTTGTTGTTGTTGTTGTTATATTTGTTATTGTTGTTATTGTTGTTGCTTATTTGACGTTGACGTTATTGTTGTTGTTGTTTATTTGAAGTTGTTGTTGTTGTTGACGTTGTTGTTGTTGTTTATTTGACGTTGTTGTTGTTGTTGTTGTTGTTCGTTATTTGACGTTGTTGTTGTTGTTGTTTTTGTTGTTTATTTGACGTTGTTGTTGTTATTTATTTGATGTTGTTGTTGTTGTTGTTTATTTGACGTTGTTGTTAACGTTGTTGTTGTTGGTGTTTATTTGACGTTGTTGTTGTTGTTGTTTATTTGACGTTGTTGTTGTTGTTGTTGACGTTGTTATTGTTGTTGTTTATTTGATGTTGTTATTGTTGTTGTTGACATAGTTATTGTTGTTTATTTGACGTTGTTGTTGTTGTTGCCGTTGTTGTTTATTTGACATTGTTGTTGTTGTTGTTGATTTGACGTTGTTGTTGTTAATATTGTTGTTGTTGTTGTTGTTCATTTAACGTTGTTGTTGTTGTTTATTTGACGTTGTTGTTGTTTATTTAACGTTGTTGTTGTTGTTTATTTGACGTTATTGTTGTTGTTTATTTGACATTGTTATTGTTGTTGTTGTTGTTTATTTGACGTTATTGTTGTTGTTGTTTATTTGACGTTGTTGTTGTTGTTGTTTATTAGACGTTGTTAATGTCTATGACATTGTTGTTGTTGTTTTTGTTGTTTATTTGACGTTGTTGTTATTGTTGTTGTTGTTATTTTTGTTGTTGTTATTGTTGGTGTTGTTGTTGTTTATTTGACGTTGTTGTTGTTGTTGTTTATTTGACATTGTTGTTGTTGTTGTTTATTTGACGTTGTTGTTGTTGTTTATTTGACGTTGTTGTTGTTGTTGTTTTTTTGAAATTGCTGTTGTTGTTGTTGACGTTGTTGTAGTTGTTTATTTGACGTTGTTGTCGTTGTTGTTTATTTGATGTTGTTTTAGTTGTTGTTGTTTATTTGTTGTTGTTGTTGTTTTTTATTTGACGTTGTTGTTGTTGACATTGTTGTTGTTGTTGTTGTTTATTTGACGTTGTTGTTGTTGTTTTTTATTTGACGTTGTTGTTGACATTGTTGTTGTTGTTGTTTATTTGACGTTGTTGTTGTTGTTGTTTAGTTGACGTTGTTGTTGTTATTGACGTTGTTGTTGTTGTTGTTTATTTGACATTTTTGTTGTTGTTGATGTTGTTGTTGTTGTTGTTTTTTATTTGACGTTGTTGTTGTTGTTGTTTATTTGACGTTGTTGTTGTTCTTATTGTTGTTGTTGTTGTTAATTTGACATTGTTGTTGTTGTTGTTTATTTGACGTTGTTGTTGTTGTTGTTTATTTGACGTTGTTGTTGTTGTTTATTTGATGTTGTTGTTGTTGTTATTTATTTGACGTTGTTAATGTTGTTGACATTGTTGTTGTTGTTTTTGTTGTTTATTTGACGTTGTTGTTGTTGTTGTTGTTGTTATTTTTGTTGTTGTTATTGTTGGTGCTGTTGTTGTTTATTTGACGTTCTTGTTGTTGTTGTTGTTTATTTGACGTTGTTGTTGTTTTTTATTTGACGTTGTTGTTGTTGTTGTTGTTTATTTGACGTTGTTGTTGTTGTTGTTTATTTGACATTGCTGTTATTGTTGTTGTTGACGTTGTTGTTGTAGTTGTTTATTTGACGTTGTTGTTGTTGTTGTTTATTTGATGTTGTTTTAGTTGTTGTTGTTTGTTTGACGTTGTTGTTGTTTTTTATTTGACGTTGTTGTTGTTGACATTGTTGTTATTGTTTTTTATTTGACGTTGTTGTTATTGTTTTTTATTTGACGTTGTTGTTGTTGACATTGTTGTTGTTGTTGTTTATTTGACGTTGTTGTTGTTGTTTTTTATTTGACGTAGTTGTTGTTATTGACGTTGTTATTGTTGTTTATTTGACATTTTTGTTATTGTTGATGTTGTTGTTTTTTATTTGACGTTGTTGTTGTTGTTGTTGTTTATTTGACGTTGTTGTTGTTGTTGTTATTGTTGTTGTTGTTGTTAATTTAACGTTGTTGTTGTTGTTATTTATTTGACGTTGTTGTTTATTTGACGTTGTTGTTTATTTGACATTGTTGTTTATTTGACGTTGTTGTTTATTTGACGTTGTTGTTGTTATTTGAAGTTGTTGTTGTTGTTGTATTTGTTGTTGTTCTTGTTGTTGTTTATTTGACGTTGTTGTTGTTGTTTATTTGACGTTATTGTTGTTGTTTATTTGACGTTGTTATTGTTGTTGTTGTTGTTTATTTGACGTTGTTGTTGACGTTGTTGTTGTTGTTGTTTATTTGACATTGTTGTTGTTGTTTATTAGACGTTGTTAATGTTGTTGACATTGTTGTTGTTGTTTTTGTTGTTTATTTGACGTTGTTGTTGTTGTTGTTGTTATTTTTGTTGTTGTTATTATTGGTGTTGTTGTTGTTTATTTGACGTTATTGTTGTTGTTGTTGTTGTTATTTTTTTTGTTGTTATTGTTGGTGTTGTTGTTGTTTATTTGACGTTGTTGTTGTTGTTGTTTATTTGACGTTGTTGTTGTTGTTTATTTGACGTTGTTGTTGTTGTTTATTTGACGTTGTTGTTGTTGTTGTTTATTTGATGTTGTTGTTGTTGTTGTTTATTTGACATTGTTGTTGTTGTTGTTGTTGTTGACGTTGTTGTTGTAGTTGTTTATTTGACGTTGTTGTTGTTGTTGTTTATTTGATGTTGTTTTAGTTGTTGTTGTTTATTTGACGTTGTTGTTGTTTTTTATTTGACGTTGTTGTTGTTGACATTGTGGTTATTGTTTTTTATTTGACGTTGTTGTTATTGTTTTTTATTTGACGTTGTTGTTGTTGACATTGTTGGTGTTGTTGTTTATTTGACGTTGTTGTTGTTTATTTGACGTAGTTGTTGTTATTGACGTTGTTGTTGTTGTTGTTGTTGTTGTTTATTTGACATTTTTGTTGTTGTTGATGTTGTTGTTTTTTATTTGACGTTGTTGTTGTTGTTTATTTGACGTTGTTGTTATTGTTGTTATTGTTGTTGTTGTTGTTAATTTGACGTTGTTGTTGTTGTTGTTTATTTGACGTTGTTGTTGTTGTTGTTTATTTGACGTTGTTATTGTTGTAGTTTATTTGATGTTGTTGTTGTTGTTATTTATTTGACGTTGTTGTTGTTGTTATTATTTATTTGACGTTGTTGTTGTTGTTGTTTATTTGACGTTGTTATTGTTGTTTATTGGACGTTGTTATTGTCGTTTATTTGACGTTGTTTTTGTTATTTTACGTTTTTGTTGTTGTATTTGTTGTTGTTGTATTTGTTGTTGTTGTTGTTGTTGCTTATTTGACGTTCTTGTTATTGTTGCTATTTATTTGACGTTGTTATTATTGTTGTTTATTTGACGTTGTTGTTGTTGTTGTTGTTGTTTATTTGACGTTATTGTTGTTGTTGTTTATTTGACGTTGTTGTTGTTGTTGTTATATTTGTTATTGTTGTTATTGTTGTTGCTTATTTGACGTTGACGTTATTGTTGTTGTTGTTTATTTGAAGTTGTTGTTGTTGTTGACGTTGTTGTTGTTGTTGTTTATTTGACGTTGTTGTTGTTGTTGTTGTTGTTCTTTATTTGACGTTGTTGTTGTTGTTGTTTTTGTTGTTTATTTGACGTTGTTGTTGTTATTTATTTGACGTTGTTGTTGTTGTTGTTGTTTATTTGACGTTGTTGTTAACGTTATTGTTGTTGGTGTTTATTTGGCGTTGTTGTTGTTGTTGTTGTTTATTTGACGTTGTTGTTGTTGTTGTTGACGTTGTTATTGTTGTTGTTTATTTGATGTTGTTATTGTTGTTGTTGACATAGTTATTGTTGTTTATTTGACGTTGTTGTTGTTGTTGCCGTTGTTGTTTATTTGACATTGTTGTTGTTGTTGTTGATTTGACGTTGTTGTTGTTGTTGTTGTTTATTTGACGTTATTGTTGTTGTTGTTTATTTGACGTTGTTGTTGTTGTTGTTATATTTGTTATTGTTGTTATTGTTGTTGCTTATTTGACGTTGACGTTATTGTTGTTGTTGTTTATTTGAAGTTGTTGTTGTTGTTGACGTTGTTGTTGTTGTTTATTTGACGTTGTTGTTGTTGTTGTTGTTGTTCGTTATTTGACGTTGTTGTTGTTGTTGTTTTTGTTGTTTATTTGACGTTGTTGTTGTTATTTATTTGATGTTGTTGTTGTTGTTGTTTATTTGACGTTGTTGTTAACGTTGTTGTTGTTGGTGTTTATTTGACGTTGTTGTTGTTGTTGTTTATTTGACGTTGTTGTTGTTGTTGTTGACGTTGTTATTGTTGTTGTTTATTTGATGTTGTTATTGTTGTTGTTGACATAGTTATTGTTGTTTATTTGACGTTGTTGTTGTTGTTGCCGTTGTTGTTTATTTGACATTGTTGTTGTTGTTGTTGATTTGACGTTGTTGTTGTTAATATTGTTGTTGTTGTTGTTGTTCATTTAACGTTGTTGTTGTTGTTTATTTGACGTTGTTGTTGTTTATTTAACGTTGTTGTTGTTGTTTATTTGACGTTATTGTTGTTGTTTATTTGACATTGTTATTGTTGTTGTTGTTGTTTATTTGACGTTATTGTTGTTGTTGTTTATTTGACGTTGTTGTTGTTGTTGTTTATTAGACGTTGTTAATGTCTATGACATTGTTGTTGTTGTTTTTGTTGTTTATTTGACGTTGTTGTTATTGTTGTTGTTGTTATTTTTGTTGTTGTTATTGTTGGTGTTGTTGTTGTTTATTTGACGTTGTTGTTGTTGTTGTTTATTTGACATTGTTGTTGTTGTTGTTTATTTGACGTTGTTGTTGTTGTTTATTTGACGTTGTTGTTGTTGTTGTTTTTTTGAAATTGCTGTTGTTGTTGTTGACGTTGTTGTAGTTGTTTATTTGACGTTGTTGTCGTTGTTGTTTATTTGATGTTGTTTTAGTTGTTGTTGTTTATTTGTTGTTGTTGTTGTTTTTTATTTGACGTTGTTGTTGTTGACATTGTTGTTGTTGTTGTTTATTTGACGTTGTTGTTGTTGACATTGTGGTTATTGTTTTTTATTTGACGTTGTTGTTATTGTTTTTTATTTGACGTTGTTGTTGTTGACATTGTTGGTGTTGTTGTTTATTTGACGTTGTTGTTGT
>OX451735.1:1339862700-1339885200 GCA_948472305.1 Vicia faba | reverse complement strand
TGTTTATTTGACGTTGTTGTTGTTGTTGCCGTTGTTGTTTATTTGACTTTGTTGTTGTTGTTTATTTGATGTTGTTGTTGTTGTTGTTGACGTTGTTGTTGTTGTTGTTTATTGGACGTTGTTTTTGTTGTTTATTTGAGATTGTTATTGTTGTTGACGGTGTTGTTGTTGTTGTTGTTTATTTGACATTGTTGTTGTTGTTATTTATTTGACGTTGTTGTTATTGTTTATTTGATGTTGTTGTTGTTGTTTATTTGACGTTGTTGTTGTTGTTATTGTTTATTTGGCGTTGTTGTTGTTGTTTATTTGACGTTGTTATTGTTGTTTATTTGACGTTGTTTTTGTTATTTGACGTTGTTGTTGTTGTTGTTGTATTAGTTGTTGTTGTTGTTGCTTATTTGATGTTGTTGTTATTGTTGCTATTTATTTGACGTTGTTGTTGTTGTTATTGTTTATTTGGCGTTGTTGTTGTTGTTGTTGTTTATTTGACGTTGTTATTGTTGTTTATTTGACGTTGTTTTTGTTATTTGACGTTGTTGTTGTTGTTGTTGTTGTATTAGTTGTTGTTGTTGTTGCTTATTTGATGTTGTTGTTATTGTTGCTATTTATTTGACGTTGTTGTTGTTGTTGTTGTTTATTTGACGTTGTTGTTGTTGTTGTTTATTTGACGTTGTTGTTGTTATTGTATTTGTTATTGTTGTTGCTTATTTGACGTTGTTGTTATTGTTGTTGTTTATTTGACGTTGTTGTTGTTGTTATTCATTTGACGTTGTTGTTGTTGTTGTTTATTTGACTTTGTTGTTGCTGTTCTTCATTTGACGTTGTTGTTGTCGTTGTTTTTGTTGTTTATTTGACGTTGTTGTTGTTATTTATTTGACGTTGTTGTTGTTGTTTATTTGACGTTGTTGTTGTTGTTTATTTGACGTTGTCGTTGTTGTTGTTGTTTATTTGACGTTGTTGTTGTTGTTGACGTTGTTGTTGTTATTGTTTATTTGATGTTGTTGTTGTTGTTGTTGTTTATTTGACGTTGTTGTTGTTGTTATTGTTGTTGACGTTGTTGTTTATTTGATGTTGTTATTGTTGTTTATTTGATGTTGTTGTTGTTTTTGTTGACGTTGTTGTTGTTGTTGTTGTTTATTGGACGTTGTTGTTGTTGTTGTTTATTTGACATTGTTGTTGTTGTTGACGGTGTTGTTATTGTTGTTGTTTATTTGACATTATTGTTGTTGTTGTTATTTATTTGACGTTGTTGTTGTTGTTTATTTGACATTGTTGTTGTTGTTTATTTGACGTTGTTGTTGTTGTTTATTTGACGTTGTTGTTTATTTGACGTTGTTGTTGTTGTTTATTTGATGTTTTTGTTGTTATTTGAAGTTGTTGTTGTTGTATTTCTTGTTGTTGTTGTTGTTGTTTATTTGATGTTGTTGTTGTTGTTGTTTATTTGACATTGCTGTTGTTGTTGTTGTTGTTGACGTTGTTGTTGTAGTTGTTTATTTGACGTTGTTGTTGTTGTTGTTGTTTATTTGATGTTATTTTAGTTGTTGTTGTTTATTTGACGTTGTTGTTTTTTATTTGACGTTGTTGTTGTTGACATTGTTGTTGTTGTTGTTTATTTGATGTTGTTGTTGTTGTTTTTTATTTGACGTTGTTGTTGTTGACATTGTTGTTGTTGTTGTTTATTTGACGTTGTTGTTGTTGTTGTTTATTTGACGTAGTTGTTGTTATTGACGTTGTTGTTGTTGTTGTTGTTTATTTGACATTTTTGTTGTTGTTGATGTTGTTGTTGTTGTTTTTGATTTGACGTTGTTGTTGTTGTTTATTTGATGTTGTTGTTGTTGTTATTGTTGTTGTTGTTGTTAATTTGACGTTGTTGTTGTTGTTTATTTGATGTTATTGTTGTTGTTGTTATTTATTTGACGTTGTTGTTGTTGTTATTGTTTATTTGACGTTGTTGTTGTGGTAGTTTATTTGACGTTGTTATTATTGTTTATTGGACGTTGTTATTGTTGTTTATTTGACGTTGTTATTGTTATTTTACGTTGTTATTGTTGTTATATGTGTTGTTGTTGTTGTTGTTGCTTATTTGACGTTGTTGTTATTGTTGCTATTTATTTGACGTTGTTATTGTTGTTGTTTATTTGACGTTGTTGTTGTTGTTTATTTGACGTTATTGTTGTTGTTGTTTATTTGACGTTGTTGTTGTTGTTGTTATATTTTTTATTGTTGTTATTGTTGTTACTTATTTGACGTTGTTGTTATTGTTGTTGTTTATTTGATGTTGTTGTTGTTGTTATTCATTTGATATTGTTGTTGTTGTTGTTTATTTGACGTTGTTGTTGTTGTTGTTTTTATTGTTTATTTGACGTTTTTGTTGTTATTTATTTGACGTTGTTGTTGTTGTTGTTTATTTGACGTTGTTGTTAACGTTGTTGTTGTTGGTGTTTATTTGACGTTGTTGTTGTTGTTGTTGTTTATTTGACGTTGTTGTTGTTGTTGTTGACGTTGTTATTGTTGTTGTTTATTTGATGTTGTTATTGTTGTTGTTGACATAGTTGTTGTTGTTTATTTGACGTTGTTGTTGTTGTTTATTTGATGTTATTGTTGTTGTTGTTGACGTTGTTGTTGTTGTTGTTTATTGGACGTTGTTGTTGTTGTTTATTTGACATTGTTGTTGTTGTTATTTATTTGACGTTGTTGTTGTTGTTAATTTGACGTTGTTGTTGTTGTTGTTTATTTGACATTGTTATTGTTGTTGTTTATTTGACGTTGTTGTTGTTGTTTTTTATTTGACGTTGTTGTTGTTGACATTGTTGTTATTGTTGTTTATTTGACGTTGTTGTTGTTGTTGTTTAGTTGACGTTGTTGTTGTTATTGACGTTGTTGTTGTTGTTGTTGTTTATTTGACATTTTTGTTGTTGTTGATGTTGTTGTTGTTGTTGTTTTTTATTTGACGTTGTTGTTGTTGTTGTTTATTTGACGTTGTTGTTGTTCTTATTGTTGTTGTTGTTGTTAATTTGACATTGTTGTTGTTGTTGTTTATTTGACGTTGTTGTTGTTGTTGTGTATTTGACGTTGTTGTTGTTGTTGTTTATTTGATGTTGTTGTTGTTGTTATTTATTTGACGTTGTTAATGTTGTTGACATTGTTGTTGTTGTTTTTGTTGTTTATTTGACGTTGTTGTTGTTGTTGTTATTTTTGTTGTTGTTATTGTTGGTGTTTGTGATCGGTGGATCTGGAACTGACTGTTTTAAAGCTGGTTTCGCGAAATGTCGCGGTAAGCAAGAGTCGCCACCGTCTTTTATTTTCTCCAAATGGAAAGGACAAAAGCACAGAAAAATTCCTTTAAAGAGATTGCTCTCGGTTCGGGAGGTAGATTATAGAAAGGGAAGGTGTTAGCACCCTTTCTATCCATGGTTATCCATGGGCTCTTAGATACTTGCTCATTGTGTTTTCAAAATGTTTGTTTGCTTTTCAAGGTGAGTGGGTTTGAGAAAGTTTCTTTGAAAGTTTCAGATCGACTCTTGTATCAGTCCTCAAGAGTGTTTGAAAAGTTGTTTTGAAAGTTTTTTTTTTGAAAGTGTAGGGTGTGAAAAGTATTTTGATTTGTTTTTGAAAAGAGCAAGTATCCATGAGTCATCTACCTACCCTAAGGAATAAAGCTGTGTAATTGTCCTTTAGGTAGTGCCATCCCACCATTGAGAGGTAGGTAGCACCACCGTTGGAGGTGTTCGGGTCAATTCGAGTTTAGGGACGTGTGACCACCGAGCGAAGGTAAGATACCTTAGGAGCTACCCTTATGCCATTGATCTTTTATTCGAGGCAACATTGTTTTAGGCAACTTTGATCAATGGGACATAAGGACTCACTAAGACATCCTATAGTCGACGGCCACGTTTCGAAGGGTCAAGGCAACATGTGATCACCGAGTAATGGGAAGACACCTTAGAAGCTACCCTCATGCCAGGTTCCTGGATCATGAGGACTTACTAAAACATCCTCTACTCGACGACCACTTTCCGAGGGCAAGGCAACAGTGAGGCGTACCCTAGGGGTGGTGTGTGAATTGTGTGTCATTTTCAGTTTATTGTTTGTCTTGTCATGCATTGGTGATCTACGTTTTGATTTTATCTTTTTTGGGCATTCATTCTTTCATGCTTTTTGTTAACAGTTTAAAAAAGTGCGGGAATTTAAAGTGCGGAAAAGGTAAAAGTCCTACGCTATTACAAAGGCGCGGGTCTACAACGCCAAATTAGTCCAGACCCGATTTAAAATAAATTGCAGAAAATAAATATCTAATAGCTATTACATGGCTTTGGTACAATTACATTATATTTACATCAAAAATAAATAAAACACGCGAAAAAAGGAAAATATGACCGAATGCGAGGGCGTTGGACCCTTTAAGGAATTAAGTTAAAATAATTAAATTAAATAAAAGAAATGACTTATTTTTATGTTTTTTTTTATATTTATGACATTAAAGAAAATTAAATTAATTAAAAGTCAAGTAATTAATTCTAATTCTAATTGTTTTTAATTTTATTAAAGAAAATGCATTAAAGTTAAAACCTAGAATTTATTAAATTATAAAAACTTATTTACAAAATTAATGGTTGATGACAAAATATTTAATTAATTAAAAAAAAGGAAAAAGGTATTAAAGACCTATTTTTGTTATTTTTGGCTTATTATGAAAAAAAGAATTAAATTACCTAAAATTAAATCTAAATTAATTACATGCGAATTTATTTATGAAAATTAATACTAAAATAAAGTTATTATTTATTTTTATCTTTTCTGATTTTTTTGGTATTTTTATATTTTGAAAATATTAAATTAAAGCATTTAAACAAAATTAATCAAAAAAAACAAAGAAAAGAGAAGAATAAAAAAGAGTTAAGAAAGAAAGCAAACTAGAGGGATGCAGCCCAAGCAATTCTGGCCCAATAACATGATTCGTTTGACTTTTCCAGGCATGGTGCTGGAGCGTTGACCTGGACTACCATGTGCCTTGGATCTTGGCCTTTGATCTGATCACCCTGACTTTGTGAATGGTTTGGTTTTGAGTGTGCATCGTGGGCTTCAGTATGGAACCTGTATGGGAAAATCAACTGAAAAATAATATTGAGGAAAGGTAGGGACCTGGGATCGAACCCAGGTCCTGGACATCACTAGTCACGCGTTACACCAACCAGGCCACTTGCTTTCTTTGTATATTAATTAACAAATAATAAACATAAAACAAACCAACGCGTTCTCTTCCTTTGGCGCGAATTTTCAAACGAAGCAATCAAACCCTTACACGTCAGCGTCTTCTTCGCTAGCTTATTTTTCCTGAAATAAAAAAGACATAGGCAACGGTTTTGAAACGTTGCTGTAAGCAATATACAAGAAAATAACGAATAGGCCAAGAGGCCTCATAAATTAGGCGCGACACATGGTTCCTCTCCGTCTGAGTGTGCCTGATGTGATGGTACTAGTCACGTGTCCTAATTTTGCAGGGATAGGAAACGCCCAATTTGAGAACCTGAAAACCCTAAGCATCTCTAATGGCAAATCCTTATATAAGACATGAGAACAAAATTAAACCATATAGGTAGCATCAGAATTGCATGAATAACGTAAATCACATATCAAAAAGTACAAAAAACGCGTGAATGGAGATGCAAGAGTTTGAATATTTTTCGGTACAGGGCATGTTCGTGTTACCAGTTCCTTAAGCTTTGAGGGACGTTTTTGATTGGGAGACGTTCTATGTTGCTCGAGGAAGCTAATGAGATAGCAATTGTGGCCTGAAACCTCCTGCAAGTTGGTTTTCAGATTTGAAATTTTTTTGTAAAAATGTGAGTTTTTTGTTTTTGTGTTGGGGTGCAGCCTCTAGTCCAATTTCGTTTTTGATCCTTTGCTTAGGTCTTATGCAACATGTATGAAGAGGAATTAAGGCTCCATAATGCATAGCATTCAATTTCAAGATTCTTCATAAACCTCCATAACCAAATTTCCATTTTTGACTCATTTTTGAATTTTTGCCTTGATTAAGCCTTAGCACGAAAAATGGTAGGCTCATGATGGTGTTTCAAGGCTAGTTAAGGCCTAATATTCCCTCTTAAATCAATTTTTGAATTTCTTTTGATTTTAAAAGATTTAAAACTAATTAAATCCAATAAAAATCAATAAAAATGAAAAAATTAATAAAAAAATCTGAAATAAAAGGTGGGACACGTGGGAAGCATGACTAAGTCAATTCAAGTGGAAAAAGTGGGCCCCTTTTGTCAAAAATGAGATTTCAAGGATAAATGATTTTGGCCATTTCACAAAAATTTCCCAACTTCTCTAATGCATAACTTGCTCAATTTTTAAGCTTTGCTCATGTTCTTGGACATTTTAGAAAGGTCTTGAAGTCCTCTAAACAATGTCTTTGGTCCCATGTCATTTTGATTTACCAATCTCAAGTTATGGCCTTTGACTTAAAGTCCCTTTTTGTTGACTTTTGAAAATGACCTATAATGTTGAAATTGATAACTTTTTGTGAGAGCATTTCTTGGACTTGAAATATGAAGATGAGTTGTAGGAAATGTCTTTCTCTTCAAAATGAGCTTTGGATGGAATTTTTCTGATGAAACATGTGAAAGTTATGCCCTGGTCAATTTCAGTTGACTTTTTCAGCTGTCCAAATAAGGCAACCTTTGCATCTTTGATGATTTCTGAGCCAAATTTTGAGAATCATGATCAAGCATTGATCAAATGATGTTTGTGGCTTCAAAATGATATGTTGACCAAAAATTTGAACTTTTGACTGTCAAATGACCATTTTGCCCCTACAGTTGACTGTAGTGCAATTAGGGTTTTGACTGTGCAATTTTGAGCTGAAAGCCTTGAAACTTGATATGAGGATGCTTGACCATATTTGTAGGCATGTGAGACTTGATTGAGCTCTTGAAAACTTCATTTCCTTGATCAGAACCAAAACCCTAATTTTGCTTGCTTAGGAGGCCCTTGCACTGTGCAACCCTTGGGGAGATTTGAAGCTTGGCTTGGCAATTCCTTGGAGAATATGGGAGGGCAAATTTTGGGGTACAACAGTTGCCCCTGTTCAATCTTCTTAGACCTGAGGATGTAGATTGGCTGTCGTGCCTTTCGTAATCCGAAGGTGGAAGATGATTGAACACTAAAGTGCCCAGAAATTTGCGCTCACATAGTAGCAGTGTGATGGAAATGGGCTTATAGATGCCATTTCGAGGTTGATGAATAGGGTGATGGGCTTATAGATGCCATCTGGATGTTGATCGCGTAGGAGATTCCTTAGCGAGAACCTGCATACCTGCAAAAGAAACATGAGTACCTGACACGTTGCAGGAGCTGATTTCAGATGCTTGGCGTAGATATGTCCTGACTGGTTACAGGAGCTGAATCTTTGAATTCTTTAGACGTGCCCTGGCGAGATACAGGAATCGAGTCTGGTACTGTTAGTCTTCAACGGATACACCCTGGCAAGATTCAGGTATCGGATCTTCGAACTCTTCAGACGTGCCCTGTCTAGATACAGGAATCGAGTCTGGTACTGTAGTCGTCAACAGATACTCCCTGGCAAGATTCAGGAATCGGATCTTCGAACTCTTCAGACGCGCCC
The DNA here is from genome assembly GCA_948472305.1 of Vicia faba. NCBI lineage: Eukaryota > Viridiplantae > Streptophyta > Magnoliopsida > Fabales > Fabaceae > Vicia > Vicia faba. The sequence goes on along the minus strand of OX451735.1, from coordinate 1,339,877,570 downwards.
TGTCTAGATACAGGAATCGGGTCTGGTACTGTAGTCGTCAACAGATACTCCCTGGCAAGATTCAGGAATCGGATCTTCGAACTCTTCAGACGTGCCCTGTCTAGATACAGGAATCGAGTCTGGTACTGTAGTCGTCAACAGATACTCCCTGGCAAGATTCAGGAATCGGATCTTCGAACTCTTCAGACGTGCCCTGTCTAGATACAGGAATCGAGTCTGGTACTGTAGTCGTCAACAGATACTCCCTGGCAAGATTCAGGAATCGGATCTTCGAACTCTTCAGACGTGCCCTGTCTAGATACAGGAATCGAGTCTGGTACTGTAGTCGTCAACAGATACTCCCTGGCAAGATTCAGGAATCGGATCTTCGAACTCTTCAGACGTGCCCTGTCTAGATACAGGAATCGAGTCTGGTACTGTAGTCGTCAACAGATACTCCCTGGCAAGATTCAGGAATCGGATCTTCGAACTCTTCAGACGTGCCCTGGCGAGATACAGGAATCGAGTCTGGTACTGTTAGTCTTCAACGGATACACCCTGGCAAGATTCAGGTATCGGATCTTCGAACTCTTCAGACGTGCCCTGTCTAGATACAGGAATCGAGTCTGGTACTGTAGTCGTCAACAGATACTCCCTGGCAAGATTCAGGAATCGGATCTTCGAACTCTTCAGACGTGCCCTGTCTAGATACAGGAATCGAGTCTGGTACTGTAGTCGTCAACAGATACTCCCTGGCAAGATTCAGGAATCGGATCTTCGAACTCTTCAGATGTGCCCTGTCTAGATACAGGAATCGAGTCTGGTACTGTAGTCGTCAACAGATACTCCCTGGCAAGATTCAGGAATCGGATCTTCGAACTCTTCAGACGTGCCCTGTCTAGATACAGGAATCGAGTCTGGTACTGTAGTCGTCAACAGATACTCCCTGGCAAGATTCAGGAATCGGATCTTCGAACTCTTCAGATGTGCCCTGTCTAGATACAGGAATCGAGTCTGGTACTGTAGTCGTCAACAGATACTCCCTGGCAAGATTCAGGAATCGGATCTTCGAACTCTTCAGACGTGCCCTGTCTAGATACAGGAATCGAGTCTGGTACTGTAGTCGTCAACAGATACTCCCTGGCAAGATTCAGGAATCGGATCTTCGAACTCTTCAGACGTGCCCTGTCTAGATACAGGAATCGAGTCTGGTACTGTAGTCGTCAACAGATACTCCCTGGCAAGATTCAGGAATCGGATCTTCGAACTCTTCAGACGTGCCCTGTCTAGATACAGGAATCGAGTCTGGTACTGTAGTCGTCAACAGATACTCCCTGGCAAGATTCAGGAATCGGATCTGGAATCACGACAGTTGATAGCAATTATCTTTGTATTAACTTTTGTCCTGAAAAGACAAAACGTTAGTTGTATGTGATGTCATGATGTATGACATGCAAGGTGTTCTCAGAATGAATGGGATTGTATGTTCATGATGCGTATATGCATGCTATAATGTATGAAGATGTGTTGTTTATGAATGTATGTTTTCGTCTAGGAAGATAAATCCTTGACGGATGCCGGGAAGTCAAATCCTGGGCTGATGTGAATAGCATTCTTTAATTCCACTGGGGAGTGATGGTTGCAAGGATAAACCGGTAGGAGAAGATGACTCCGTTATGGGAATAAACTTGTTGGAGAGATTACTCTGCGGGGAGAAAATTATTCTAGCGATCTGGCTGGGGAACAATACTCTGTGGGGAGAGAGGCACTCTTGTTGGGATGTTGTATGAGAACTCCGCTGGGGACACCGTCATTGTTGGAAGTGTTGATAGACTTCGCTGGGGATGAGAAGGCTTCATCGACGACGCTCTTTCCGTGGCTTTTGGCTGAGGATAACCCAGTTATATCCTGTTAAGGAAATAACTCTTTAAATAAAGCCGGACGACGCGTTCGTGCTCTGTGAGGGGATAAGCTTCCAGAATCTACTGGGGATAAGCTTACTGCTTGGGGAGATGACTTACAACTTTCCGGGGGAACTGGATTGGACTCTCCTGGGGAAGTATTGAACTGCGGGGGAAGTGATCCCTTTGAATGCTTGGTATGCCGCCGGGGAACAATCTTTAGACCAAGATTGTCGGGGATGCTTGTTGAGAACATGTATGCTGCTGGAGAATGTTGAGGTCTGCTGGAGGACACCCAACCTCTTTAAGGTTGATAACTGCTTTGCTTGAGGAGAGTATACTGCTTGCTGGCTCACTCTCTGGGGATTTTAAGATGCCTGGTTATGTTCTTTAGCTGAACTCACCTTGGTACCTTGGAGGACAGAACAACTAGATTGTTCAGACAACTCTTTATTGCCCCTGTTTCTATGGGAGATGGAGACATGTGATGTGCTGAGAGTTGTTGAGGGTCAAGCCTTCTTCTGGTAGGCAAGTGACAAGATGACAGGACATAGTCGTACGCTTTGATCCCTAACTTTTGCCTGGACTGCCCTTCCGGGTTTTCAGTCCATCGGGATACTCATTTTTGCTCAAGCCGCCTTTTCAGGTTTTCGACTTGCCGGGTGTACGGATTTTTTTCATTTCATCCCTTATTTTTGCCCGAACCCTTTTGGTTCGCCGGGAAGCCCTTATTTTTGCCTAGGTGTGTCAACCTAGCGGGTCTTTGATTTTGCGTAGTATCTTTTCGACTATGTCCATGTTCTCAGAATGTAGGGAGTTGCCCCTGTTAGAAGTGTTTTGTCATGCCACCAGAATGTGTTTGATCAGGCCAGATTCTTTGTTGAAATGCCCCAAGTGACTTAGGCGGAGATTTGCCCCAGGCTATTTGGCCTTTGAGAGATTCTCCGAATCTTGATTGGACTGCCCCAGATGATTGGGCCATGATCATGTTGTGCCCCTTGATTGGAGGTACTTCTGTTCATTAGGCATTCGTCGTGCGAATTTCCCTGCTGTTCAAACAAATAGTCATATGCAAACAATGTTATATAAAAAATGCAAAGCTTATGTCTGTCTTGAAGATTTTGAAAATGCATTCTTTTTTCATAAAACAAATGAATGTTTGTAAAACGTGATGTCAACTCCGTATTTACCGTAGGCCTTAAGGAGTCAGGATACCTTTCGTACAGTATGCTTTCGAACTAACCCATGCTTCGGCTAGGACTTTTGAGGGTTGTAACGTGGCCTGGTTCACGGTTTAAGAAACAAAGGATAAAGGCTCAAATTATATCTGTACCCACCCGCTCTTCGTGATGTTCTCCAAACCTAAACTCAGTTGATCATACGTTAGACCTTGTTTGAGTCTTTGCTCTGATTTTCCGGTGATGATTCGGATGTTGATGATTTATTCTGACTAGGCAGTCATTTTTGTTTTGTTGAGGGTTTGTGAGACCTTTTTCTTGATTTTTGTTATCCCTCTCTTTTTTGCCTGAACTGTTTCCCTTTTTTGGAATTACAGTCAGCGGGATGCCCCAGTTTCATAAGTCCCTTTTTATAGGTTTTGACTTCTTGGGCTTTTCGTTTTTTGAGATATAATGACTGCCTATCTGTATGATTGTTCGGAACCATCATTGTCTTTCTTTATTTTGTAAGGACTTCTTCGGTGCCATTCGTTATGCACTTGGATCAACTGAGAGACTACCCTGCCCCAGGTTATGATTAAGGGTTTTAATTTTTGAAAAGAAAAACTCCTACTTCTTTGGCTCAGATGGGTTGACGAGGGATTATCATCCTTATAACTCCAGTGTTTAGGAATTGAAACAATGCCTGTACCTCATCAGCGGGGTCTGTTCAAAAGCATACTGTAGATCGTGGTATCGTTTTCGTCATCCTCCCTCAAGAGGCTTAGAATTTTAGATCAAGAGTTGATATCAGAAAAAATATGAAAATAATTTGCATATAGTGAATACGAATATATTGCTTCAAAACAGACATATGCGATGCATTAATGAAATAACGATGTTTAACATGAGTCAATGTTTGAACAAAAGCAAATTACAACTTGAATTCACATGAACAAAAAAGTGCTTTCTATCCTAGCCATGTTTTGGCATGGTAGCAGTGATCACGTTGGGGAGCCTCGGGCGCCTTGAACTCAATCTCCTTTGCGTCAATCAAGTCTTGGATCTTATTTTTCAAGCTCCAACAATCATCTGTAGTATGTCCCGGGCTGTCAGAGTGATAAGCGCAGCGGGCGTTGGGATTATACTTTGGTGACGCTGTATTCTGATTCTTAGGAGGGTCCCTTAATGTAATCAGATTCAGTCTCAACAGGTGTTGTAGGGCTTGAGCCAACGACATGTTGAGCTGGGTAAATTGCCTCCTAGGCTTGTCTGGCTTGCTCTGATCAGTCTGTTGTTCTTGGCGATGTCGTTGTTGGACCTGTGAAGTGGTAGCAGCTTGGAGAGGTCTATTCATTGGACCAGACCTTTGTCCTCTTGGAAGCTGTTCTATGACCTGGTCCCTGATTTGGGCTGGTTGCTTCATGCCTTGATGAAGCTGACTGATCATGGCCCTCAACTCTCCTTGCTCCTGAGCCAAACCTTGAATGAGGGCCCTTTGCCCCAGCATCTGGGTTTTCAACGTGTCTACCTCAACTTGTAGACGTTTCAGCTGTTCGTCCTTGTCATCTTCAGGACTCTTTCTGATCAGATTCCTCATGAGGAGTGTCCTCAACTCTTCCTGCCCCTTGGATAGACCTAGGAAGATTTCCCTGAACTGAGTCTCTTGAGCCTGAGGTCCCTGGTTATCTGGTTGGAAAGCCATTGCTGAAATAAACAGCGAGAGGGTGAGCAACCTGTAAAAGGGATACCTGCAATGCAATGATATGTATGATATGCATGCAATGTTTTCAAGGATCTCGCGGGGTAGACAAGAAAAATTGTCAGAATTTGAATCCGGTAGCTTGATTGAAGGATCTGCATGTTGTTGAGAGTCCTTCTTCAAGGGTCAAAGGCTCACCATATCCAGTGGGTCATAGCCTCTGACAACCTTGGCTAGAGGAAAATAAATCCTCTTTGCCCCTTGCTAGATGTTTGATTCATCATGACCTGCATCACAGACCCTTGAGATCCTTGAAATGGGTTAGTCCTTATGCAGGATGTATGCAATGGCATGATGTCATGATGCATGGGGTAATATGGATAAACCCTGTTATGAGCCCTTGTTAAGGACTGCAAACCAAAACCTGCAAGAAACTCAAGTAAAACCTGTCCTGAGTCCCAATTAAGGACTATAAACAAAACCTGCAAGAAACTTGGTAAACTTTGTTATGAGTCCTAATTAAGGACTATGGACCAAACCTGCAAGTAGTTCATGTGTCAGTTTAACAAGCATGCAAGTAGGCAAGTACGAAGGCACACAAGTCACACAAAAGAGCCCTTAGAGTTTAGGCCAGCATGAGGTCTAGGTACTACCCTCTTTCAGTTTGTTGGTTCATACCTGTCCTAATCAAAAGTAACCGGGTTCTTAGAGGATCCCAATATCATTGACTACCCTCAATCGGTCATAACTCCAGCATCACAATCTTTTCTTGCGGCCAGAACCATCACGAGAGTTTAGCCTCAATGGGCGTAGCATACTGCTACTGTTCTAAAGGCCAAGTTGTGTCAATTAAGGTTCTAAGGTCTGTTGGTGCTTAATGACTCCTTGGAAGACCCATATTCTCCTCGTTACGACACAAGGGATATCGGTACAGACCAAGGTGCCACACCAACATAGCCACTGCTTCACCCATGTCGGTCTACGCCGGACAGGTCCCTCACAGCTTATGCTACCTAAACAGGGTATCCCCAGATCCGGGTTAGGATCTATGTAACTCTCATGCAACCCACAATAGTAAAGCAAGCAAATCAATACAATTGAAAACATAGTTATGAACTAGCCCTAAGGTACACCTCACTTTATAAAGTATTGTTCCCCAGCAGAGTCGCCAGTTCTGTGATCGGTGGATCTGGAACTGACTGTTTTAAAGCTGGTTTCGCGAAATGTCGCGGTAAGCAAGAGTCGCCACCGTCTTTTATTTTCTCCAAATGGAAAGGACAAAAGCACAGAAAAATTCCTTTAAAGAGATTGCTCTCGGTTCGGGAGGTAGATTATAGAAAGGGAAGGTGTTAGCACCCTTTCTATCCATGGTTATCCATGGGCTCTTAGATACTTGCTCATTGTGTTTTCAAAATGTTTGTTTGCTTTTCAAGGTGAGTGGGTTTGAGAAAGTTTCTTTGAAAGTTTCAGATCGACTCTTGTATCAGTCCTCAAGAGTGTTTGAAAAGTTGTTTTGAAAGTTTTTTTTTTGAAAGTGTAGGGTGTGAAAAGTATTTTGATTTGTTTTTGAAAAGAGCAAGTATCCATGAGTCATCTACCTACCCTAAGGAATAAAGCTGTGTAATTGTCCTTTAGGTAGTGCCATCCCACCATTGAGAGGTAGGTAGCACCACCGTTGGAGGTGTTCGGGTCAATTCGAGTTTAGGGACGTGTGACCACCGAGCGAAGGTAAGATACCTTAGGAGCTACCCTTATGCCATTGATCTTTTATTCGAGGCAACATTGTTTTAGGCAACTTTGATCAATGGGACATAAGGACTCACTAAGACATCCTATAGTCGACGGCCACGTTTCGAAGGGTCAAGGCAACATGTGATCACCGAGTAATGGGAAGACACCTTAGAAGCTACCCTCATGCCAGGTTCCTGGATCATGAGGACTTACTAAAACATCCTCTACTCGACGACCACTTTCCGAGGGCAAGGCAACAGTGAGGCGTACCCTAGGGGTGGTGTGTGAATTGTGTGTCATTTTCAGTTTATTGTTTGTCTTGTCATGCATTGGTGATCTACGTTTTGATTTTATCTTTTTTGGGCATTCATTCTTTCATGCTTTTTGTTAACAGTTTAAAAAAGTGCGGGAATTTAAAGTGCGGAAAAGGTAAAAGTCCTACGCTATTACAAAGGCGCGGGTCTACAACGCCAAATTAGTCCAGACCCGATTTAAAATAAATTGCAGAAAATAAATATCTAATAGCTATTACATGGCTTTGGTACAATTACATTATATTTACATCAAAAATAAATAAAACACGCGAAAAAAGGAAAATATGACCGAATGCGAGGGCGTTGGACCCTTTAAGGAATTAAGTTAAAATAATTAAATTAAATAAAAGAAATGACTTATTTTTATGTTTTTTTTTATATTTATGACATTAAAGAAAATTAAATTAATTAAAAGTCAAGTAATTAATTCTAATTCTAATTGTTTTTAATTTTATTAAAGAAAATGCATTAAAGTTAAAACCTAGAATTTATTAAATTATAAAAACTTATTTACAAAATTAATGGTTGATGACAAAATATTTAATTAATTAAAAAAAAGGAAAAAGGTATTAAAGACCTATTTTTGTTATTTTTGGCTTATTATGAAAAAAAGAATTAAATTACCTAAAATTAAATCTAAATTAATTACATGCGAATTTATTTATGAAAATTAATACTAAAATAAAGTTATTATTTATTTTTATCTTTTCTGATTTTTTTGGTATTTTTATATTTTGAAAATATTAAATTAAAGCATTTAAACAAAATTAATCAAAAAAAACAAAGAAAAGAGAAGAATAAAAAAGAGTTAAGAAAGAAAGCAAACTAGAGGGATGCAGCCCAAGCAATTCTGGCCCAATAACATGATTCGTTTGACTTTTCCAGGCATGGTGCTGGAGCGTTGACCTGGACTACCATGTGCCTTGGATCTTGGCCTTTGATCTGATCACCCTGACTTTGTGAATGGTTTGGTTTTGAGTGTGCATCGTGGGCTTCAGTATGGAACCTGTATGGGAAAATCAACTGAAAAATAATATTGAGGAAAGGTAGGGACCTGGGATCGAACCCAGGTCCTGGACATCACTAGTCACGCGTTACACCAACCAGGCCACTTGCTTTCTTTGTATATTAATTAACAAATAATAAACATAAAACAAACCAACGCGTTCTCTTCCTTTGGCGCGAATTTTCAAACGAAGCAATCAAACCCTTACACGTCAGCGTCTTCTTCGCTAGCTTATTTTTCCTGAAATAAAAAAGACATAGGCAACGGTTTTGAAACGTTGCTGTAAGCAATATACAAGAAAATAACGAATAGGCCAAGAGGCCTCATAAATTAGGCGCGACACATGGTTCCTCTCCGTCTGAGTGTGCCTGATGTGATGGTACTAGTCACGTGTCCTAATTTTGCAGGGATAGGAAACGCCCAATTTGAGAACCTGAAAACCCTAAGCATCTCTAATGGCAAATCCTTATATAAGACATGAGAACAAAATTAAACCATATAGGTAGCATCAGAATTGCATGAATAACGTAAATCACATATCAAAAAGTACAAAAAACGCGTGAATGGAGATGCAAGAGTTTGAATATTTTTCGGTACAGGGCATGTTCGTGTTACCAGTTCCTTAAGCTTTGAGGGACGTTTTTGATTGGGAGACGTTCTATGTTGCTCGAGGAAGCTAATGAGATAGCAATTGTGGCCTGAAACCTCCTGCAAGTTGGTTTTCAGATTTGAAATTTTTTTGTAAAAATGTGAGTTTTTTGTTTTTGTGTTGGGGTGCAGCCTCTAGTCCAATTTCGTTTTTGATCCTTTGCTTAGGTCTTATGCAACATGTATGAAGAGGAATTAAGGCTCCATAATGCATAGCATTCAATTTCAAGATTCTTCATAAACCTCCATAACCAAATTTCCATTTTTGACTCATTTTTGAATTTTTGCCTTGATTAAGCCTTAGCACGAAAAATGGTAGGCTCATGATGGTGTTTCAAGGCTAGTTAAGGCCTAATATTCCCTCTTAAATCAATTTTTGAATTTCTTTTGATTTTAAAAGATTTAAAACTAATTAAATCCAATAAAAATCAATAAAAATGAAAAAATTAATAAAAAAATCTGAAATAAAAGGTGGGACACGTGGGAAGCATGACTAAGTCAATTCAAGTGGAAAAAGTGGGCCCCTTTTGTCAAAAATGAGATTTCAAGGATAAATGATTTTGGCCATTTCACAAAAATTTCCCAACTTCTCTAATGCATAACTTGCTCAATTTTTAAGCTTTGCTCATGTTCTTGGACATTTTAGAAAGGTCTTGAAGTCCTCTAAACAATGTCTTTGGTCCCATGTCATTTTGATTTACCAATCTCAAGTTATGGCCTTTGACTTAAAGTCCCTTTTTGTTGACTTTTGAAAATGACCTATAATGTTGAAATTGATAACTTTTTGTGAGAGCATTTCTTGGACTTGAAATATGAAGATGAGTTGTAGGAAATGTCTTTCTCTTCAAAATGAGCTTTGGATGGAATTTTTCTGATGAAACATGTGAAAGTTATGCCCTGGTCAATTTCAGTTGACTTTTTCAACTGTCCAAATAAGGCAACCTTTGCATCTTTGATGATTTCTGAGCCAAATTTTGAGAATCATGATCAAGCATTGATCAAATGATGTTTGTGGCTTCAAAATGATATGTTGACCAAAAATTTGAACTTTTGACTGTCAAATGACCATTTTGCCCCTACAGTTGACTGTAGTGCAATTAGGGTTTTGACTGTGCAATTTTGAGCTGAAAGCCTTGAAACTTGATATGAGGATGCTTGACCATATTTGTAGGCATGTGAGACTTGATTGAGCTCTTGAAAACTTCATTTCCTTGATCAGAACCAAAACCCTAATTTTGCTTGCTTAGGAGGCCCTTGCACTGTGCAACCCTTGGGGAGATTTGAAGCTTGGCTTGGCAATTCCTTGGAGAATATGGGAGGGCAAATTTTGGGGTACAACAGTGTTGATGTTGTTTATTTGACGTTCTTGTTGTTGTTGTTGTTGTTTATTTGACGTTGTTGTTGTTTTTTATTTGACATTGTTGTTGTTGTTGTTGTTGTTTATTTGACGTTGTTGTTGTTGTTGTTTATTTGACATTGCTGTTGTTGTTGTTGTTGACGTTGTTGTTGTAGTTGTTTATTTGACGTTGTTGTTGTTGTTGTTTATTTGATGTTGTTTTAGTTGTTGTTGTTTATTTGACGTTGTTGTTGTTTTTTATTTGACGTTGTTGTTGTTGACATTGTTGTTATTGTTTTTTATTTGACGTTGTTGTTATTGTTTTTTATTTGACGTTGTTGTTGTTGACATTGTTGTTGTTGTTGTTTATTTGACGTTGTTGTTGTTGTTGTTTATTTGACGTTGTTGTTGTTATTGACGTTGTTGTTGTTGTTGTTTATTTAACATTTTCGTTGTTGTTGATGTTGTTGTTTTTTATTTGACGTTGTTGTTGTTGTTGTTTATTTGACGTTGTTGTTGTTGTTGTTATTGTTGTTGTTGTTGTTAATTTGACGTTGTTGTTGTTGTTGTTTATTTGACGTTGTTGTTGTTGTTGTTTATTTGACGTTGTTGTTGTTTATTTGATGTTGTTGTTGTTGTTATTTATTTGACGTTGTTGTTGTTGTTATTATTTATTTGACGTTGTTGTTGTTGTTGTTTATTTGACGTTGTTATTGTTGTTTATTGGACGTTGTTATTGTTGTTTATTTGACGTTGTTTTTGTTATTTTACGTTGTTGTTGTTGTTGTATTTGTTGTTGTTGTTGTTGTTGCTTATTTGACGTTGTTGTTATTGTTGCTATTTATTTGACGTTGTTATTGTTGTTGTTTATTTGACGTTGTTGTTGTTGTTGTTATTGTTGTTGTTGTTGTTGTTAATTTGACGTTGTTGTTGTTGTTTATTTGACGTTGTTGTTGTTGTTGTTTATTTAACGTTGTTGTTGTTGTTATTTATTTGACGTTGTTGTTGTTGTTGTTTATTTGACGTTGTTGTTTATTTGACATTGTTGTTTATTTGACGTTGTTGTTTATTTGACGTTGTTGTTGTTATTTGAAGTTGTTGTTGTTGTATTTGTTGTTGTTCTTGTTGTTGTTTATTTGACGTTGTTGTTGTTGTTTATTTGACGTTATTGTTGTTGTTTATTTGACGTTGTTATTGTTGTTGTTGTTGTTTATTTGACGTTGTTGTTGACGTTGTTGTTGTTGTTGTTTATTTGACGTAGTTGTTGTTATTGACGTTGTTGTTGTTGTTGTTGTTTATTTGACATTTTTGTTGTTGTTGTTGTTGTTGTTTATTTGACGTTGTTGTTGTTGTTGTTGTTTATTTGACGTTGTTGTTGTTGTTGTTATTGTTGTTGTTGTTGTTAATTTGACGTTGTTGTTGTTGTTGTTTATTTGACGTTGTTGTTGTTGTTTATTTGACTTTGTTGTTGTTTATTTGATGTTGTTGTTGTTGTTATTTATTTGACGTTGTTGTTGTTGTTATTATTTATTTGACGTTGTTGTTGTTGTTGTTTATTTGACGTTGTTATTGTTGTTTATTGGACGTTGTTATTGTTGTTTATTTGACGTTGTTTTTGTTATTTTACATTGTTGTTGTTGTTGTATTTGTTGTTGTTGTATTTGTTGTTGTTGTTTTTTGTTGCTTATTTGACGTTGTTGTTATTGTTGCTATTTATTTGACGTTGTTATTGTTGTTGTTTATTTGACGTTGTTGTTGTTGTTGTTATTGTTGTTGTTGTTGTTGTTAATTTGACGTTGTTGTTGTTGTTTATTTGACGTTGTTGTTGTTGTTGTTTATTTAACGTTGTTGTTGTTGTTATTTATTTGACGTTGTTGTTTATTTGACGTTGTTGTTTATTTGACATTGTTGTTTATTTGACGTTGTTATTTATTTGACGTTGTTGTTGTTATTTGAAGTTGTTGTTGTTGTTGTATTTGTTGTTGTTCTTGTTGTTGTTTATTTGACGTTGCTGTTGTTGTTTATTTGACGTTATTGTTGTTGTTTATTTGACGTTGTTATTGTTGTTGTTGTTGTTTATTTGACGTTGTTGTTGACGTTGTTGTTGTTGTTGTTTATTTGACATTGTTGTTGTTGTTGTTTATTAGACGTTGTTAATGTTGTTGACATTGTTGTTGTTGTTTTTGTTGTTTATTTGACGTTGTTGTTGTTGTTGTTGTTATTTTTGTTGTTGTTATTATTGGTGTTGTTGTAGTTTATTTGACGTTATTGTTGTTGTTGTTGTTGTTATTTTTTTTGTTGTTATTGTTGGTGTTGTTGTTGTTTATTTGACGTTGTTGTTGTTGTTGTTGTTTATTTGACGTTGTTGTTGTTGTTTATTTGACGTTGTTGTTGTTGTTTATTTGACGTTGTTGTTGTTGTTTATTTGATGTTGTTGTTGTTGTTGTTGTTTATTTGACATTGTTGTTGTTGTTGTTGTTGTTGACGTTGTTGTTGTAGTTGTTTATTTGACGTTGTTGTTGTTGTTGTTTATTTGATGTTGTTTTAGTTGTTGTTGTTTATTTGACGTTGTTGTTGTTTTTTATTTGACGTTGTTGTTGTTGACATTGTTGTTATTGTTTTTTATTTGACGTTGTTGTTATTGTTTTTTATTTGACGTTGTTGTTATTGACATTGTTGTTGTTGTTGTTTATTTGATGTTGTTGTTGTTTATTTGACGTAGTTGTTGTTATTGACGTTGTTGTTGTTGTTGTTGTTGTTGTTTATTTGACATTTTTGTTGTTGTTGATGTTGTTGTTTTTTATTTGACGTTGTTGTTGTTGTTTATTTGACGTTGTTGTTATTGTTGTTATTGTTGTTGTTGTTGTTGTTAATTTGACGTTGTTGTTGTTGTTGTTTATTTGACGTTGTTGTTGTTGTTGTTGTTTATTTGACGTTGTTGTTGTTGTTGTTTATTTGATGTTGTTGTTGTTGTTATTTATTTGACGTTGTTGTTGTTGTTATTATTTATTTGACATTGTTGTTGTTGTTTATTTGACGTTGTTATTGTTGTTTATTGGACGTTGTTATTGTCGTTTATTTGACGTTGTTTTTGTTATTTTACGTTGTTGTTGTTGTATTTGTTGTTGTTGTTGTTGCTTATTTGACGTTGTTGTTATTGTTGCTATTTATTTGACGTTGTTATTATTGTTGTTTATTTGACGTTGTTGTTGTTTATTTGACGTTATTGTTGTTGTTGTTTATTTGACGTTGTTGTTGTTGTTGTTATATTTGTTATTGTTGTTATTGTTGTTGCTTATTTGACGTTGACGTTATTGTTGTTGTTGTTTATTTGAAGTTGTTGTTGTTGTTGACGTTGTTGTTGTTGTTGTTGTTTATTTGACGTTGTTGTTGTTGTTGTTGTTGTTCTTTATTTGACGTTGTTGTTGTTGTTGTTTTTGTTGATTATTTGACGTTGTTGTTGTTATTTATTTGACGTTGTTGTTGTTGTTGTTGTTTATTTGACGTTGTTGTTAACGTTGTTGTTGTTGGTGTTTATTTGACGTTGTTGTTGTTGTTGTTGTTTATTTGACGTTGTTGTTGTTGTTGTTGACGTTGTTATTGTTGTTGTTTATTTGATGTTGTTATTGTTGTTGTTGACATAGTTATTGTTGTTTATTTGACGTTGTTGTTGTTGTTGCCGTTGTTGTTTATTTGACATTGTTGTTGTTGTTGTTGATTTGACATTGTTGTTGTTATTATTGTTGTTGTTGTTGTTGTTAATTTAACGTTGTTGTTGTTGTTTATTTGACGTTGTTGTTGTTTATTTAACGTTGTTGTTGTTGTTTATTTGACGTTATTGTTGTTGTTTATTTGACATTGTTATTGTTGTTGTTGTTGTTTATTTGACGTTGTTGTTGTTGTTGTTTATTTGACGTTGTTGTTGTTGTTGTTTATTAGACGTTGTTAATGTCTATGACATTGTTGTTGTTGTTTTTGTTGTTTATTTGACGTTGTTGTTATTGTTGTTGTTGTTATTTTTGTTGTTGTTATTGTTGGTGTTGTTGTTGTTTATTTGACGTTGTTGTTGTTGTTGTTTATTTGACATTGTTGTTGTTGTTGTTTATTTGACGTTGTTGTTGTTGTTTATTTGACGTTGTTGTTGTTGTTGTTTTTTTGAAATTGCTGTTGTTGTTGTTGACGTTGTTGTAGTTGTTTATTTGACGTTGTTGTCGTTGTTGTTTATTTGATGTTGTTTTAGTTGTTGTTGTTTATTTGTTGTTGTTGTTGTTTTTTATTTGACGTTGTTGTTGTTGACATTGTTGTTGTTGTTGTTGTTTATTTGACGTTGTTGTTGTTGTTTTTTATTTGACGTTGTTGTTGACATTGTTGTTGTTGTTGTTTATTTGACGTTGTTGTTGTTGTTGTTGTTTAGTTGACGTTGTTGTTGTTATTGACGTTGTTGTTGTTGTTGTTGTTTATTTGACATTTTTGTTGTTGTTGATGTTGTTGTTGTTGTTGTTTTTTATTTGACGTTGTTGTTGTTGTTGTTTATTTGACGTTGTTGTTGTTCTTATTGTTGTTGTTGTTGTTAATTTGACATTGTTGTTGTTGTTGTTTATTTGACGTTGTTGTTGTTGTTGTTTATTTGACGTTGTTGTTGTTGTTTATTTGATGTTGTTGTTGTTGTTATTTATTTGACGTTGTTAATGTTGTTGACATTGTTGTTGTTGTTTTTGTTGTTTATTTGACGTTGTTGTTGTTGTTATTTTTGTTGTTGTTATTGTTGGTGCTGTTGTTGTTTATTTGACGTTCTTGTTGTTGTTGTTGTTTATTTGACGTTGTTGTTGTTTTTTATTTGACGTTGTTGTTGTTGTTGTTGTTTATTTGACGTTGTTGTTGTTGTTGTTTATTTGACATTGCTGTTATTGTTGTTGTTGACGTTGTTGTTGTAGTTGTTTATTTGACGTTGTTGTTGTTGTTGTTTATTTGATGTTGTTTTAGTTGTTGTTGTTTATTTGACGTTGTTGTTGTTTTTTATTTGACGTTGTTGTTGTTGACATTGTTGTTATTGTTTTTTATTTGACGTTGTTGTTGTTGTTATTGTTGTTGTTTAT
>OX451735.1:1339855200-1339857700 GCA_948472305.1 Vicia faba | reverse complement strand
ATTGTTATTTTACGTTGTTGTTGTTGTTATATGTGTTGTTGTTGTTGTTGTTGTTGCTTATTTGACGTTGTTGTTATTGTTGCTATTTATTTGACGTTGTCATTGTTGTTGTTTATTTGACGTTGTTGTTGTTGTTGTTGTTTATTTGACGTTATTGTTGTTGTTGTTTATTTGACGTTGTTGTTGTTGTTGTTTATTTGACGTTGTTGTTGTTGTTGTTCTTTATTTGACATTGTTGTTGTTGTTGTTTTTGTTGTTTATTTGACGTTTTTGTTGTTATTTATTTGACGTTGTTGTTGGTGTTGTTGTTTATTTGACGTTGTTGTTAACGTTGTTGTTGTTGGTGTTTATTTGTCGTTGTTGTTGTTGTTGTTGTTGTTTATTTGACGTTGTTGTTGTTGTTGTTGACGTTGTTATTGTTGTTGTTTATTTGATGTTGTTTATTTGATGTTGTTATTGTTGTTGTTGACATAGTTGTTGTTGTTTATTTGACGTTGTTGTTGTTGTTGTCGTTGTTGTTTATTTGACTTTGTTGTTGTTGTTTATTTGATGTTGTTGTTGTTGTTGTTGTTGTTGACGTTGTTGTTGTTGTTGTTTATTGGACGTTGTTTTTGTTGTTTATTTGAGATTGTTATTGTTGTTGACGGTGTTGTTGTTGTTGTTGTTTATTTGACATTGTTGTTGTTGTTATTTATTTGACGTTGTTGTTATTGTTTATTTGATGTTGTTGTTGTTGTTTATTTGACGTTGTTGTTGTTGTTATTGTTTATTTGGCGTTGTTGTTGTTGTTTATTTGACGTTGTTATTGATGTTTATTTGACGTTGTTTTTGTTATTTGACGTTGTTGTTGTTGTTGTTGTATTAGTTGTTGTTGTTGTTGCTTATTTGATGTTGTTGTTATTGTTGCTATTTATTTGACGTTGTTGTTGTTGTTATTGTTTATTTGGCGTTGTTGTTGTTGTTGTTTATTTGACGTTGTTATTGTTGTTTATTTGACGTTGTTGTTGTTTATTTGACGTTGTTGTTGTTGTTGTTGTATTAGTTGTTGTTGTTGTTGTTGCTTATTTGATGTTGTTGTTATTGTTGCTATTTATTTGACGTTGTTGTTGTTGTTGTTGTTTATTTGACGTTGTTGTTGTTGTTGTTTATTTGACGTTGTTGTTGTTATTGTATTTGTTATTGTTGTTATTGTTGTTGCTTATTTGACGTTGTTGTTATTGTTGTTGTTTATTTGACGTTGTTGTTGTTGTTATTCATTTGACGTTGTTGTTGTTGTTGTTTATTTGACGTTGTTGTTGTTGTTCTTCATTTGACGTTGTTGTTGTCGTTGTTTTTGTTGTTTATTTGACGTTGTTGTTGTTATTTATTTGACGTTGTTGTTGTTGTTTATTTGACGTTGTTGTTGTTGTTTATTTGACGTTGTCGTTGTTGTTGTTGTTTATTTGACGTTGTTGTTGTTGTTGACGTTGTTGTTGTTATTGTTTATTTGATGTTGTTGTTGTTGTTGTTGACATAGTTGTTGTTGTTTATTTGACGTTGTTGTTGTTGTTATTGTTGTTGACGTTGTTGTTTATTTGATGTTGTTATTGTTGTTTATTTGACGTTGTTGTTGTTTTTGTTGACGTTGTTGTTGTTGTTGTTGTTTATTGGACGTTGTTGTTGTTGTTGTTTATTTGACATTGTTGTTGTTGTTGACGGTGTTGTTATTGTTGTTGTTTATTTGACATTATTGTTGTTGTTGTTATTTATTTGACGTTGTTGTTGTTGTTTATTTGACGTTGTTGTTGTTGTTTATTTGACGTTGTTGTTGTTGTTTATTTGACGTTGTTGTTTATTTGACGTTGTTGTTGTTGTTTATTTGATGTTTTTGTTGTTATTTGAAGTTGTTGTTGTTGTATTTCTTGTTGTTGTTGTTGTTGTTTATTTGATGTTGTTGTTGTTGTTGTTTATTTGACATTGCTGTTGTTGTTGTTGTTGTTGAAGTTGTTGTTGTAGTTGTTTATTTGACGTTGTTGTTGTTGTTGTTTATTTGATGTTATTTTAGTTGTTGTTGTTTATTTGACGTTGTTGTTTTTTATTTGACGTTGTTGTTGTTGACATTGTTGTTGTTGTTGTTGTTTATTTGATGTTGTTGTTGTTGTTTTTTATTTGACGTTGTTGTTGTTGACATTGTTGTTGTTGTTGTTTATTTGACGTTGTTGTTGTTTTTTATTTGACGTTGTTGTTGTTGACATTGTTGTTATTGTTTTTTATTTGACGTTGTTGTTATTGTTTTTTATTTGACGTTGTTGTTGTTGACATTGTTGTTGTTGTTGTTTATTTGACGTTGTTGTTGTTGTTGTTTATTTGACGTAGTTGTTGTTATTGACGTTGTTGTTGTTGTTTATTTGACATTTTTGTTATTGACGTTGTTGTTGTTGTTGTTATTGTTGTTGTTGTTGTTAATTTGACGTTGTTGTTGTTGTTGTTGTTTATTTGACGTTGTTGTTGTTGTTGTTTA
>OX451735.1:1339810200-1339852700 GCA_948472305.1 Vicia faba | reverse complement strand
GTTGTTTATTTGACGTTGTTGTTGTTGTTGTTGTTGTTTATTTGACGTAGTTGTTGTTATTGACGTTGTTGTTGGTGTTGTTTATTTGACATTTTTGTTGTTGTTATTGTTATTGTTGTTGTTGTTAATTTGACGTTGTTGTTGTTGTTGTTGTTTATTTGACGTTGTTGTTGTTGTTGTTTATTTGACGTTGTTGTTGTTGTTTATTTGATGTTGTTGTTGTTGTTATTTATTTGACGTTGTTGTTGTTGTTATTGTTTATTTGACGTTGTTGTTGTTGTTGTTTATTTGACGTTGTTATTGTTGTTTATTGGACGTTGTTATTGTTGTTTATTTGACATTGTTATTGTTATTTTACGTTGTTGTTGTTGTTATATGTGTTGTTGTTGTTGTTGTTGCTTATTTGACGTTGTTGTTATTGTTGCTATTTATTTGACGTTGTCATTGTTGTTGTTTATTTGACGTTGTTGTTGTTGTTGTTGTTTATTTGACGTTATTGTTGTTGTTGTTTATTTGACGTTGTTGTTGTTGTTGTTTATTTGACGTTGTTGTTGTTGTTGTTCTTTATTTGACATTGTTGTTGTTGTTGTTTTTGTTGTTTATTTGACGTTTTTGTTGTTATTTATTTGACGTTGTTGTTGGTGTTGTTGTTTATTTGACGTTGTTGTTAACGTTGTTGTTGTTGGTGTTTATTTGTCGTCGTTGTTGTTGTTGTTGTTGTTGTTGTTTATTTGACGTTGTTGTTGTTGTTGTTGTTGACGTTGTTATTGTTGTTGTTTATTTGATGTTGTTTATTTGATGTTGTTATTGTTGTTGTTGACATAGTTGTTGTTGTTTATTTGACGTTGTTGTTGTTGTTGTCGTTGTTGTTTATTTGACTTTGTTGTTGTTGTTTATTTGATGTTGTTGTTGTTGTTGTTGACGTTGTTGTTGTTGTTGTTTATTGGACGTTGTTTTTGTTGTTTATTTGAGATTGTTATTGTTGTTGACGGTGTTGTTGTTGTTGTTGTTTATTTGACATTGTTGTTGTTGTTATTTATTTGACGTTGTTGTTATTGTTTATTTGATGTTGTTGTTGTTGTTTATTTGACGTTGTTGTTGTTGTTATTGTTTATTTGGCGTTGTTGTTGTTGTTTATTTGACGTTGTTATTGTTGTTTATTTGACGTTGTTTTTGTTATTTGACGTTGTTGTTGTTGTTGTTGTATTAGTTGTTGTTGTTGTTGCTTATTTGATGTTGGTGTTATTGTTGCTATTTATTTGACGTTGTTGTTGTTGTTGTTGTTTATTTGACGTTGTTGTTGTTGTTGTTTATTTGACGTTGTTGTTGTTATTGTATTTGTTATTGTTGTTATTGTTGTTGCTTATTTGACGTTGTTGTTATTGTTGTTGTTTATTTGACGTTGTTGTTGTTGTTATTCATTTGACGTTGTTGTTGTTGTTGTTTATTTGACGTTGTTGTTGTTGTTCTTCATTTGACGTTGTTGTTGTCGTTGTTTTTGTTGTTTATTTGACGTTGTTGTTGTTATTTATTTGACGTTGTTGTTGTTGTTTATTTGACGTTGTTGTTGTTGTTTATTTGACGTTGTCGTTGTTGTTGTTGTTTATTTGACGTTGTTGTTGTTGTTGACGTTGTTGTTGTTATTGTTTATTTGATGTTGTTGTTGTTGTTGTTGACATAGTTGTTGTTGTTTATTTGACGTTGTTGTTGTTGTTATTGTTGTTGACGTTGTTGTTTATTTGATGTTGTTATTGTTGTTTATTTGACGTTGTTGTTTTTGTTGACGTTGTTGTTGTTGTTGTTTATTGGACGTTGTTGTTGTTGTTGTTTATTTGACATTGTTGTTGTTGTTGACGGTGTTGTTATTGTTGTTGTTTATTTGACATTATTGTTGTTGTTGTTATTTATTTGACGTTGTTGTTGTTGTTTATTTGACGTTGTTGTTGTTGTTTATTTGACGTTGTTGTTGTTGTTTATTTGACGTTGTTGTTTATTTGACGTTGTTGTTGTTGTTTATTTGATGTTTTTGTTGTTATTTGAAGTTGTTGTTGTTGTATTTCTTGTTGTTGTTGTTGTTGTTTATTTGATGTTGTTGTTGTTGTTGTTTATTTGACATTGCTGTTGTTGTTGTTGTTGTTGAAGTTGTTGTTGTAGTTGTTTATTTGACGTTGTTGTTGTTGTTGTTTATTTGATGTTATTTTAGTTGTTGTTGTTTATTTGACGTTGTTGTTTTTTATTTGACGTTGTTGTTGTTGACATTGTTGTTGTTGTTGTTGTTTATTTGATGTTGTTGTTGTTGTTTTTTATTTGACGTTGTTGTTGTTGACATTGTTGTTGTTGTTGTTTATTTGACGTTGTTGTTGTTGTTGTTTATTTGACGTAGTTGTTGTTATTGACGTTGTTGTTGTTGTTGTTGTTGTTTATTTGACATTTTTGTTGTTGTTGATGTTGTTGTTGTTGTTGTTTTTTATTTGACGTTGTTGTTGTTGTTTATTTGACGTTGTTGTTGTTGTTATTGTTGTTGTTGTTGTTAATTTGACGTTGTTGTTGTTGTTGTTTATTTGATGTTATTGTTGTTGTTGTTATTTATTTGACGTTGTTGTTGTTGTTATTGTTTATTTGACGTTGTTGTTGTGGTAGTTTATTTGACGTTGTTATTGTTGTTTATTGGACGTTGTTATTGTTGTTTATTTGACGTTGTTATTGTTATTTTACGTTGTTGTTGTTGTTATATGTGTTTTTGTTGTTGTTGTTGCTTATTTGACGTTGTTGTTATTGTTGCTATTTATTTGACGTTGTTATTGTTGTTGTTTATTTGACGTTGTTGTTGTTGTTGTTTATTTGACGTTATTGTTGTTGTTGTTTATTTGACGTTGTTGTTGTTGTTGTTATATTTTTTATTGTTGTTATTGTTGTTGCTTATTTGACGTTGTTGTTATTGTTGTTGTTTATTTGATGTTGTTGTTGTTGTTATTCATTTGATATTGTTGTTGTTGTTGTTGTTTATTTGACGTTGTTGTTGTTGTTGTTTTTATTGTTTATTTGACGTTTTTGTTGTTATTTATTTGACGTTGTTGTTGTTGTTGTTTATTTGACGTTGTTGTTAACGTTGTTGTTGTTGGTGTTTATTTGACGTTGTTGTTGTTGTTGTTGTTTATTTGACGTTGTTGTTGTTGTTGTTGACGTTGTTATTGTTGTTGTTTATTTGATGTTGTTATTGTTGTTGTTGACATAGTTGTTGTTGTTTATTTGACGTTGTTGTTGTTGTTTATTTGATGTTATTGTTGTTGTTGTTGACGTTGTTGTTGTTGTTGTTTATTGGACGTTGTTGTTGTTGTTTATTTGACATTGTTGTTGTTGTTATTTATTTGACGTTGTTGTTGTTGTTGTTAATTTGACGTTGTTGTTGTTGTTGTTTATTTGACATTGTTGTTGTTGTTGTTTATTTGACGTTGTTGTTGTTATTTATTTGACGTTGTTGTTGTTGTTATTGTTTATTTGGCGTTGTTGTTGTTGTTGTTTATTTGACGTTGTTATTGTTGTTTATTTGACGTTGTTTTTGTTATTTGACGTTGTTCTTGTTGTTGTTATATTAGTTGTTGTTGTTGTTGCTTATTTGACGTTGTTGTTATTGTTGCTATTTATTTGACGTTGTTGTTGTTGTTGTTTATTTGACGTTGTTATTGTTGTTGTTTATTTGACGTTGTTGTTGTTGTATTTGGTATTGTTGTTATTGTTGTTGCTTATTTGACGTTGTTGTTATTGTTGTTGTTTATTTGACTTTGTTGTTGTTGTTATTCATTTGACGTTGTTGTTGTTGTTGTTTATTTGACGTTGTTGTTATTGTTCTTCATTTGACGTTGTTGTTGTCGTTGTTTTTGTTGTTTATTTGACGTTGTTGTTGTTATTTATTTGACGTTGTTGTTGTTGTTTATTTGACGTTGTTGTTGTTGTTTATTTGACATTGTCGTTGTTGTTGTTGTTTATTTGACGTTGTTGTTGTTGTTTATTTGACGTTGTTGTTGTTGTTGACGTTGTTGTTGTTATTGTTTATTTGATGTTGTTGTTGTTGTTGTTGACATAGTTGTTGTTGTTTATTTGACGTTGTTGTTGTTGTTATTGTTGTTGACGTTGTTGTTTATTTGACGTTGTTATTGTTGTTTATTTGACGTTGTTGTTGTTTTTGTTGACGTTGTTGTTGTTGTTTATTGGACGTTGTTGTTGTTGTTTATTTGATGTTGTTGTTGTTGTTTATTTGACATTGCTGTTGTTGTTGTTGTTGATGTTGTTGTTGTAGTTTTTTATTTGACGTTGTTGTTGTTGACATTGTTGTTGTTGTTGTTTATTTGATGTTGTTGTTGTTGTTTTTTATTTGACGTTGTTGTTGTTGACATTGTTGTTGTTGTTGTTTATTTGACGTTGTTGTTGTTGTTGTTGTTTATTTGACGTAGTTGTTGTTATTGACGTTGTTGTTGTTGTTGTTGTTTTTTATTTGACATTTTTGTTGTTGTTGATGTTGTTGTTGTTGTTGTTTTTTATTTGACGTTGTTGTTGTTGTTTATTTGACGTTGTTGTTGTTGTTATTGTTGTTGTTGTTGTTAATTTGACGTTGTTGTTGTTGTTGTTTATTTGATGTTATTGTTGTTGTTGTTATTTATTTGACGTTGTTGTTGTTGTTATTGTTTATTTGACGTTGTTATTGTTGTTTATTTGACGTTGTTATTGTTATTTTACGTTGTTGTTGTTGTTATATGTGTTGTTGTTGTTGTTGCTTATTTGACGTTGTTGTTATTGTTGCTATTTATTTGACGTTGTTATTGTTGTTGTTTATTTGACGTTGTTGTTGTTGTTTATTTGACGTTATTGTTGTTGTTGTTTATTTGACGTTGTTGTTGTTGTTGTTGTTATATTTTTTATTGTTGTTATTGTTGTTGCTTATTTGACGTTGTTGTTATTGTTGTTGTTTATTTGATGTTGTTGTTGTTGTTATTCATTTGATATTGTTGTTGTTGTTGTTGCTTATTTGACGTTGTTGTTGTTGTTTTTATTGTTTATTTGACGTTTTTGTTGTTATTTATTTGACGTTGTTGTTGTTGTTGTTTATTTGACGTTGTTGTTAACGTTGTTGTTGTTGGTGTTTATTTGACGTTGTTGTTGTTGTTGTTGTTTATTTGACGTTGTTGTTGTTGTTGACGTTGTTATTGTTGTTGTTTATTTGATGTTGTTATTGTTGTTGTTGACATAGTTGTTGTTGTTTATTTGACGTTGTTGTTGTTGTTTATTTGATGTTATTGTTGTTGTTGTTGACGTTGTTGTTGTTGTTGTTTATTGGACGTTGTTGTTGTTGTTTATTTGACATTGTTGTTGTTGTTATTTATTTGACGTTGTTGTTGTTGTTGTTAATTTGACGTTGTTGTTGTTGTTGTTGTTTATTTGACATTGTTGTTGTTGTTGTTTATTTGACGTTGTTGTTGTTATTTATTTGACGTTGTTGTTGTTGTTATTGTTTATTTGGCGTTGTTGTTGTTGTTGTTTATTTGACGTTGTTATTGTTGTTTATTTGACGTTGTTTTTGTTATTTGACGTTGTTCTTGTTGTTGTTATATTAGTTGTTGTTGTTGTTGCTTATTTGACGTTGTTGTTATTGTTGCTATTTATTTGACGTTGTTGTTGTTGTTGTTTATTTGACGTTGTTATTGTTGTTGTTTATTTGACGTTGTTGTTGTTGTATTTGGTATTGTTGTTATTGTTGTTGCTTATTTGACGTTGTTGTTATTGTTGTTGTTTATTTGACTTTGTTGTTGTTGTTATTCATTTGACGTTGTTGTTGTTGTTGTTTATTTGACGTTGTTGTTATTGTTCTTCATTTGACGTTGTTGTTGTCGTTGTTTTTGTTGTTTATTTGACGTTGTTGTTGTTATTTATTTGACGTTGTTGTTGTTGTTTATTTGACGTTGTTGTTGTTGTTTATTTGACGTTGTCGTTGTTGTTGTTTATTTGACGTTGTTGTTGTTGTTTATTTGACGTTGTTGTTGTTGTTGACGTTGTTGTTGTTATTGTTTATTTGATGTTGTTGTTGTTGTTGTTGACATAGTTGTTGTTGTTTATTTGACGTTGTTGTTGTTGTTATTGTTGTTGACGTTGTTGTTTATTTGACGTTGTTATTGTTGTTTATTTGACGTTGTTGTTGTTTTTGTTGACGTTGTTGTTGTTGTTGTTTATTGGACGTTGTTGTTGTTGTTTATTTGATGTTGTTGTTGTTGTTTATTTGACATTGCTGTTGTTGTTGTTGTTGTTGATGTTGTTGTTGTAGTTTTTTATTTGACGTTGTTGTTGTTGACATTGTTGTTGTTGTTGTTTATTTGATGTTGTTGTTGTTGTTTTTTATTTGACGTTGTTGTTGTTGACATTGTTGTTGTTGTTGTTTATTTGACGTTGTTGTTGTTGTTGTTGTTTATTTGACGTAGTTGTTGTTATTGACGTTGTTGTTGTTGTTGTTGTTTTTATTTGACATTTTTGTTGTTGTTGATGTTGTTGTTGTTGTTGTTTTTTATTTGACGTTGTTGTTGTTGTTTATTTGACGTTGTTGTTGTTGTTATTGTTGTTGTTGTTGTTAATTTGACGTTGTTGTTGTTGTTGTTTATTTGATGTTATTGTTGTTGTTGTTATTTATTTGACGTTGTTGTTGTTGTTATTGTTTATTTGACGTTGTTATTGTTGTTTATTTGACGTTGTTATTGTTATTTTACGTTGTTGTTGTTGTTATATGTGTTGTTGTTGTTGTTGCTTATTTGACGTTGTTGTTATTGTTGCTATTTATTTGACGTTGTTATTGTTGTTGTTTATTTGACGTTGTTGTTGTTGTTTATTTGACGTTATTGTTGTTGTTGTTTATTTGACGTTGTTGTTGTTGTTGTTATATTTTTTATTGTTGTTATTGTTGTTGCTTATTTGACGTTGTTGTTATTGTTGTTGTTTATTTGATGTTGTTGTTGTTGTTATTCATTTGATATTGTTGTTGTTGTTGTTGCTTATTTGACGTTGTTGTTGTTGTTTTTATTGTTTATTTGACGTTTTTGTTGTTATTTATTTGACGTTGTTGTTGTTGTTGTTTATTTGACGTTGTTGTTAACGTTGTTGTTGTTGGTGTTTATTTGACGTTGTTGTTGTTGTTGTTGTTTATTTGACGTTGTTGTTGTTGTTGTTGACGTTGTTATTGTTGTTGTTTATTTGATGTTGTTATTGTTGTTGTTGACATAGTTGTTGTTGTTTATTTGACGTTGTTGTTGTTGTTTATTTGATGTTATTGTTGTTGTTGTTGACGTTGTTGTTGTTGTTGTTTATTGGACGTTGTTGTTGTTGTTTATTTGACATTGTTGTTGTTGTTATTTATTTGACGTTGTTGTTGTTGTTGTTAATTTGACGTTGTTGTTGTTGTTGTTGTTTATTTGACATTGTTGTTGTTGTTGTTTATTTGACGTTGTTGTTGTTATTTATTTGACGTTGTTGTTGTTGTTATTGTTTATTTGGCGTTGTTGTTGTTGTTGTTTATTTGACGTTGTTATTGTTGTTTATTTGACGTTGTTTTTGTTATTTGACGTTGTTCTTGTTGTTGTTATATTAGTTGTTGTTGTTGTTGCTTATTTGACGTTGTTGTTATTGTTGCTATTTATTTGACGTTGTTGTTGTTGTTGTTTATTTGACGTTGTTATTGTTGTTGTTTATTTGACGTTGTTGTTGTTGTATTTGGTATTGTTGTTATTGTTGTTGCTTATTTGACGTTGTTGTTATTGTTGTTGTTTATTTGACTTTGTTGTTGTTGTTATTCATTTGACGTTGTTGTTGTTGTTGTTTATTTGACGTTGTTGTTATTGTTCTTCATTTGACGTTGTTGTTGTCGTTGTTTTTGTTGTTTATTTGACGTTGTTGTTGTTATTTATTTGACGTTGTTGTTGTTGTTTATTTGACGTTGTTGTTGTTGTTTATTTGACGTTGTCGTTGTTGTTGTTGTTTATTTGACGTTGTTGTTGTTGTTGACGTTGTTGTTGTTATTGTTTATTTGATGTTGTTGTTGTTGTTGACATAGTTGTTGTTGTTTATTTGACGTTGTTGTTGTTGTTATTGTTGTTGACGTTGTTGTTTATTTGACGTTGTTATTGTTGTTTATTTGACGTTGTTGTTGTTTTTGTTGACGTTGTTGTTGTTGTTGTTTATTGGACGTTGTTGTTGTTGTTTATTTGATGTTGTTGTTGTTGTTTATTTGACATTGCTGTTGTTGTTGTTGTTGTTGATGTTGTTGTTGTAGTTTTTTATTTGACGTTGTTGTTGTTGACATTGTTGTTGTTGTTGTTTATTTGATGTTGTTGTTGTTGTTTTTTATTTGACGTTGTTGTTGTTGACATTGTTGTTGTTGTTGTT
Source organism: Vicia faba (assembly GCA_948472305.1). Classification (NCBI taxonomy): domain Eukaryota; kingdom Viridiplantae; phylum Streptophyta; class Magnoliopsida; order Fabales; family Fabaceae; genus Vicia; species Vicia faba. The sequence continues at coordinate 1,339,844,282 of OX451735.1, read as the reverse complement.
TATTTGACGTTGTTGTTGTTGTTGTTGTTTATTTGACGTAGTTGTGGTTATTGACGTTGTTGTTGTTGTTGTTGTTTTTTATTTGACATTTTTGTTGTTGTTGATGTTGTTGTTGTTGTTGTTTTTTATTTGACGTTGTTGTTGTTGTTTATTTGACGTTGTTGTTGTTGTTATTGTTGTTGTTGTTGTTAATTTGACGTTGTTGTTGTTGTTGTTTATTTGATGTTATTGTTGTTGTTGTTATTTATTTGACGTTGTTGTTGTTGTTATTGTTTATTTGACGTTGTTATTGTTGTTTATTTGACGTTGTTATTGTTATTTTACGTTGTTGTTGTTGTTATATGTGTTGTTGTTGTTGTTGCTTATTTGACGTTGTTGTTATTGTTGCTATTTATTTGACGTTGTTATTGTTGTTGTTTATTTGACGTTGTTGTTGTTGTTTATTTGACGTTATTGTTGTTGTTGTTTATTTGACGTTGTTGTTGTTGTTGTTGTTATATTTTTTATTGTTGTTATTGTTGTTGCTTATTTGACGTTGTTGTTATTGTTGTTGTTTATTTGATGTTGTTGTTGTTGTTATTCATTTGATATTGTTGTTGTTGTTGTTGCTTATTTGACGTTGTTGTTGTTGTTTTTATTGTTTATTTGACGTTTTTGTTGTTATTTATTTGACGTTGTTGTTGTTGTTGTTGTTTATTTGACGTTGTTGTTAACGTTGTTGTTGTTGGTGTTTATTTGACGTTGTTGTTGTTGTTGTTGTTTATTTGACGTTGTTGTTGTTGTTGTTGACGTTGTTATTGTTGTTGTTTATTTGATGTTGTTATTGTTGTTGTTGACATAGTTGTTGTTGTTTATTTGACGTTGTTGTTGTTGTTTATTTGATGTTATTGTTGTTGTTGTTGTTGTTGTTTATTGGACGTTGTTGTTGTTGTTTATTTGACATTGTTGTTGTTGTTATTTATTTGACGTTGTTGTTGTTGTTGTTAATTTGACGTTGTTGTTGTTGTTGTTGTTTATTTGACATTGTTGTTGTTGTTGTTTATTTGACGTTGTTGTTGTTATTTATTTGACGTTGTTGTTGTTGTTATTGTTTATTTGGCGTTGTTGTTGTTGTTGTTTATTTGACGTTGTTATTGTTGTTTATTTGACGTTGTTTTTGTTATTTGACGTTGTTCTTGTTGTTGTTATATTAGTTGTTGTTGTTGTTGCTTATTTGACGTTGTTGTTATTGTTGCTATTTATTTGACGTTGTTGTTGTTGTTTATTTGACGTTGTTATTGTTGTTGTTTATTTGACGTTGTTGTTGTTGTATTTGGTATTGTTGTTATTGTTGTTGCTTATTTGACGTTGTTGTTATTGTTGTTGTTTATTTGACTTTGTTGTTGTTGTTATTCATTTGACGTTGTTGTTGTTGTTGTTTATTTGACGTTGTTGTTATTGTTCTTCATTTGACGTTGTTGTTGTCGTTGTTTTTGTTGTTTATTTGACGTTGTTGTTGTTATTTATTTGACGTTGTTGTTGTTGTTTATTTGACGTTGTTGTTGTTGTTTATTTGACGTTGTCGTTGTTGTTGTTGTTTATTTGACGTTGTTGTTGTTGTTTATTTGACGTTGTTGTTGTTGTTGACGTTGTTGTTGTTATTGTTTATTTGATGTTGTTGTTGTTGTTGACATAGTTGTTGTTGTTTATTTGACGTTGTTGTTGTTGTTATTGTTGTTGACGTTGTTGTTTATTTGACGTTGTTATTGTTGTTTATTTGACGTTGTTGTTGTTTTTGTTGACGTTGTTGTTGTTGTTGTTTATTGGACGTTGTTGTTGTTGTTTATTTGATGTTGTTGTTGTTGTTTATTTGACATTGCTGTTGTTGTTGTTGTTGTTGATGTTGTTGTTGTAGTTTTTTATTTGACGTTGTTGTTGTTGACATTGTTGTTGTTGTTGTTTATTTGATGTTGTTGTTGTTGTTTTTTATTTGACGTTGTTGTTGTTGACATTGTTGTTGTTGTTGTTTATTTGACGTTGTTGTTGTTGTTGTTTATTTGACGTAGTTGTTGTTATTGACGTTGTTGTTGTTGTTGTTTATTTGACATTTTTGTTGTTGTTGATGTTGTTGTTGTTGTTGTTTTTTATTTGACGTTGTTGTTGTTGTTTATTTGACGTTGTTGTTGTTGTTATTGTTGTTGTTGTTGTTGTTAATTTGACGTTGTTGTTGTTGTTGTTTATTTGATGTTGTTGTTGTTGTTGTTATTTATTTGACGTTGTTGTTGTTGTTATTGTTTATTTGACGTTGTTGTTGTGGTAGTTTATTTGACGTTGTTATTGTTGTTTATTGGACGTTGTTATTGTTGTTTATTTGACGTTGTTATTTTTATTTTACGTTGTTGTTGTTGTTATATGTGTTGTTGTTGTTGTTGTTGCTTATTTGACGTTGTTATTATTGTTGCTATTTATTTGACGTTGTTATTGTTGTTGTTTATTTGACGTTGTTGTTGTTGTTTATTTGACGTTATAGTTGTTGTTGTTTATTTGACGTTGTTGTTGTTGTTGTTGTTATATTTGTTATTGTTGTTATTGTTGTTGCTTATTTGACGTTGTTGTTATTGTTGTTGTTTATTTGACGTTGTTGTTGTTGTTGTTATTCATTTGATGTTGTTGTTGTTGTTGTTTATTTGACGTTGTTGTTGTTGTTGTTCTTTATTTGACGTTGTTGTTGTTGTTGTTGTTTTTATTGTTTATTTGACGTTTTTGTTGTTATTTATTTGACGTTGTTGTTGTTGTTTATTTGACGTTGTTGTTAACGTTGTTGTTGTTGGTGTTTATTTGACGTTGTTGTTGTTGTTGTTGTTTATTTGACGTTGTTGTTGTTGTTGACGTTGTTATTGTTGTTGTTTATTTGATGTTGTTATTGTTGTTGTTGACATAGTTGTTGTTGTTTATTTGACGTTGTTGTTGTTGTTGTTGTTGTCGTTGTTGTTTATTTGACGTTGTTGTTGTTGTTGTTTATTTGATGTTGTTGTTGTTGTTGTTGACGTTGTTGTTGTTGTTGTTGTTTATTGGACGTTGTTGTTGTTGTTTATTTGACATTGTTATTGTTGTTGACGGTGTTGTTGTTGTTGTTGTTTATTTGACATTGTTGTTGTTGTTATTTATTTGACGTTGTTGTTGTTGTTAATTTGACGTTGTTGTTGTTGTTGTTGTTTATTTGACATTGTTGTTGTTGTTGTTTATTTGACGTTGTTGTTGTTGTTATTTATTTGACGTTGTTGTTGTTGTTATTGTTTATTTGGCGTTGTTGTTGTTGTTGTTGTTGTTTATTTGACGTTGTTATTGTTGTTTATTTGACGTTGTTTTTGTTATTTGACGTTGTTGTTGTTGTTGTTGTATTAGTTGTTGTTGTTGTTGCTTATTTGACGTTGTTGTTATTGTTGCTATTTATTTGACATTGTTGTTGTTGTTGTTTATTTGACGTTGTTGTTGTTGTTATTTATTTGACGTTGTTGTTGTTGTATTTGGTATTGTTGTTATTGTTGTTGCTTATTTGACGTTGTTGTTATTGTTGTTGTTTATTTGACTTTGTTGTTGTCGTTATTCAGTTGACGTCGTTGTTGTTGTTGTTTATTTGACGTTGTTGTTGTTGTTCTTCATTTGACGTTGTTGTTGTCGTTGTTTTTGTTGTTTATTTGACGTTGTTGTTGTTATTTATTTGACGTTGTTGTTGTTGTTTATTTGACGTTGTTGTTGTTGTTTATTTGACGTTGTCGTTGTTGTTGTTGTTTATTTGACGTTGTTGTTGTTGTTGTTTATTTGACGTTGTTGTTGTTGTTGACGTTGTTGTTGATATTGTTTATTTGATGTTGTTGTTGTTGTTGACATAGTTGTTGTTGTTTATTTGACGTTGTTGTTGTTGTTATTGTTGTTGACGTTGTTGTTTATTTGACGTTGTTATTGTTGTTTATTTGACGTTGTTGTTGTTTTTGTTGACGTTGTTGTTGTTGTTGTTTATTGGACGTTGTTGTTGTTGTTGTTTATTTGATGTTGTTGTTGTTGTTGTTTATTTGACATTGTTGTTGTTGTTGTTGTTGACGTTGTTGTTGTAGTTGTTTATTTGACGTTGTTGTTGTTGTTGTTTATTTGATGTTATTTTAGTTGTTGTTGTTTATTTGACGTTGTTGTTGTTTTTTATTTGACGTTGTTGTTGTTGACATTGTTGTTGTTGTTGTTTATTTGATGTTGTTGTTGTTGTTTTTTATTTGACGTTGTTGTTGTTGACATTGTTGTTGTTGTTGTTTATTTGACGTTGTTGTTGTTGTTGTTGTTTATTTGACATAGTTGTTGTTATTGACGTTGTTGTGGTTGTTGTTGTTTATTTGACATTTTTGTTGTTGTTGATGTTGTTGTTGTTGTTGTTTTTTATTTGACGTTGTTGTTGTTGTTTATTTGACGTTGTTGTTGTTGTTATTGTTGTTGTTGTTGTTGTTAATTTGACGTTGTTGTTGTAGTTGTTTATTTGATGTTGTTGTTGTTGTTATTTATTTGACGTTGTTGTTGTTGTTATTGTTTATTTGACGTTGTTGTTGTGGTAGTTTATTTGACGTTGTTATTGTTGTTTATTGGACGTTGTTATTGTTGTTTATTTGACGTTGTTATTGTTATTTTACGTTGTTGTTGTTGTTATATGTGTTGTTGTTGTTGTTGTTGTTGTTGCTTATTTGACGTTGTTGTTATTGTTGCTATTTATTTGACGTTGTTATTGTTGTTGTTTATTTGACGTTGTTGTTGTTGTTTATTTGACGTTATTGTTGTGGTTGTTTATTTGACGTTGTTGTTGTTGTTGTTATATTTGTTATTGTTGTTATTGTTGTTGCTTATTTGACGTTGTTGTTATTGTTGTTGTTTATTTGACGTTGTTGTTGTTGTTATTCATTTGATGTTGTTGTTGTTGTTGTTTATTTCACATTGTTGTTGTTGTTGTTGTTGTTCTTTATTTGACGTTGTTGTTGTTGTTGTTGTTTTTATTGTTTATTTGACGTTTTTGTTGTTATTTATTTGTCGTCGTTGTTGTTGTTTATTTGACGTTGTTGTTAACGTTGTTGTTGTTGGTGTTTATTTGACGTTGTTTTTGTTGTTGTTGTTTATTTGACGTTGTTGTTGTTGTTGACGTTGTTATTGTTGTTGTTTATTTGATGTTGTTATTGTTGTTGTTGACATAGTTGTTGTTGTTTATTTGACGTTGTTGTTGTTGTTGTTGCCGTTGTTGTTTATTTGACGTTGTTGTTGTTGTTGTTGTTTATTTGATGTTGTTATTGTTGTTGTTGACGTTGTTGTTGTTGTTGTTTATTGGACGTTGTTGTTGTTGTTTATTTGACATTGTTATTGTTGTTGACGGTGTTGTTGTTGTTGTTGTTTATTTGACATTGTTGTTGTTGTTATTTATTTGACGTTGTTGTTGTTAATTTGACGTTGTTGTTGTTGTTGTTGTTTATTTGACATTGTTTATGTTGTTGTTTATTTGACGTTGTTGTTGTTGTTATTTATTTGACGTTGTTGTTGTTGTTATTGTTTATTTGGCGTTGTTGTTGTTGTTGTTTATTTGACGTTGTTATTATTGTTTATTTGACGTTGTTTTTGTTATTTGACGTTGTTGTTGTTGTTGTTGTATTAGTTGTTGTTGTTGTTGCTTATTTGACGTTGTTGTTATTGTTGCTATTTATTTGACGTTGTTGTTGTTGTTGTTTATTTGACGTTGTTGTTGTTGTTGTTTATTTGACGTTGTTGTTGTTGTATTTGGTATTGTTGTTATTGTTGTTGCTTATTTGACGTTGTTGTTATTGTTGTTGTTTATTTGACTTTGTTGTTGTTGTTATTCATTTGACGTTGTTGTTGTTGTTGGTTTTTATTTGACGTTGTTGTTGTTGTTCTTCATTTGACATTGTTGTTGTCGTTGTTTTTGTTGTTTATTTGACGTTGTTGTTGTTATTTATTTGACGTTGTTGTTGTTGTTTATTTGACGTTGTTGTTGTTGTTTATTTGACGTTGTCGTTGTTGTTGTTGTTTATTTGACGTTGTTGTTGTTGTTTATTTGACGTTGTTGTTGTTGTTTATTTGACGTTGTTGTTGTTGTTGACGTTGTTGTTGTTATTGTTTATTTGATGTTTTTGTTCTTGTTGTTGACATAGTTGTTGTTGTTTATTTGACATTGTTGTTGTTGTTATTGTTGTTGACGTTGTTGTTTATTTGACGTTGTTATTGTTGTTTATTTGACGTTGTTGTTGTTTTTGTTGACGTTGTTGTTGTTGTTGTTTATTGGACGTTGTTGTTGTTGTTGTTTATTTGATGTTGTTGTTGTTGTTGTTTATTTGACATTGCTGTTGTTGTTGTTGTTGTTGACGTTGTTGTTGTAGTTGTTTATTTGACGTTGTTGTTGTTGTTGTTTATTTGATGTTATTTTAGTTGTTGTTGTTTATTTGACGTTGTTGTTGTTTTTTATTTGACGTTGTTGTTGTTGACATTGTTGTTGTTGTTGTTTATTTGATGTTGTTGTTGTTGTTTTTTATTTGACGTTGTTGTTGTTGACATTGTTGTTGTTGTTATTTATTTGACGTTGTTGTTGTTGTTGTTTATTTGACATAGTTGTTGTTATTGACGTTGTTGTTGTTGTTGTTGTTTATTTGACATTTTTGTTGTTGTTGATGTTGTTGTTGTTGTTGTTTTTTATTTGACGTTGTTGTTGTTGTTTATTTGACGTTGTTGTTGTTGTTATTGTTGTTGTTGTTGTTGTTAATTTGACGTTGTTGTTGTTGTTGTTTATTTGATGTTGTTGTTGTTGTTATTTATTTGACGTTGTTGTTGTTGTTATTGTTTATTTGACGTTGTTGTTGTGGTAGTTTATTTGACGTTGTTATTGTTGTTTATTGGACGTTGTTATTGTTGTTTATTTGACGTTGTTATTATTATTTTACGTTGTTGTTGTTGTTATATGTGTTGTTGTTGTTGTTGTTGTTGTTGCTTATTTGACGTTGTTGTTATTGTTGCTATTTATTTGACGTTGTTATTGTTGTTGTTTATTTGACGTTGTTGTTGTTGTTTATTTGACGTTATTGTTGTGGTTGTTTATTTGACGTTGTTGTTGTTGTTGTTATATTTGTTATTGTTGTTATTGTTGTTGCTTATTTGACGTTGTTGTTATTGTTGTTGTTTATTTGACGTTGTTGTTGTTGTTATTCATTTGATGTTGTTGTTGTTGTTGTTTATTTCACATTGTTGTTGTTGTTGTTGTTCTTTATTTGACGTTGTTGTTGTTGTTGTTTTTATTGTTTATTTGACGTTTTTGTTGTTATTTATTTGTCGTTGTTGTTGTTGTTTATTTGACGTTGTTGTTAACGTTGTTGTTGTTGGTGTTTATTTGACGTTGTTGTTGTTGTTGTTTATTTGACGTTGTTGTTGTTGTTGACGTTGTTATTGTTGTTGTTTATTTGATGTTGTTATTGTTGTTGTTGACATAGTTGTTGTTGTTTATTTGATGTTGTTGTTGTTGTTGTTGTTTATTTGATGTTGTTATTGTTGTTGTTGACGTTGTTGTTGTTGTTGTTTATTGGACGTTGTTGTTGTTGTTTATTTGACATTGTTATTGTTGTTGACGGTGTTGTTGTTGTTGTTGTTTATTTGACATTGTTGTTGTTGTTATTTATTTGACGTTGTTGTTGTTGTTAATTTGACGTTGTTGTTGTTGTTGTTTATTTGACATTGTTTATGTTGTTGTTTATTTGACGTTGTTGTTGTTGTTATTTATTTGACGTTGTTGTTGTTGTTATTGTTTATTTGGCGTTGTTGTTGTTGTTGTTTATTTGACGTTGTTATTATTGTTTATTTGATGTTGTTTTTGTTATTTGACGTTGTTGTTGTTGTTGTTGTATTAGTTGTTGTTGTTGTTGCTTATTTGACGTTGTTGTTATTGTTGCTATTTATTTGACGTTGTTGTTGTTGTTGTTTATTTGACGTTGTTGTTGTTGTTGTTTATTTGACGTTGTTGTTGTTGTATTTGGTATTGTTGTTATTATTGTTGCTTATTTGACGTTGTTGTTATTGTTGTTGTTTATTTGACTTTGTTGTTGTTGTTATTCATTTTACGTTGTTGTTGTTGTTGTTTATTTGACGTTGTTGTTGTTGTTCTTCATTTGACGTTGTTGTTGTCGTTGTTTTTGTTGTTTATTTGACGTTGTTGTTGTTATTTATTTGACGTTGTTGTTGTTGTTTATTTGACGTTGTTGTTGTTGTTTATTTGACGTTGTCGTTGTTGTTGTTGTTTATTTAACGTTGTTGTTGTTGTTTATTTGACGTTGTTGTTGTTGTTGACGTTGTTGTTGTTATTGTTTATTTGATGTTGTTGTTGTTGTTGTTGACATAGTTGTTGTTGTTTATTTGACGTTATTGTTGTTGTTATTGTTGTTGACGTTGTTGTTTATTTGACGTTGTTATTGTTGTTTATTTGACGTTGTTGTTGTTTTTGTTGACGTTGTTGTTGTTGTTGTTTATTGGACGTTGTTGTTGTTGTTGTTTATTTGACATTGTTGTTGTTGTTGACGGTGTTGTTATTGTTGTTGTTTATTTGACATTGTTGTTGTTGTTGTTATTTATTTGACGTTGTTGTTGTTGTTGTTGTTTATTTGACGTTGTTGTTGTTGTTTATTTGACGTTGTTGTTTATTTGACATTGTTGTTGTTGTTTATTTGATGTTTTTGTTGTTATTTGAAGTTGTTGTTGTTGTATTTGTTGTTGTTGTTGTTGTTGTTGTTGTTTATTTGATGTTGTTGTTGTTGTTGTTTATTTGACATTGCCGTTGTTATTGTTGTTTGACGTTGTTGTTGTTGTTGTTGTTGTTTATTTGACGTTATTGTTGTTGTTGTTTATTTGACGTTGTTGTTTTTGTTGTTATATTTGTTATTGTTGTTATTGTTGTTGCTGATTTGACGTTGTTGTTATTGTTGTATTTTATTTGACGTTGTTGTTGTTGTTGTTATTCATTTGATGTTGTTGTTGTTGTTGTTTATTTGACGTTGTTGTTGTTGTTGTTGTTCTTTCTTTGACGTTGTTGTTGTTGTTTTTATTGTTTATTTGACGTTTTTGTTGTTATTTATTTGACGTTGTTGTTGTTGTTTATTTGACGTTGTTGTTAACGTTGTTGTTGTTGGTGTTTATTTGACGTTGTTGTTGTTGTTGTTTATTTGACGTTGTTGTTGTTGGTGACGTTGTTATTGTTGTTGTTTATTTGATGTTGTTATTGTTGTTGTTGACATAGTTGTTGTTGTTTATTTGACGTTGTTGTTGTTGTTGTTGCCGTTGTTGTTTATTTGACGTTGTTGTTGTTGTTTATTTGATGTTGTTGTTGTTGTTGTTGACGTTGTTGTTGTTGTTGTTTATTGGACGTTGTTGTTGTTGTTTATTTGACATTGTTATTGTTGTTGACGGTGTTGTTGTTGTTGTTTATTTGACATTGTTGTTGTTGTTATTTATTTGACGTTGTTGTTGTTGTTGATAATTTGACGTTGTTGTTGTTGTTGTTTATTTGACATTGTTGTTGTTGTTTATTTGACGTTGTTGTTGTTGTTATTTATTTGACGTTGTTGTTGTTGTTGTTATTGTTTATTTGGCGTTGTTGTTGTTGTTGTTTATATGACGTTGTTATTGTTGTTTATTTGACGTTGTTTTTGTTATTTGACGTTGTTGTTGTTGTTGTTATTGTATTCGTTGTTGTTGTTGTTGCTTATTTGACGTTGTTGTTATTGTTGCTATTTATTTGACGTTGTTGTTGTTGTTGTTTATTTGACGTTGTTATTGTTGTTGTTTATTTGACGTTGTTGTTGTTGTATTTGGTATTGTTGTTATTGTTGTTGCTTATTTGACGTTGTTGTTATTGTTGTTGTTTATTTGACTTTGTTGTTGTTGTTATTCATTTGACGTTGTTGTTGTTGTTGTTTATTTGACGTTGTTGTTATTGTTCTTCATTTGACGTTGTTGTTGTCGTTGTTTTTGTTGTTTATTTGACGTTGTTGTTGTTATTTATTTGACGTTGTTGTTGTTGTTTATTTGACGTTGTTGTTGTTGTTTATTTGACGTTGTCGTTGTTGTTGTTGTTTATTTGACGTTGTTGTTGTTGTTTATTTGACGTTGTTGTTGTTGTTGACGTTGTTGTTGTTATTGTTTATTTGATGTTGTTGTTGTTGTTGTTGACATAGTTGTTGTTGTTTATTTGACGTTGTTGTTGTTGTTATTGTTGTTGACGTTGTTGTTTATTTGACGTTGTTATTGTTGTTTATTTGACATTGTTGTTGTTTTTGTTGACGTTGTTGTTGTTGTTGTTTATTGGACGTTGTTGTTGTTGTTTATTTGATGTTGTTGTTGTTGTTTATTTGACATTGCTGTTGTTGTTGTTGTTGATGTTGTTGTTGTAGTTTTTTATTTGACGTTGTTGTTGTTGACATTGTTGTTGTTGTTGTTTATTTGATGTTGTTGTTGTTGTTTTTTATTTGACGTTGTTGTTGTTGACATTGTTGTTGTTGTTGTTTATTTGACGTTGTTGTTGTTGTTGTTTATTTGACGTAGTTGTTGTTATTGACGTTGTTGTTGTTGTTGTTGTTGTTTATTTGACATTTTTGTTGTTGTTGATGTTGTTGTTGTTGTTGTTGTTGTTAATTTGACGTTGTTGTTGTTGTTGTTTATTTGATGTTGTTGTTGTTGTTATTTATTTGACGTTGTTGTTGTTGTTATTGTTTATTTGACGTTGTTGTTGTGGTAGTTTATTTGACGTTGTTATTGTTGTTTATTGGACGTTGTTATTGTTGTTTATTTGACGTTGTTATTATTATTTTACGTTGTTGTTGTTGTTATATGTGTTGTTGTTGTTGTTGTTGTTGTTGCTTATTTGACGTTGTTGTTATTGTTGCTATTTATTTGACGTTGTTATTGTTGTTGTTTATTTGACGTTGTTGTTGTTGTTTATTTGACGTTATTGTTGTGGTTGTTTATTTGACGTTGTTGTTGTTGTTGTTATATTTGTTATTGTTGTTATTGTTGTTGCTTATTTGACGTTGTTGTTATTGTTGTTGTTTATTTGACGTTGTTGTTGTTGTTATTCATTTGATGTTGTTGTTGTTGTTGTTTATTTCACATTGTTGTTGTTGTTGTTGTTCTTTATTTGACGTTGTTGTTGTTGTTGTTTTTATTGTTTATTTGACGTTTTTGTTGTTATTTATTTGTCGTTGTTGTTGTTGTTTATTTGACGTTGTTGTTAACGTTGTTGTTGTTGGTGTTTATTTGACGTTGTTGTTGTTGTTGTTTATTTGACGTTGTTGTTGTTGTTGACGTTGTTATTGTTGTTGTTTATTTGATGTTGTTATTGTTGTTGTTGACATAGTTGTTGTTGTTTATTTGACGTTGTTGTTGTTTATTTGATGTTGTTATTGTTGTTGTTGACGTTGTTGTTGTTGTTGTTTATTGGACGTTGTTGTTGTTGTTTATTTGACATTGTTATTGTTGTTGACGGTGTTGTTGTTGTTGTTGTTTATTTGACATTGTTGTTGTTGTTATTTATTTGACGTTGTTGTTGTTAATTTGACGTTGTTGTTGTTGTTGTTTATTTGACATTGTTTATGTTGTTGTTTATTTGACGTTGTTGTTGTTGTTATTTATTTGACGTTGTTGTTGTTGTTATTGTTTATTTGGCGTTGTTGTTGTTGTTGTTTATTTGACGTTGTTATTATTGTTTATTTGATGTTGTTTTTGTTATTTGACGTTGTTGTTGTTGTTGTTGTATTAGTTGTTGTTGTTGTTGCTTATTTGACGTTGTTGTTATTGTTGCTATTTATTTGACGTTGTTGTTGTTGTTGTTTATTTGACGTTGTTGTTGTTGTTGTTTATTTGACGTTGTTGTTGTTGTATTTGGTATTGTTGTTATTGTTGTTGCTTATTTGACGTTGTTGTTATTGTTGTTGTTTATTTGACTTTGTTGTTGTTGTTATTCATTTTACGTTGTTGTTGTTGTTGTTTATTTGACATTGTTGTTGTTGTTCTTCATTTGACGTTGTTGTTGTCGTTGTTTTTGTTGTTTATTTGACGTTGTTGTTGTTATTTATTTGACGTTGTTGTTGTTGTTTATTTGACGTTGTTGTTGTTGTTTATTTGACGTTGTCGTTGTTGTTCTTGTTTATTTAACGTTGTTGTTGTTGTTTATTTGACGTTGTTGTTGTTGTTGACGTTGTTGTTGTTATTGTTTATTTGATGTTGTTGTTGTTGTTGTTGACATAGTTGTTGTTGTTTATTTGAAGTTATTGTTGTTGTTATTGTTGTTGACGTTGTTGTTTATTTGACGTTGTTATTGTTGTTTATTTGACGTTGTTGTTGTTTTTGTTGACGTTGTTGTTGTTGTTGTTTATTGGACGTTGTTGTTGTTGTTGTTTATTTGACATTGTTGTTGTTGTTGACGGTGTTGTTATTGTTGTTGTTTATTTGACATTGTTGTTGTTGTTGTTATTTATTTGACGTTGTTGTTGTTGTTGTTGTTTATTTGACGTTGTTGTTGTTGTTTATTTGACGTTGTTGTTTATTTGACATTGTTGTTGTTGTTTATTTGATGTTTTTGTTGTTATTTGAAGTTGTTGTTGTTGTATTTGTTGTTGTTGTTGTTGTTGTTTATTTGATGTTGTTGTTGTTGTTGTTTATTTGACATTGCCGTTGTTATTGTTGTTTGACGTTGTTGTTGTTGTTGTTGTTTATTTGACGTTATTGTTGTTGTTGTTTATTTGACGTTGTTGTTTTTGTTGTTATATTTGTTATTGTTGTTACTGTTGTTGCTGATTTGACGTTGTTGTTATTGTTGTTGTTTATTTGACGTTGTTGTTGTTGTTGTTATTCATTTGATGTTGTTGTTGTTGTTGTTTATTTGACGTTGTTGTTGTTGTTGTTGTTCTTTCTTTGACGTTGTTGTTGTTGTTTTTATTGTTTATTTGACGTTTTTGTTGTTATTTATTTGACGTTGTTGTTGTTGTTTATTTGACGTTGTTGTTAACGTTGTTGTTGTTGGTGTTTATTTGACGTTGTTGTTGTTGTTGTTTATTTGACGTTGTTGTTGTTGGTGATGTTGTTATTGTTGTTGTTTATTTGATGTTGTTATTGTTGTTGTTGACATAGTTGTTGTTGTTTATTTGACGTTGTTGTTGTTGTTGTTGCCGTTGTTGTTTATTTGACGTTGTTGTTGTTGTTGTTTATTTGATGTTGTTGTTGTTGTTGTTGACGTTGTTGTTGTTGTTGTTTATTGGACGTTGTTGTTGTTGTTTATTTGACATTGTTATTGTTGTTGACGGTGTTGTTGTTGTTGTTTATTTGACATTGTTGTTGTTGTTATTTATTTGACGTTGTTGTTGTTGTTGATAATTTGACGTTGTTGTTGTTGTTGTTTATTTGACATTGTTGTTGTTGTTTATTTGACGTTGTTGTTGTTGTTATTTATTTGACGTTGTTGTTGTTGTTGTTATTGTTTATTTGGCGTTGTTGTTGTTGTTGTTTATTTGACGTTGTTATTGTTGTTTATTTGACGTTGTTTTTGTTATTTGACGTTGTTGTTGTTGTTGTTATTGTATTCGTTGTTGTTGTTGTTGCTTATTTGACGTTGTTGTTATTGTTGCTATTTATTTGACGTTGTTGTTGTTGTTGTTTATTTGACGTTGTTATTGTTGTTGTTTATTTGACGTTGTTGTTGTTGTATTTGGTATTGTTGTTATTGTTGTTGCTTATTTGACGTTGTTGTTATTGTTGTTGTTTATTTGACTTTGTTGTTGTTGTTATTCATTTGACGTTGTTGTTGTTGTTGTTTATTTGACGTTGTTGTTATTGTTCTTCATTTGACGTTGTTGTTGTCGTTGTTTTTGTTGTTTATTTGACGTTGTTGTTGTTATTTATTTGACGTTGTTGTTGTTGTTTATTTGACGTTGTTGTTGTTGTTTATTTGACGTTGTCGTTGTTGTTGTTGTTTATTTGACGTTGTTGTTGTTGTTTATTTGACGTTGTTGTTGTTGTTGACGTTGTTGTTGTTATTGTTTATTTGATGTTGTTGTTGTTGTTGTTGACATAGTTGTTGTTGTTTATTTGACGTTGTTGTTGTTGTTATTGTTGTTGACGTTGTTGTTTATTTGACGTTGTTATTGTTGTTTATTTGACGTTGTTGTTGTTTTTGTTGACGTTGTTGTTGTTGTTGTTTATTGGACGTTGTTGTTGTTGTTTATTTGATGTTGTTGTTGTTGTTTATTTGACATTGCTGTTGTTGTTGTTGTTGTTGTTGATGTTGTTGTTGTAGTTTTTTATTTGACGTTGTTGTTGTTGACATTGTTGTTGTTGTTGTTTATTTGATGTTGTTGTTGTTGTTTTTTATTTGACGTTGTTGTTGTTGACATTGTTGTTGTTGTTGTTTATTTGACGTTGTTGTTGTTGTTGTTGTTTATTTGACGTAGTTGTTGTTATTGACGTTGTTGTTGTTGTTGTTTATTTGACATTTTTGTTGTTGTTGATGTTGTTGTTGTTGTTGTTTTTTATTTGACGTTGTTGTTGTTGTTTATTTGACGTTGTTGTTGTTGTTATTGGTGTTGTTGTTGTTGTTAATTTGACGTTGTTGTTGTTGTTGTTTATTTGATGTTGTTGTTGTTGTTGTTATTTATTTGACGTTGTTGTTGTTGTTATTGTTTATTTGACGTTGTTGTTGTGGTAGTTTATTTGACGTTGTTATTGTTGTTTATTGGACGTTGTTATTGTTGTTTATTTGACGTTGTTATTGTTATTTTACGTTGTTGTTGTTGTTATATGTGTTGTTGTTGTTGTTGTTGCTTATTTGACGTTGTTATTATTGTTGCTATTTATTTGACGTTGTTATTGTTGTTGTTTATTTGACGTTGTTGTTGTTGTTTATTTGACGTTATAGTTGTTGTTGTTTATTTGACGTTGTTGTTGTTGTTGTTGTTATATTTGTTATTGTTGTTATTGTTGTTGCTTATTTGACGTTGTTGTTATTGTTGTTGTTTATTTGACGTTGTTGTTGTTGTTGTTATTCATTTGATGTTGTTGTTGTTGTTGTTTATTTGACGTTGTTGTTGTTGTTGTTCTTTATTTGACGTTGTTGTTGTTGTTGTTGTTTTTATTGTTTATTTGACGTTTTTGTTGTTATTTATTTGACGTTGTTGTTGTTGTTTATTTGACGTTGTTGTTAACGTTGTTGTTGTTGGTGTTTATTTGACGTTGTTGTTGTTGTTGTTGTTTATTTGACGTTGTTGTTGTTGTTGACGTTGTTATTGTTGTTGTTTATTTGATGTTGTTATTGTTGTTGTTGACATAGTTGTTGTTGTTTATTTGACGTTGTTGTTGTTGTTGTTGTTGTTGTCGTTGTTGTTTATTTGACGTTGTTGTTGTTGTTGTTTATTTGATGTTGTTGTTGTTGTTGTTGACGTTGTTGTTGTTGTTGTTTATTGGACGTTGTTGTTGTTGTTTATTTGACATTGTTATTGTTGTTGACGGTGTTGTTGTTGTTGTTGTTTATTTGACATTGTTGTTGTTGTTATTTATTTGACGTTGTTGTTGTTGTTAATTTGACGTTGTTGTTGTTGTTGTTGTTTATTTGACATTGTTGTTGTTGTTGTTTATTTGACGTTGTTGTTGTTGTTATTTATTTGACGTTGTTGTTGTTGTTATTGTTTATTTGGCGTTGTTGTTGTTGTTGTTTATTTGACGTTGTTATTGTTGTTTATTTGACGTTGTTTTTGTTATTTGACGTTGTTGTTGTTGTTGTATTAGTTGTTGTTGTTGTTGCTTATTTGACGTTGTTGTTATTGTTGCTATTTATTTGACATTGTTGTTGTTGTTGTTTATTTGACGTTGTTGTTGTTGTTGTTTATTTGATGTTGTTGTTGTTGTTGTTGACGTTGTTGTTGTTGTTGTTTATTGGACGTTGTTGTTGTTGTTTATTTGACATTGTTATTGTTGTTGACGGTGTTGTTGTTGTTGTTTATTTGACATTGTTGTTGTTGTTATTTATTTGACGTTGTTGTTGTTGTTGATAATTTGACGTTGTTGTTGTTGTTGTTTATTTGACATTGTTGTTGTTGTTTATTTGACGTTGTTGTTGTTGTTATTTATTTGACGTTGTTGTTGTTGTTGTTATTGTTTATTTGGCGTTGTTGTTGTTGTTGTTGTTTATTTGACGTTGTTATTGTTGTTTATTTGACGTTGTTTTTGTTATTTGACGTTGTTGTTGTTGTTGTTATTGTATTCGTTGTTGTTGTTGTTGCTTATTTGACGTTGTTGTTATTGTTGCTATTTATTTGACGTTGTTGTTGTTGTTGTTTATTTGACGTTGTTATTGTTGTTGTTTATTTGACGTTGTTGTTGTTGTATTTGGTATTGTTGTTATTGTTGTTGCTTATTTGACGTTGTTGTTATTGTTGTTGTTTATTTGACTTTGTTGTTGTTGTTATTCATTTGACGTTGTTGTTGTTGTTGTTTATTTGACGTTGTTGTTATTGTTCTTCATTTGACGTTGTTGTTGTCGTTGTTTTTGTTGTTTATTTGACGTTGTTGTTGTTATTTATTTGACGTTGTTGTTGTTGTTTATTTGACGTTGTTGTTGTTGTTTATTTGACGTTGTCGTTGTTGTTGTTGTTTATTTGACGTTGTTGTTGTTGTTTATTTGACGTTGTTGTTGTTGTTGACATTGTTGTTGTTATTGTTTATTTGATGTTGTTGTTGTTGTTGTTGACATAGTTGTTGTTGTTTATTTGACGTTGTTGTTGTTGTTATTGTTGTTGACGTTGTTGTTTATTTGACGTTGTTATTGTTGTTTATTTGACGTTGTTGTTGTTTTTGTTGACGTTGTTGTTGTTGTTGTTTATTGGATGTTGTTGTTGTTGTTTATTTGATGTTGTTGTTGTTGTTTATTTGACATTGCTGTTGTTGTTGTTGTTGTTGTTGATGTTGTTGTTGTAGTTTTTTATTTGACGTTGTTGTTGTTGACATTGTTGTTGTTGTTGTTTATTTGATGTTGTTGTTGTTGTTTTTTATTTGACGTTGTTGTTGTTGACATTGTTGTTGTTGTTGTTTATTTGACGTTGTTGTTGTTGTTGTTGTTTATTTGACGTAGTTGTTGTTATTGACGTTGTTGTTGTTGTTGTTTATTTGACATTTTTGTTGTTGTTGATGTTGTTGTTGTTGTTGTTTTTTATTTGACGTTGTTGTTGTTGTTTATTTGACGTTGTTGTTGTTGTTATTGGTGTTGTTGTTGTTGTTAATTTGACGTTGTTGTTGTTGTTGTTTATTTGATGTTGTTGTTGTTGTTGTTATTTATTTGACGTTGTTGTTGTTGTTATTGTTTATTTGACGTTGTTGTTGTGGTAGTTTATTTGACGTTGTTATTGTTGTTTATTGGACGTTGTTATTGTTGTTTATTTGACGTTGTTATTGTTATTTTACGTTGTTGTTGTTGTTATATGTGTTGTTGTTGTTGTTGTTGCTTATTTGACGTTGTTATTATTGTTGCTATTTATTTGACGTTGTTATTGTTGTTGTTTATTTGACGTTGTTGTTGTTGTTTATTTGACGTTATAGTTGTTGTTGTTTATTTGACGTTGTTGTTGTTGTTGTTGTTATATTTGTTATTGTTGTTATTGTTGTTGCTTATTTGACGTTGTTGTTATTGTTGTTGTTTATTTGACGTTGTTGTTGTTGTTGTTGTTATTCATTTGATGTTGTTGTTGTTGTTGTTTATTTGACGTTGTTGTTGTTGTTGTTCTTTATTTGACGTTGTTGTTGTTGTTGTTGTTTTTATTGTTTATTTGACGTTTTTGTTGTTATTTATTTGACGTTGTTGTTGTTGTTTATTTGACGTTGTTGTTAACGTTGTTGTTGTTGGTGTTTATTTGACGTTGTTGTTGTTGTTGTTGTTTATTTGACGTTGTTGTTGTTGTTGACGTTGTTATTGTTGTTGTTTATTTGATGTTGTTATTGTTGTTGTTGACATAGTTGTTGTTGTTTATTTGACGTTGTTGTTGTTGTTGTTGTTGTCGTTGTTGTTTATTTGACGTTGTTGTTGTTGTTGTTTATTTGATGTTGTTGTTGTTGTTGTTGACGTTGTTGTTGTTGTTGTTTATTGGACGTTGTTGTTGTTGTTTATTTGACATTGTTATTGTTGTTGACGGTGTTGTTGTTGTTGTTGTTTATTTGACATTGTTGTTGTTGTTATTTATTTGACGTTGTTGTTGTTGTTAATTTGACGTTGTTGTTGTTGTTGTTGTTTATTTGACATTGTTGTTGTTGTTGTTTATTTGACGTTGTTGTTGTTGTTATTTATTTGACGTTGTTGTTGTTGTTATTGTTTATTTGGCGTTGTTGTTGTTGTTGTTTATTTGACGTTGTTATTGTTGTTTATTTGACGTTGTTTTTGTTATTTGACGTTGTTGTTGTTGTTGTTGTATTAGTTGTTGTTGTTGTTGCTTATTTGACGTTGTTGTTATTGTTGCTATTTATTTGACATTGTTGTTGTTGTTGTTTATTTGACGTTGTTGTTGTTGTTGTTTATTTGACGTTGTTGTTGTTGTATTTGGTATTGTTGTTATTGTTGTTGCTTATTTGACGTTGTTGTTATTGTTGTTGTTTATTTGACTTTGTTGTTGTCGTTATTCATTTGACGTCGTTGTTGTTGTTGTTTATTTGACATTGTTGTTGTTGTTCTTCATTTGACGTTGTTGTTGTCGTTGTTTTTGTTGTTTATTTGACGTTGTTGTTGTTATTTATTTGACATTGTTGTTGTTGTTTATTTGACGTTGTTGTTGTTGTTTATTTGACGTTGTCGTTGTTGTTGTTGTTTATTTGACGTTGTTGTTGTTGTTGTTTATTTGACGTTGTTGTTGTTGTTGACGTTGTTGTTGATATTGTTTATTTGATGTTGTTGTTGTTGTTGACATAGTTGTTGTTGTTTATTTGACGTTGTTGTTGTTGTTATTGTTGTTGACGTTGTTGTTTATTTGACGTTGTTATTGTTGTTTATTTGACGTTGTTGTTGTTTTTGTTGACGTTGTTGTTGTTGTTGTTTATTGGACGTTGTTGTTGTTGTTGTTTATTTGATGTTGTTGTTGTTGTTGTTTATTTGACATTGCTGTTGTTGTTGTTGTAGTTGTTTATTTGACGTTGTTGTTGTTGTTGTTTATTTGATGTTATTTTAGTTGTTGTTGTTTATTTGACGTTGTTGTTGTTTTTTATTTGACGTTGTTGTTGTTGACATTGTTGTTGTTGTTGTTTATTTGATGTTGTTGTTGTTGTTTTTTATTTGACGTTGTTGTTGTTGACATTGTTGTTGTTGTTGTTTATTTGACGTTGTTGTTGTTGTTGTTGTTTATTTGACATAGTTGTTGTTATTGACGTTGTTGTGGTTGTTGTTGTTTATTTGACATTTTTGTTGTTGTTGATGTTGTTGTTGTTGTTGTTTTTTATTTGACGTTGTTGTTGTTGTTTATTTGACGTTGTTGTTGTTGTTATTGTTGTTGTTGTTGTTGTTAATTTGACGTTGTTGTTGTAGTTGTTTATTTGATGTTGTTGTTGTTGTTATTTATTTGACGTTGTTGTTGTTGTTATTGTTTATTTGACGTTGTTGTTGTGGTAGTTTATTTGACGTTGTTGTTGTTGTTTATTGGACGTTGTTATTGTTGTTTATTTGACGTTGTTATTGTTATTTTACGTTGTTGTTGTTGTTATATGTGTTGTTGTTGTTGTTGTTGTTGTTGCTTATTTGACGTTGTTGTTATTGTTGCTATTTATTTGATGTTGTTATTGTTGTTGTTTATTTGACGTTGTTGTTGTTGTTTATTTGACGTTATTGTTGTGGTTGTTTATTTGACGTTGTTGTTGTTGTTGTTATATTTGTTATTGTTGTTATTGTTGTTGCTTATTTGACGTTGTTGTTATTGTTGTTGTTTATTTGACGTTGTTGTTGTTGTTATTCATTTGATGTTGTTGTTGTTGTTGTTTATTTCACATTGTTGTTGTTGTTGTTGTTGTTCTTTATTTGACGTTGTTGTTGTTGTTGTTGTTGTTTTTATTGTTTATTTGACGTTTTTGTTGTTATTTATTTGTCGTCGTTGTTGTTGTTTATTTGACGTTGTTGTTAACGTTGTTGTTGTTGGTGTTTATTTGACGTTGTTGTTGTTGTTGTTGTTTATTTGACGTTGTTGTTGTTGTTGACGTTGTTATTGTTGTTGTTTATTTGATGTTGTTATTGTTGTTGTTGACATAGTTGTTGTTGTTTATTTGACGTTGTTGTTGTTGTTGTTGCCGTTGTTGTTTATTTGACGTTGTTGTTGTTGTTGTTGTTGTTTATTTGATGTTGTTATTGTTGTTGTTGACGTTGTTGTTGTTGTTGTTTATTGGACGTTGTTGTTGTTGTTTATTTGACATTGTTATTGTTGTTGACGGTGTTGTTGTTGTTGTTGTTTATTTGACATTGTTGTTGTTGTTATTTATTTGACGTTGTTGTTGTTAATTTGACGTTGTTGTTTATTTGACATTGTTTATGTTGTTGTTTATTTGACGTTGTTGTTGTTGTTATTTATTTGACGTTGTTGTTGTTGTTATTGTTTATTTGGCGTTGTTGTTGTTGTTGTTTATTTGACGTTGTTATTATTGTTTATTTGACGTTGTTTTTGTTATTTGACGTTGTTGTTGTTGTTGTTGTATTAGTTGTTGTTGTTGTTGCTTATTTGACGTTGTTGTTATTGTTGCTATTTATTTGACGTTGTTGTTGTTGTTGTTTATTTGACGTTGTTGTTGTTGTTGTTTATTTGACGTTGTTGTTGTTGTATTTGGTATTGTTGTTATTGTTGTTGCTTATTTGACGTTGTTGTTATTGTTGTTGTTTATTTGACTTTGTTGTTGTTGTTATTCATTTGACGTTGTTGTTGTTGTTGTTGTTTATTTGACGTTGTTGTTGTTGTTCTTCATTTGACATTGTTGTTGTCGTTGTTTTTGTTGTTTATTTGACGTTGTTGTTGTTATTTATTTGACGTTGTTGTTGTTGTTTATTTGACGTTGTTGTTGTTGTTTATTTGACGTTGTCGTTGTTGTTGTTGTTTATTTGACGTTGTTGTTGTTGTTTATTTGACGTTGTTGTTGTTGTTGACGTTGTTGTTGTTATTGTTTATTTGATGTTTTTGTTGTTGTTGTTGACATAGTTGTTGTTGTTTATTTGACGTTGTTGTTGTTGTTATTGTTGTTGACGTTGTTGTTTATTTGACGTTGTTATTGTTGTTTATTTGACGTTGTTGTTGTTTTTGTTGACGTTGTTGTTGTTGTTGTTTATTGGACGTTGTTGTTGTTGTTGTTTATTTGATGTTGTTGTTGTTGTTGTTTATTTGACATTGTTGTTGTTGTTGTTGTTGTTGACGTTGTTGTTGTAGTTGTTTATTTGACGTTGTTGTTGTTGTTGTTTATTTGATGTTATTTTAGTTGTTGTTGTTTATTTGACGTTGTTGTTGTTTTTTATTTGACGTTGTTGTTGTTGACATTGTTGTTGTTGTTGTTTATTTGATGTTGTTGTTGTTGTTTTTTATTTGACGTTGTTGTTGTTGACATTGTTGTTGTTGTTATTTATTTGACGTTGTTGTTGTTGTTGTTTATTTGACATAGTTGTTGTTATTGACGTTGTTGTTGTTGTTGTTGTTTATTTGACATTTTTGTTGTTGTTGATGTTGTTGTTGTTGTTGTTTTTTATTTGACGTTGTTGTTGTTGTTTATTTGACGTTGTTGTTGTTGTTATTGTTGTTGTTGTTGTTGTTAATTTGACGTTGTTGTTGTTGTTGTTTATTTGATGTTGTTGTTGTTGTTATTTATTTGACGTTGTTGTTGTTGTTATTGTTTATTTGACGTTGTTGTTGTGGTAGTTTATTTGACGTTGTTATTGTTGTTTATTGGACGTTGTTATTGTTGTTTATTTGACGTTGTTATTGTTATTTTATGTTGTTGTTGTTGTTATATGTGTTGTTGTTGTTGTTGTTGTTGTTGCTTATTTGACGTTGTTGTTATTGTTGCTATTTATTTGACGTTGTTATTGTTGTTGTTTATTTGACGTTGTTGTTGTTGTTTATTTAACGTTATTGTTGTGGTTGTTTATTTGACGTTGTTGTTGTTGTTGTTATATTTGTTATTGTTGTTATTGTTGTTGCTTATTTGACGTTGTTGTTATTGTTGTTGTTTATTTGACGTTGTTGTTGTTGTTATTCATTTGATGTTGTTGTTGTTCTTTATTTGACGTTGTTGTTGTTGTTGTTTTTATTGTTTATTTGACGTTTTTGTTGTTATTTATTTGTCGTTGTTGTTGTTGTTTATTTGACGTTGTTGTTAACGTTGTTGTTGTTGGTGTTTATTTGACGTTGTTGTTGTTGTTGTTTATTTGACGTTGTTGTTGTTGTTGACGTTGTTATTGTTGTTGTTTATTTGATGTTGTTATTGTTGTTGTTGACATAGTTGTTGTTGTTTATTTGACGTTGTTGTTGTTGTTGTTGTTTATTTGATGTTGTTATTGTTGTTGTTGACGTTGTTGTTGTTGTTGTTTATTGGACGTTGTTGTTGTTGTTTATTTGACATTGTTATTGTTGTTGACGGTGTTGTTGTTGTTGTTGTTTATTTGACATTGTTGTTGTTGTTATTTATTTGACGTTGTTGTTGTTAATTTGACGTTGTTGTTGTTGTTGTTTATTTGACATTGTTTATGTTGTTGTTTATTTGACGTTGTTGTTGTTGTTATTTATTTGACGTTGTTGTTGTTATTGTTTATTTGGCGTTGTTGTTGTTGTTGTTTATTTGACGTTGTTATTATTGTTTATTTGATGTTGTTTTTGTTATTTGACGTTGTTGTTGTTGTTGTTGTATTAGTTGTTGTTGTTGTTGCTTATTTGACGTTGTTGTTATTGTTGCTATTTATTTGACGTTGTTGTTGTTGTTGTTTATTTGACGTTGTTGTTGTTGTTGTTTATTTGACGTTGTTGTTGTTGTATTTGGTATTGTTGTTATTGTTGTTGCTTATTTGACGTTGTTGTTATTGTTGTTGTTTATTTGACTTTGTTGTTGTTGTTATTCATTTTACGTTGTTGTTGTTGTTGTTTATTTGACGTTGTTGTTGTTGTTCTTCATTTGACGTTGTTGTTGTCGTTGTTTTTGTTGTTTATTTGACGTTGTTGTTGTTATTTATTTGACGTTGTTGTTGTTGTTTATTTGACGTTGTTGTTGTTGTTTATTTGACGTTGTCGTTGTTGTTGTTGTTTATTTGACGTTGTTATTGTTGTTTATTTGACGTTGTTGTTGTTGTTGACGTTGTTGTTGTTATTGTTTATTTGATGTTGTTGTTGTTGTTGTTGACATAGTTGTTGTTGTTTATTTGACGTTATTGTTGTTGTTATTGTTGTTGACGTTGTTGTTTATTTGACGTTGTTATTGTTGTTTATTTGACGTTGTTGTTGTTTTTGTTGACGTTGTTGTTGTTGTTGTTTATTGGACGTTGTTGTTGTTGTTGTTTATTTGACATTGTTGTTGTTGTTGACGGTGTTGTTATTGTTGTTGTTTATTTGACATTGTTGTTGTTGTTGTTATTTATTTGACGTTGTTGTTGTTGCTGTTGTTGTTTATTTGACGTTGTTGTTGTTGTTTATTTGACGTTGTTGTTTATTTGACATTGTTGTTGTTGTTTATTTGATGTTTTTGTTGTTATTTGAAGTTGTTGTTGTTGTATTTGTTGTTGTTGTTGTTGTTGTTGTTGTTGTTGTTTATTTGATGTTGTTGTTGTTGTTGTTTATTTGACATTGCCGTTGTTGTTGTTGTTTGACGTTGTTGTTGTTGTTGTTGTTGTTTATTTGACGTTATTGTTGTTGTTGTTTATTTGACGTTGTTGTTTTTGTTGTTATATTTGTTATTGTTGTTATTGTTGTTGCTGATTTGACGTTGTTGTTATTGTTGTTGTTTATTTGACGTTGTTGTTGTTGTTGTTATTCATTTGATGTTGTTGTTGTTGTTGTTTATTTGACGTTGTTGTTGTTGTTGTTCTTTCTTTGACGTTGTTGTTGTTGTTTTTATTGTTTATTTGACGTTTTTGTTGTTATTTATTTGACGTTGTTGTTGTTGTTTATTTGACGTTGTTGTTAACGTCGTTGTTGTTGGTGTTTATTTGACGTTGTTGTTGTTGTTGTTTATTTGACGTTGTTGTTGTTGGTGACGTTGTTATTGTTGTTGTTTATTTGATGTTGTTATTGTTGTTGTTGACATAGTTGTTGTTGTTTATTTGACGTTGTTGTTGTTGTTGTTGCCGTTGTTGTTTATTTGACATTGTTGTTGTTGTTGTTTATTTGATGTTGTTGTTGTTGTTGTTGACGTTGTTGTTGTTGTTGTTTATTGGACGTTGTTGTTGTTGTTTATTTGACATTGTTATTGTTGTTGACGGTGTTGTTGTTGTTGTTTATTTGACATTGTTGTTGTTGTTATTTACTTGACGTTGTTGTTGTTGTTGTTAATTTGACGTTGTTGTTGTTGTTGTTTATTTGACATTGTTGTTGTTGTTTATTTGACGTTGTTGTTGTTGTTATTTATTTGACGTTGTTGTTGTTGTTGTTATTGTTTATTTGGCGTTGTTGTTGTTGTTGTTTATTTGACGTTGTTATTGTTGTTTATTTGACGTTGTTTTTGTTATTTGACGTTGTTGTTGTTGTTGTTATTGTATTAGTTGTTGTTGTTGTTGCTTATTTGACGTTGTTGTTATTGTTTCTATTTATTTGACGTTGTTGTTGTTGTTGTTTATTTGACGTTGTTGTTGTTGTTGTTTATTTGACGTTGTTGTTGTTGTATTTGGTATTGTTGTTATTGTTGTTGCTTATTTGACGTTGTTGTTATTGTTGTTGTTTATTTGACTTTGTTGTTGTTGTTATTCATTTGACGTTGTTGTTGTTGTTGTTTATTTGACGTTGTTGTTGTTGTTCTTCATTTGACGTTGTTGTTGTCGTTGTTTTTTTTGTTTATTTGACGTTGTTGTTGTTATTTATTTGACGTTGTTGTTGTTGTTTATTTGACGTTGTTGTTGTTGTTTATTTGACGTTGTCGTTGTTGTTGTTGTTTATTTGACGTTGTTGTTGTTGTTTATTTGACGTTGTTGTTGTTGTTGACGTTGTTGTTGTTATTGTTTATTTGATGTTGTTGTTGTTGTTATTATAGTTGTTGTTCTTTATTTGACGTTGTTGTTGTTGTTATTGTTGTTGATGTTGTTGTTTATTTAACGTTGTTATTGTTGTTTATTTGACGTTGTTATTGTTGTTTATTTGACGTTGTTGTTGTTTTTGTTGACGTTGTTGTTGTTGTTGTTGTTTATTGGACGTTGTTGTTGTGGTTGTTTATTTGACATTGTTGTTGTTGTTGACGGTGTTGTTATTGTTGTTGTTTATTTGACATTGTTGTTGTTGTTGTTATTTATTTGACGTTGTTGTTGTTGTTTATTTGACGTTGTTGTTGTTGTTTATTTGACGTTGTTGTTGTTGTTGTTTATTTGATGTTTTTGTTGTTATTTGAAGTTGTTGTTGTATTTGTTGTTGTTGTTGTTGTTGTTGCCGTTGTTGTTTATTTGACGTTGTTGTTGTTGTTGTTTATTTGATGTTGTTGTTGTTGTTGTTGACGTTGTTGTTGTTGTTGTTTATTGGACGTTGTTGTTGTTGTTTATTTGACATTGTTATTGTTGTTGACGGTGTTGTTGTTGTTGTTTATTTGACATTGTTGTTGTTGTTATTTATTTGACGTTGTTGTTGTTGTTGTTAATTTGACGTTGTTGTTGTTGTTGTTGTTGTTTATTTGACATTGTTGTTGTTGTTGTTTATTTGACGTTGTTGTTGTTGTTATTTATTTGACGTTGTTGTTGTTGTTATTGTTTATTTGGCGTTGTTGTTGTTGTTGTTTATTTGACGTTGTTATTGTTGTTTATTTGACGTTGTTTTTGTTATTTGACGTTGTTGTTGTTGTTATTGTATTAGTTGTTGTTGTTGTTGCTTATTTGACGTTGTTGTTATTGTTTCTATTTATTTGACGTTGTTGTTGTTGTTTATTTGACGTTGTTGTTGTTGTTGTTTATTTGACGTTGTTGTTGTTGTATTTGGTATTGTTGTTATTGTTGTTGCTTATTTGACGTTGTTGTTATTGTTGTTGTTTATTTGACTTTGTTGTTGTTGTTATTCATTTGACGTTGTTGTTGTTGTTGTTTATTTGACGTTGTTGTTGTTGTTCTTCATTTGACGTTGTTGTTGTCGTTGTTTTTGTTGTTTATTTGACGTTGTTGTTGTTATTTATTTGACGTTGTTGTTGTTGTTGTTTATTTGACGTTGTCGTTGTTGTTGTTGTTGTTTATTTGACGTTGTTGTTGTTGTTTATTTGACGTTGTTGTTGTTGTTGACGTTGTTGTTGTTATTGTTTATTTGATGTTGTTGTTGTTGTTGTTGACATAGTTGTTGTTGTTTATTTGACGTTGTTGTTGTTGTTATTGTTGTTATTGTTGTTGATGTTGTTGTTTATTTAACGTTGTTATTGTTGTTTATTTGACGTTGTTATTGTTGTTTATTTGACGTTGTTGTTGTTTTTGTTGACGTTGTTGTTGTTGTTGTTTATTGGACGTTGTTGTTGTTGTTGTTTATTTGACATTGTTATTGTTGTTTATTGGATGTTATTGTTGTTGTTGTTATTTATTTGACGTTGTTGTTGTTGTTTATTTGACGTTGTTGTTGTTGTTTATTTGACGTTGTTGTTTATTTGACGTTGTTGTTGTTGTTGTTTATTTGATGTTTTTGTTGTTATTTGAAGTTGTTGTTGTTGTTGTTGTTTATTTGATGTTGTTGTTGTTGTTTATTTGACATTGTTGTTGTTGTTGTTGTTGTTGACGTTGTTGTTGTAGTTGTTTATTTGACGTTGTTGTTGTTGTTGTTTATTTGATGTTATTTTAGTTGTTGTTGTTTATTTGACGTTGTTGTTGTTTTTTATTTGACGTTGTTGTTGTTGACATTGTTGTTGTTGTTGGTTATTTGATGTTGTTGTTATTGTTTTTTATTTGACGTTGTTGTTGTTGACATTGTTGTTGTTGTTGTTTATTTGACGTTGTTGTTGTTGTTTATTTGACGTAGTTGTTGTTATTGACGTTGTTGTTGTTGTTTATTTGACATTTTTGTTGTTGTTGATGTTGTTGTTGTTGTTGTTTTTTATTTGACGTTGTTGTTGTTGTTTATTTGACGTTGTTGTTGTTGTTATTGTTGTTGTTGTTGTTAATTTGACATTGTTGTTGTTGTTGTTTATTTGACGTTGTTGTTGTTGTTGTTTATTTGACGTTGTTGTTGTTGTTGTTTATTTGATGTTGTTGTTGTTGTTATTTATTTGATGTTGTTGTTGTTGTTATTGTTTATTTGACGTTGTTGTTGTTGTAGTTTATTTGACGTTGTTATTGTTGTTTAATGAACGTTGTTATTGTTGTTTATTTGACGTTGTTATTGTTATTTTACGTTGTTGTTGTTGTTATATGTGTTGTTGTTGTTGTTGTTGTTGCTTATTTGACGTTGTTGTTATTGTTGCTATTTATTTGACGTTGTTATTGTTGTTGTTTATTTGACGTTGTTGTTGTTTATTTGACGTTATTATTGTTGTTGTTTATTTGACGTTGTTGTTGTTGTTGTTATATTTGTTATTGTTGTTATTGTTGTTGCTTATTTGACGTTGTTGTTATTGTTGTTGTTTATTTGACGTTGTTGTTGTTGTTATTCATTTGATGTTGTTGTTGTTGTTGTTTATTTGACGTTGTTGTTGTTGTTGTTGTTGTTCTTTATTTGACGTTGTTGTTGTTGTTGTTTTTATTGTTTATTTGACGTTTTTGTTGTTATTTATTTGATGTTGTTGTTGTTGTTTATTTGACGTTGTTGTTAATGTTTTTGTTGTTGGTGTTTATTTGACGTTGTTGTTGTTGTTGTTTATTTGACGTTGTTGTTGTTGTTGACGTTGTTATTATTGTTGTTTATTTGATGTTGTTATTGTTGTTGTTGACATAGTTGTTGTTGTTTATTTAACGTTGTTGTTGTTGTTGTTGCCGTTGTTGTTTATTTGACGTTGTTGTTGTTGTTGTTTATTTGATGTTGTTGTTGTTGTTATTGACGTTGTTGTTGTTGTTGTTTATTGGACGTTGTTGTTGTTGTTTATTTGACATTGTTATTATTGTTGACGGTGTTGTTGTTGTTGTTTATTTGACATTGTTGTTGTTGTTATTTATTTGATGTTGTTGTTGTTGTTGTTAATTTGACGTTGTTGTTGTTGTTGTTTATTTGACATTGTTGTTGTTGTTGTTTATTTGATGTTGTTGTTGTTGTTATTTATTTGACGTTGTTGTTGTTGTTATTGTTTATTTGGCGTTGTTGTTGTTGTTGTTTATTTGACGTTGTTATTGTTGTTTATTTGACGTTGTTTTTGTTATTTGACGTTGTTGTTGTTGTTGTTGTATTAGTTGTTGTTGTTGTTGTTGCTTATTTGACGTTGTTGTTATTGTTGCTATTTATTTGACGTTGTTGTTGTTGTTGTTTATTTGACGTTGTTGTTGTTGTTGTTGTTGTTTATTTGACGTTGTTGTTGTTGTATTTGGTATTGTTGTTATTGTTGTTGCTTATTTGACGTTGTTGTTAATGTTGTTGTTTATTTGACTTTGTTGTTGTTGTTATTCATTTGACGTTGTTGTTGTTGTTTATTTGACGTTGTTGTTGTTGTTCTTCATTTGACGTTGTTGTTGTCGTTGTTTTTGTTGTTTATTTGACGTTGTTGTTGTTATTTATTTGACGTTGTTGTTGTTGTTTATTTGACGTTGTTGTTGTTGTTTATTTGACGTTGTCGTTGTTGTTGTGGTTTATTTGACGTTGTTGTTGTTGTTGACGTTGTTGTTGTTATTGACGTTGTTGTTGTTGTTGACGTTGTTGTTGTTGTTATTGTTGTTGATGTTGTTGTTTATTTGACGTTGTTGTTGTTGTTTATTTGACGTTGTTGTTGTTGTTGTTGACGTTGTTGTTGTTGTTGTTGTTGTTTATTGGACGTTGTTGTTGTTGTTGTTTATTTGACATTGTTGTTGTTGTTGACGGTGTTGTTATTGTTGTTGTTTATTTGACATTGTTGTTGTTGTTGTTATTTATTTCACGTTGTTGTTGTTGTTTATTTGACGTTGTTGTTGTTGCTTATTTGACGTTGTTGTTGTTATTTGAAGTTGTTGTTGTTGTATTTGTTGTTGTTGTTGTTGTTGTTTATTTGATGTTATTGTTGTTGTTTATTTGACGTTATTGTTGTTTTTTATTTGACATTGTTATTGTTGTTATTGTTGTTGTTGTTGTTTATTTGACGTTGTTGTTGACGTTGTTGTTCTTGTTGTTTATTTGACGTTATTATTGTTGTTGTTGTTGTTTATTTGACGTTGTTAATGTTGTTGACATAGTTGTTGTTGTTTTTGTTGATTATTTGACGTTGTTATTGTTGTTCTTGTTTTTGTTGTTGTTATTGTTGGTGTTGTTGTTGTTTATTTGACGTTTTTGTTGTTGTTGTTGTTGTTGTTGTTGTTTATTTGACGTTGTTGTTGTTGTTTATTTGACGTTGTTGTTGTTGTTTATTTGACGTTGTTGTTGTTGTTGTTGTTGTTGTTGTTTATTTGACATTGTTGTTGTTGTTGTTGTT
Organism: Vicia faba; assembly: GCA_948472305.1. NCBI lineage: Eukaryota > Viridiplantae > Streptophyta > Magnoliopsida > Fabales > Fabaceae > Vicia > Vicia faba. Next base: position 1,339,814,507 of record OX451735.1, on the reverse strand, counting down.
AACGTTGTTGTTGTAGTTGTTTATTTGACGTTGTTGTTGTTGTTGTTTATTTGATGTTGTTTTAGTTGTTGTTGTTTATTTGACGTTGTTGTTGTTTTTTATTTGACGTTGTTGTTGTTGACATTGTTGTTGTTGTTGTTGTTTATTTGACGTTCTTGTTGTTGTTTTTTATTTGACGTTGTTGTTGTTGACATTGTTGTTGTTGTTGTTGTTTATTTAACGTAGTTGTTGTTATTGACGTTGTTGTTATTGTTGTTGTTGTTGTTTATTTGACGTTTTTGTTGTTGTTGATGTTGTTGTTATTGTTGTTGCTTATTTGACGTTGTTGTTGTTGTTTATTTGACGTTGTTGTTTATTTGACGTTGTTGTTGTTGTTTATTTGATGTTTTTGTTGTTATGTGAAGTTGTTGTTGTTGTATTTGTTGTTGTTGTTGTTGTTGTTTATTTGATGTTGTTGTTGTTGTTTATTTGACATTGCCGTTGTTGTTGTTTGACGTTGTTGTTGTTGTTGTTGTTTATTTGACGTTATTGTTGTTGTTGTTTATTTGACGTTGTTGTTGTTGTTGTTATATTTGTTATTGTTGTTATTGTTGTTGCTTATTTGACGTTGTTGTTATTGTTGTTGTTTATTTGACGTTGTTGTTGTTATTATTCATTTAATGTTGTTGTTGTTGTTTATTTGACGTTGTTGTTGTTGTTGTTGTTCTTTATTTGACATTGTTGTTGTTGTTGTTGTTTTTATTGTTTATTTGACGTTTTTGTTGTTATTTATTTGACGTTGTTGTTGTTGTTTATTTGACGTTGTTGTTAACGTTGTTGTTGTTGGTGTTTATTTGACGTTGTTGTTGTTGTTGTTGTTGTTTATTTGACGTTGTTGTTGTTGGTGACGTTGTTATTGTTGTTGTTTATTTGATGTTGTTATTGTTGTTGTTGACATAGTTGTTGTTGTTTATTTGACGTTGTTGTTGTTGTTGTTGTTGTCGTTGTTGTTTATTTGACGTTGTTATTGTTGTTGTTTATTTGATGTTGTTGTTGTTGTTGTTGACGTTGTTGTTATTGTTGTTGTTTATTGGACGTTGTTGTTGTTGTTGTTTATTTGACATTGTTATTGTTGTTGACGGTGTTGTTGTTGTTGTTGTTTATTTGACATTGTTGTTGTTGTTATTTATTTGACGTTGTTGTTGTTGTTGTTAATTTGACGTTGTTGTTGTTGTTGTTTATTTGACATTGTTGTTGTTGTTGTTTATTTGACGTTGTTGTTGTTGTTATTTATTTGACGTTGTTGTTGTTGTCATTGTTTATTTGGCGTTGTTGTTGTTGTTGTTTATTTGACGTTGTTATTGTTGTTTATTTGACGTTGTTTTTGTTATTTGACGTTGTTGTTGTTGTTGTTGTATTAGTTGTTGTTGTTGTTGCTTATTTGACGTTGTTGTTATTGTTGCTATTTATTTGACGTTGTTGTTGTTGTTGTTTATTTGACGTTGTTGTTGTTGTTGTTTATTTGACGTTGTTGTTGTATTTGGTATTGTTGTTATTGTTGTTGCTTATTTGACGTTGTTGTTATTGTTGTTGTTTATTTGACTTTGTTGTTATTGTTATTCATTTGACGTTGTTGTTGTTGTTGTTTATTTGACGTTGTTGTTGTTCTTCATTTGACGTTGTTGTTGTCGTTGTTTTTGTTGTTTATTTGACGTTGTTGTTGTTATTTATTTGACGTTGTTTTTGTTGTTTATTTGACGTTGTTGTTGTTGTTTATTTGACGTTGTCGTTGTTGTTGTTGTTTATTTGACATTTTTGTTGTTGTTGTTGTTGTTTTTTATTTGACGTTGTTGTTGTTGTTGTTTATTTGACGTTGTTGTTGTTGTTATTGTTGTTGTTGTTGTTGTTAATTTGACGTTGTTGTTGTTGTTGTTTATTTGACGTTGTTGTTGTTGTTGTTTATTTGACGTTGTTGTTGTTGTTGTTTATTTGATGTTGTTGTTGTTGTTATTTATTTGATGTTGTTGTTGTTGTTATTGTTTATTTGACGTTGTTGTTGTTGTAGTTTATTTGACGTTGTTATTGTTGTTTATTGGACGTTGTTATTGTTGTTTATTTGACGTTGTTATTGTTATTTTACGTTGTTGTTGTTATATGTGTTGTTGTTGTTGTTGTTGCTTATTTGACGTTGTTGTTATTGTTGCTATTTATTTGACGTTGTTATTGTTGTTGTTTATTTGACGTTGTTGTTGTTGTTGTTTATTTGACGTTATTATTGTTGTTGTTTATTTGACGTTGTTGTTGTTGTTGTTTATTTGACGTTATTATTGTTGTTGTTTATTTGACGTTGTTGTTGTTGTTGTTGTTATATTTGTTATTGTTGTTATTGTTGTTGCTTATTTGACGTTGTTGTTATTGTTGTTGTTTATTTGACGTTGTTGTTGTTGTTATTCATTTGATGTTGTTGTTGTTGTTTATTTGACGTTGTTGTTGTTGTTGTTGTTCTTTATTTGACGTTGTTGTTGTTGTTGTTTTTATTGTTTATTTGACGTTTTTGTTGTTATTTATTTGACGATGTTGTTGTTGTTTATTTGACGTTGTTGTTAATGTTTTTGTTGTTGGTGTTTATTTGACGTTGTTGTTGTTTATTTGACGTTCTTGTTGTTGTTGACGTTGTTATTGTTGTTGTTTATTTGATGTTGTTATTGTTGTTGTTGACATAGTTGTTGTTGTTTATTTGACGTTGTTGTTGTTGTTGTTGTTGTTTATTTGACGTTGTTGTTGTTGTTGTTTATTTGATGTTGTTGTTGTTGTTGACGTTGTTGTTGTTGTTGTTGTTTATTGGACGTTGTTGTTGTTGTTTATTTGACATTGTTATTGTTGTTGACGGTGTTGTTGTTGTTGTTTATTTGACATTGTTGTTGTTGTTATTTATTTGACGTTGTTGTTGTTGTTGTTGTTGTTAATTTGACGTTGTTGTTGTTTATTTGACATTGTTGTTGTTGTTGTTTATTTGACGTTGTTGTTGTTGTTATTTATTTGACGTTGTTGTTGTTGTTATTGTTTATTTGGCGTTGTTGTTGTTGTTGTTTATTTGACGTTGTTATTGTTGTTTATTTGACGTTGTTTTTGTTATTTGACGTTGTTGTTGTTGTTGTTGTATTAGTTGTTGTTGTTGTTGCTTATTTGACGTTGTTGTTATTGTTGCTATTTATTTGACGTTGTTGTTGTTGTTGTTGTTTATTTGACGTTGTTGTTGTTGTTGTTGTTTATTTGACGTTGTTGTTGTTGTATTTGGTATTGTTGTTATTGTTGTTGCTTATTTGACGTTGTTGTTGTTTATTTGACTTTGTTGTTGTTGTTGTTGTTATTAATTTGACGTTGTTGTTGTTGTTTATTTGACGTTGTTGTTGTTGTTCTTCATTTGACGTTGTTGTTGTCGTTGTTTTTGTTGTTTATTTGACGTTGTTGTTGTTATTTATTTGACGTTGTTGTTGTTGTTGTTGTTGTTTATTTGACGTTGTCGTTGTTGTTGTTGTTTATTTGACGTTGTTGTTGTTGTTGACGTTGTTGTTGTTATTGACGTTGTTGTTGTTGTTGACGTTGTTGTTGTTGTTATTGTTGTTGATGTTGTTGTTTATTTGACGTTGTTGTTGTTGTTTATTTGACGTTGTTGTTGTTGTTGTTGTTGACGTTGTTGTTGTTGTTGTTTATTGGACGTTGTTGTTGTTGTTTATTTGACGTTGTTGTTGTTGTTTATTTGACGTTGTTGTTGTTGCTTATTTGACGTTGTTGTTTATTTGACGTTGTTGTTGTTGTTTATTTGACGTTTTTGTTGTTATTTGAAGTTGTTGTTGTTGTATTTGTTGTTGTTGTTGTTGTTTATTTGATGTTATTGTTGTTGTTTATTTGACGTTATTGTTGTTGTTTATTTGACATTGTTATTGTTGTTATTGTTGTTGTTGTTGTTGTTTATTTGACGTTGTTGTTCTTGTTGTTTATTTGACGTTATTATTGTTGTTCTTGTTGTTTATTTGACGTTGTTAATGTTGTTGACATAGTTGTTGTTGTTGTTGTTTATTTGACGTTGTTGTTGTTGTTGTTGTTATTGTTGTTGTTGTTGTTTATTTGACGTTGTTGTTGTTGTTTATTTGACGTTGTTGTTGTTGTTTATTTGACGTTGTTATTGTTGTTTATTTGACGTTGTTGTTGTTGTTGTTGTTTATTTGACATTGTTGTTGTTGTTGTTGTTGTTAACGTTGTTGTTGTAGTTGTTTATTTGACGTTGTTGTTGTTGTTGTTTATTTGATGTTGTTTTAGTTGTTGTT
>OX451735.1:1339737700-1339805200 GCA_948472305.1 Vicia faba | reverse complement strand
GTTGTTGTTGTTATTTATTTGACGTTGTTGTTGTTGTTTATTTGACGTTGTTATTATTGTTTATTTGACGTTGTTGTTGTTGTTGACGTTGTTGTTGTTGTTGTTTATTGGACGTTGTTGTTGTTGTTGTTTATTTGACATTGTTGTTGTTGTTGACGGTGTTGTTATTGTTGTTGTTTATTTGACATTGTTGTTGTTGTTGTTATTTATTTGACGTTGTTGTTGTTGTTGTTTATTTGACGTTGTTGTTGTTGTTTATTTGACGTTGTTGTTTATTTGACGTTGTTGTTGTTGTTTATTTGATGTTTTTGTTGTTATTTGAAGTTGTTGTTGTTGTATTTGTTGTTGTTGTTGTTGTTGTTTATTTGATGTTGTTGTTGTTGTTTATTTGACATTGTTGTTGTTGTTGTTGTTGACGTTGTTGTTGTAGTTGTTTATTTGACGTTGTTGTTGTTGTTGTTGTTTATTTGATGTTATTTTAGTTGTTGTTGTTTATTTGACGTTGTTGTTGTTTTTTATTTGACGTTGTTGTTGTTGACATTGTTGTTGTTGTTGTTTATTTGATGTTGTTGTTGTTGTTTTTTATTTGACTTTGTTGTTGTTGACATTGTTATTGTTGTTGTTTATTTGACGTTGTTGTTGTTGTTGTTGTTTATTTGACGTTGTTGTTGTTGTTTATTTGACGTTGTTGTTGTTGTTGTTTATTTGACATTGTTGTTGTTGTTGTTGTTGTTGTTAACGTTATTGTTGTAGTTGTTTATTTGACGTTGTTGTTGTTGTTGTTTATTTGATGTTGTTTTAGTTGTTGTTGTTGTTTATTTGACGTTGTTGTTGTTGACATTGTTGTTGTTGTTGTTTATTTGACGTTCTTGTTGTTGTTGTTGTTGTTTATTTGACGTTGTTGTTGTTATTGTTGTTGTTGTTATTGTTGTTTATTTGACGTTGTTGTTATTGTTGTTTATTTGACGTTGTTGTTGTTGTTGTTGTTTATTTGATGTTGTTGTTGTTATTTATTTGACGTTGTTGTTGTTGTTATTGTTTATTTGACGTTGTTGTTGTTGTTGTTTATTTGACGTTGTTATTGTTGTTTATTGGACGTTGTTATTGTTGTTTATTTGACGTTGTTATTGTTATTTTACGTTGTTGTTGTTGTTATATGTGTTGTTGTTGTTGTTGTTGCTTATTTGACGTTGTTGTTATTGTTGCTATTTATTTGACGTTGTTATTGTTGTTGTTTATTTGACGTTGTTGTTGTTGTTATTTATTTGACGTTATTGTTGTTGTTGTTTATTTGACGTTGTTGTTGTTGTTGTTATATTTGTTATTGTTGTTATTGTTGTTGCTTATTTGACGTTTGTGATCGGTGGATCTGGAACTGACTGTTTAACGCTGGTTCGCGAAATGTCGCGGAAGCAAGAGTCGCCACCGTCTTTTATTTTCTCCAAATGGAAAGGACAAAAGCACAGAAAAATTCCTTAAAGAGATTGCTCTCGGTTCGGGAGGTAGGTTATAGAAAGGGAAGGTGTTAGCACCCTTTCTATCCATGGTTATCCATGGGCTCTTAGATACTTGCTCATTTGTGTTTTCAAAATTGTTTTGCTTTTCAATGTGGGTTTAAAAAGTTTCTTTTGAAAAATTTCAGTTCGACTCATACGTCAGAGTGTTTGAAAAGTTTGCTTTGAAAGCTTTTGAAAATGTGTTGGTGTGAAAAGATTTTTGTTTGTTTTTGAAGAGAGCAAGTATCTACGAGAACCTACCTACCCTAAGGAATTCGTCTGTGTAAATGTCCTTTAAAGTAGTGCCATCCCACCATTGAGAGGTAGGTAGCACCACCGTTGGAGGTGTTCGGGTCAATTCGATTTTAGGGACATGGTGATCACCGGAGCAACGGGAAGACACCTTAGAAGCTACCCTCATGCCAGGTTCCCGGATCATGAGGACTTACTAAGACATCCTCTACTCGACGATCACCTTTCGAATGCAAGGCAACAGTGAGGCGTACCCTAGGGGTGGTGTGTGCGAATTGTGTGTCATGTTTCATTTATTTGCCTTGTCATGTTTGTCGTGTTCTACGCTTGATTTTAATTAGACATTCATTCTTTCATGCTTGATTAACAGTTAGGAGTGCGGAAAAGATAAATCTACGACTATTACAAAGGCGCGGGCCCACATCGCCAAAATTTCCAGGACCCGATTTAGCGGAAAAATAAATAATGCGAAGAAATAAAGTGCGAAAAGTAAATTACATGGCTTTGGGATATTTACAAAATTATAATAAGCGATAATAAAATAAATGCGCAATTAACTGATTAATGACGGGCGTTGGACCCTTTTTGCAAATAATTAAAATTAATAAGGATTTAAAAATTAAAATTAAATGAGAATGATATTTTTTGTGTTTTTAGATTTAATGAAAAAAAGGGAATTAAATTAAAATTAAATTAGACGGCAAACCCTAAATCTAGTATTTTTTTATTTATTAAGAAAGAATTAAAATAAGATCTAAATTAAACCTAATTGATTATGTACAATTTTAATTTATGAAAATAAGATAATAAATAAATAATATTGTTATTCTGAAAAAAAAGGAAAAATATTAAAAGGAATAAAAAAACTTAATTAACCTAATTTTTATTTTGTTGGATTTTTATTAAAAAAGAGATTGAAATTAAAACCTAATTAACTAAATATTGACATATTAATTTATTGATGAAAATAATTATTATAAAATGAATATTATGTTTTTTGGTCTTTTTCTGATTTTTTATAATGCTTTTTATATTTTATAAAAAAATAAATTAATTAATTAAAGCAATAAAAATAATATAATACAATAATTAAAATTATAAAAGAAAAGAAAAAGCAAACCAGAGTGGGGTGCTGCCCCAAATAAGGAGGTTCAAATCTGAAAAAGCCTGGCCCAATAAGAGCTGATTCATTGACTTTTCTGATCATGTACCAATGCGTTGACTGGCTTTATGGTGGACTTTCAATATTAGCCCTTGATCTGGGACCCTCAGGCAGGTGTAGGCTTAGATGAGAGGGCGCATGGTACGTGCACAGTCCTGAAGCTGCATGGGATTGTCTTTGAAAAAATAATATGAAGACTTATAAGACCTGGGGTTCGAACCCAGGTCTAGTGGATTGTCCTTGCGTGTACCTGCCATCTGTGCCACTTGCATTCAATTGATATACAATAGCAAATAAACAATAAAAAAGCAAATTGGTTAATGGCCTCAAAAAAGCGCGCGCTGGTTTGAACGAACCACTCAGTGGTTGCCAGCGCGTCATCTTCTCCATTGCTTCTGAAATAAGACCCTTTAGCCACGGTTTTGCACGCGTGGCTTTAAGCGACCTACAGGAAAATAGCGAATAGAGGTACATGAGACATAAATTTATCGCGAGACACGTTTCTTGTTCATGGGAATACGCTGAGTATGGCTATCCTGGTCTTGAAGCTTAATTTTACTCCATGTCAAAAGCCCTAAAATTACATCTTGTAACCCTAGAAATCTGTCAATGGTGAATTCGCGTATGTTGCTCAAAAATGGAATTAAACATATTGGTTAGCACATAAACATCATGGCAAACAATAATCTACAAAGAAAAATGCAAGAGGATGCTTAAATCAAGCTATGCAATTTCAAAATTTTCTTGGTTCAGTGGGACTCGTGGATACCAATTCTTTGCGCTTTTGCTGTTGTTAATGATTGGAAAAGGTTCTGAATGGTCCCAGGAAGCTATTGAGACACGAATGAAGCTTTGAATCAGTCTCTAGGGTGGATTTCAGAATTGACTTTTTTGAGAATTTTTGCAAATTGCAAGAGTGTGTTATGCGCAGCTTTTTCAGTCTAGGATCATTAGGTCTTGTTCTAATACTTGTAAGGAAGTAATTAGGTCAACAAACTTAGTACAAATCCCTTGCAATTATGATTAAGATATTTGATTTGTTTCAAAATCTTTTTGAATCTTTTTCTATGGCTTTTGTACCAATTTGCATCCAATCACCCCAAATCTTTCCTCATTTGCCTTCACACGAAACATTGAGCCTATAATATGTATAAAAAGATTTTTTAGATTAGGTTTGATATTTTTCATATATTAAAATCATTTAAATGAATATAAATTAATATTAATTCAAATAAATAATTAAAAAATATGAGAATACTTCCCTTTGGGCCTAGTGGTCGTGCATAGGCTTGGCATGAAGAAATTTGGAAGATAATTGGGCCCATTTGCATTTTTAGGCCTTTTGCATCAATGTTGACTTTCAAAAATTTCCAAAAATTTCCCAACTTCCACAAGGCATAACTTGGTCAATTTTTAAGCTTTTCACATGTTCTTGGACATTTTGGAAAGGTCTTTGAGTCCTTTGACCAATGCCTTTGGTCCCATGTCATTTTGATTTACCAATCTCAAGTTATGGCCTTTGACCTAAAGTCACTTTTTGTTGACTTTTGAAAATGACCTATAATGTTGAAATTGATAACTTTTTGTGAGAGCTTTTCTTGGACTTGGAACATGAAGATGAATTGTAGGAAAGGTCTTTCTCTTCAAAATGAGCTTTGGATGGAATTTTTCTGATAATCCATGTGAAAGTTATGCCCTGGTCAATTTCAGTTGACTTTTTCAGCTGTCCAAATATAGCAACTTTTGCCTCTTTGATGATTTCTGAGCCAAATTTTGAGAATCATGATCAAGCATTGATCAAATGATGTTTGTGGCTTCAAAATGATATGTTGACCAAAAATTTGAACTTTTGACTGTCAAATGACCATTTTGCCCCTACAGTTGACTGTAGTGCAATTTAGGGTTTTGACTGTGCAATTTTGAGCTGAATGCCTTGGAACTTGACATGAGGATGCTTGACCACATTTGTAGGCATATGAGACTTGATTGGGCCTTTGAGAAGTTCATTTGCTTGACCAGAACTCAAACCCTAGTTTTGACTGTCTAGGAGACAGTTGAGCTGCACAACCCTTGGGGACTTTTGTGACCTTGACTTTGACAATTCTTGATGAATATGGGAGGGCAAATTTTGGGGTACAACAGTTGCCCCTGATCAATCTTCTTAGACCTGAGGATGCAGATTGGCTGACGTGCCTTTCGTAATCCGGGGGTAGAAGATGATTGAACACTAGAGTGCCCAGAAATTTGCGCTCACATAGTAACAGTGATGATGGAATGGGCTTATAGATGCCATTTAGAGATTGCTTAGATAGGATGATGGGCTTATAGATGCCATCTGGACGTTGATTGCATAGGAGATTCCTTAGCAAGAACCTGCATACCTGCAAAACAGAAAAATGAGTACCTGACACGTCGCAGGAGCTGATTTTAGATGCTTGGTATAGATGTGTCCTGACTGGTTGCAGGAGCTGAGTCTGGAGCTTTAAACGCTGATGAATGAACCAGGGATGGTTACTGCCTTAACCTGAATGATAAGTGAACCTGAATGATCTCAACAACGCTCGTTGAGAAAATCTTGGTGAGAATTACCATCTTCGTAGTGTCAGGAAGAGAGCCAAAGGACATTACAATCTCAAAGGGAGCTACCTCACTCGCGTTGGAGAGGGAACTATAGGAAATTATAATCTGAAAGGAGATATCACCTCACGCTCATGCCGGAGAGGGGAACATCTGAAAAAGGGATTACTATCTCACACGCCGTTGGAGAGGGGACCATAAGAGACTATCACCTCACGCTCATGCCGGAGAGGAGAACATCTTGAAAAAGGAATTACCACCTCACGCTCACCGTCGGAGAGGGGACCACAAAAGAATATCACCTCACGCTCATCGTCGGAGAGGAGAACATCTTGAAAAAGGAATTACCACCTCACGCGCCGTTGGAGAGGGGACCACAAAAGAATATCACCTCACGCTCATCGTCGGAGAGGAGAACATCTTGAAAAAGGAATTACCACCTCACGCTCACCGTCGGAGAGGGGACCATAAGAGACTATCACCTCACGCTCATGCCGGAGAGGGGAACATCTGAAAAAGGGATTACTATCTCACACGCCGTTGGAGAGGGGACCATAAGAGACTATCACCTCACGCTCATGCCGGAGAGGAGAACATCTTGAAAAAGGAATTACCACCTCACGCTCACCGTCGGAGAGGGGACCACAAAAGAATATCACCTCACGCTCATCGTCGGAGAGGAGAACATCTTGAAAAAGGAATTACCACCTCACTCACCGTCGGAGAGGGAACCATAGGAGACTATCACCTCACTCACCGTCAGAGAGGGAAACATCTGAAAAGGACTTACCACCTCACTCACCGTCGGAGAGGGAACCATAGGAGACTATCACCTCACTCACCGTCGGAGAGGGAAACATCTGAAAAGGACTTACCACCTCACTCACCGTCGGAGAGGGAACCATAGGAGACTATCACCTCACTCACCGTCGGAGAGGGAAACATCTGAAAAGGACTTACCACCTCACTCACCGTCGGAGAGGGAACCATGGCGATTATAACCTGGGATAACTTCTACTGAGTCTTTATCAGAAAAATCTGTTGGGAGTCGATTTAGCTGGACTAGAGAAGGCCTTGGACTGGATAAGAAATCTTTGGAGTCGATTAATTGAACCGGTCTAGGTCTTGGAATATGATTGAGAATTTCAACTGCATCTTTCCTGAAAGGTAAAGGTCAGTCATATGCAATGCATGATATGGATCAAGCAATGATGTTCTCAACATAAATGAGATTTGTATGATATGATGCGTTTATGCATGCTATAATGATGTATGGAAATGCGATGTTTCATGAATGCGTTTGTCTAGGAATGTAAATCCTCGACGGGTGCCGGGAGGTCACTCCTGGGCTGATGTTGGAGAATAAGCTTTTGCTTCCGCTGGGGGCGATAGTTGCAAGAATACTGGTAGGAGAAGATGACTCCGTTGTGGAATAGTCTTGACAAATGGGAGATTCTGCGAGGAGAAAATGCTCTAGCGACCATGCTGGGGAGTGCTACTCTGTGGAGAGAGGGATGCCTTGCTGAGTGTTGATAATAATTTGCTGGGGATACCCTTGTTGTTGGAAGTGTTGATGGACTTCGCTGGGGTAAGAAGACTTCGTCGAGGACGCTCTTTCCGTGGCTTTTGGCTGAGGATAACCCAGTTATATCCTGTTAAGGAAATAACTCTTTAAATCAAGCCGGACGACGCGTTCATGCTCTGCGAGGGGATAAGCTTCCAGAATCTACTGGGGATAAGCTTACTGCTTGGGGGTATGAACTCCAATTTTCCCGGGGAAACTGGATTGGACTTTCCTGGGAAAGTTTTGACTGCGGGGAAGTGATTCCTTTGAATGTTGATACGCCGCCGGGGAACAATATTTAGAGCAAGACTACCAGGGATGCTTGTTTAAGAGTGATGTGCTGGGGGATGTTGAGATCTGCTGGAGGACACCTAACTTCCTTGAGGTTTGATAATAGCTTGGAGAAGAATGCACTGACTGCTGACTCTCTGGGGAGTTTAAGATGTACTGGTCATGTTCTTTAGCTGAACCTACCTTGGTACCTTGGAGGACAGAGCCATTAGATTGTTTGGACGACTCATTATTGCCCCTGTTTCTATGGGAGAAGGCATCTGTGGGGTGCTGATAGTTGTTGATGGACAAACCTTCTTCTGGTAGGCAGATGACAAGATGTCAGGACATAGTCGTACGCTTTAATCCCTAACTTTTGCCTGGACCGCCCTTTCGGGTTTTCAGTCCACCGGGATACCCTTTTTTGCCCAAGCCGCCTTTTTAGGTTTTCGACTTGCCGGGTGTACAGGTTTTTCATTTCATCCCTTCATTTTGCCCGAACCCTTTTGGTTCGCCGGGAAACCCTTATTTTTGCCTAGGTATGTCAACCTAGCGGGTCTTTGATTTTGCGTAGTATTTTTCCGACTATGTCCATGCTCTCAGAATGTAGGGAGTTGCCCCTGTTAGAAGTGTTTTGTCATGCCGTCAGAAGGTGTTTGATCAGCCCAGATTCGTTGTTGAAATGCCCCAAGTGACTCAGGCGGAGATTTGCCCCAGGCTATTTGGCCTTTGAGAGATTCTCCGAATCTTGATTGGACTGCCCCAGATGATTGGACAATAGTCATGCCATGCCCCTTGATTGGAAGTGCTTCTGTTCACTAGGTGTTCATCGTGCGAATTTCCCTGCTGTTCAAACAAAAAGTCATATGCAAACAAAGTTATGTCAAAAATGCAAGGCTTATGTCTGTCTTGAAGATTTTGAAAATGCATTCTTTTTTTCATAAAACAAGTGATTGTTTGTAAAACGTGATGTCAACTCCGTATTTACCGTAGGCCTTAAAGAGTCAGGATACCTTTCGTACAATATGCTTTCGAACTAACCCGTGCTTCAGCTAGGACTTTTAAGGGTTATATCGTGGCCTGGTTCACGGTTTAAGAAACAAAGGATAAAGGCTCAAATTTATTTGTACCCACCCGCTCTTCGTGATGTTCTTCAAACCTAAACTCAGTTGATCGTGCGTTAGACCTTGTTTTGAGTCCTTGCTTTGATATTCCAATAATGGTTCAGATGTTGATGACTTATTTTGAATAGGCAGTCATTTCCTTTTTCTGCTGAGGGTTTGTAGGACCTCTTTCTTGATTTTGCTATCCCTTTCCTTTTTTTTGCCTGAACTGTTTCCTTTTTTGGAATTACAGTCAGCGGGATGCCCCAGTTTCATAAGTCCCCTTTGTAGGTTTAGACTTTTTTGGGCTTTTTCATTTATGAATTTTGATGATGACTGCCTGTCCTTTTGATTGTTCTGAACCATCATTGTCTTTGTTCGTTTTGTAAAGATCTCTTCGGTTCCATTCGTTATGCACTTGGATCAACTGAGAGACTACCCTGCCCCAGGTTATGATTAAGGGTTTTGATTTTCGAAAATAAAGACTCCTACTTCTTTGGCTCTGATGGGTTGACGAGGGATTATCATCCTTATAACTCCAGTGTTTAGGGGTTGAAACAATGCCTGTACCTCATCAGCGGGGTCTGTTCAAAAGCATACTGTAGATCATGGTATCGTTTTCGTCATCCTCCCTCAAGAGGCTTAGGATTAAAGATCAAGAGTCGACATCAGAAAAAATATGAAAACAATTTGCATATAGTGAATGCGAATATATTGATTCAAAACAGACATAAGCGATGCATTAATGAAATAACAACGTTTGACATGAATAAATGTTTAGACAATCAAAGAAAAATGCAACTTGAACATTCGAATGAACAAAAGTTTTCTAGTTTGAATTAGTCACTTCAGATGGGAGATTCTCAGCAGAAGCATTTCATTTGGCCACCCGGCATGAACTCCAGCACCCTTCCGTCGATCAAGTCCTGAATCTTGTTCTTCAAGCTCCAACAGTCATTGGTGTCATGTCCAGGACTGTTAGAATGGTAGGCACATCTTTTATCAGGGTTGTAAGTAGGAGCAGAGATGTCAGGATTCTGGGGAGGACCCTTTAAAGTAATCAGATTGACCTCCAACAAGTGTTCCAGCATTAGAGATGGTGGTATGCCAGTCTCAGTGAAATGTCTTCTAGGCGTATATCGCTTACGCCGATTGCCCCGTTGATGCTGGGTTTGTGAAGTAGTAACAACTTGGGGAGGTCCATTCTTCACCATACCAGACTGTTGTCCTCTTGGTAGCTGATCAAAGACTTGGTCCTTGACTTGGACTGGTAGCTTCATGTTGGATTTGCCTAGGTGGAGTTGACTGATCATGGCTCTCAGCTCTCCTTGCTCCTGAGCTAAACCTTGAATGAGTGCCCTTTGCCCCAGCATCTGGGTTTTCAGTGTGTCTACCTCAGCTTGTAGACGTTTCAGCTGCTCGTCCTTGTCATCTTCGGGACTTTTTCTGATCAGATTCCCCATGAGGAGGGTCCTCAGCTCTTCTTGCCCCTTGGATAGACCTAGGAAGCTTTCTCTGAACTGAGACTCTTGAACGTGAAGGTCCTGGTTATCTTGTTGTGAGGCCATTGCTGAAATAAACAGCGAGAAAGGTAAGTGACCTGCAGAAGGGATACCTGTAATGCGATGATGTGTATGATATGCATGCAATGTTTTCAAGGACCTCGCGGGATAAACAAGAAAATTTGTTAGCATTGGGATCCGGTAGCTTGATTGAAAGAACTTCATATTTGTTGAGAGTCTCTCTTCCAAGGGTCAAAGGCTCACCATATCCAGTGGGTCATAGCCCCTGACAACCTTGGCTAGAGGAAAATAAATCCTCTTTGCCCCTTGCTAGATGTTTGATTTATCATGACCTGCATCACAAGCCCTTGAGATCCTTGAAATGGGTTAGGATGTACGCAATGGTATGCAATGGTATGATGTCATGCTATGCATGGGGTGAAGTAGGTAAACCCTGTTATGAGTCCCAATTAAGGACTATAAACAAAACCTGCAAGAGATCTAGTAAACCCTGTTATGAGTCCCAGTTAAGGACTATAAACAACACCTGCAAGAAATTTGGTAAACCCTGTCACGAGTCCTAGTTAAGGACTATAAACAAGACCTGCAAGAAACTTAGTACCCTGTTATGAGTCCCAATTAAGGACTATAAACAAGACCTGCAAGAAACAAGTGTTAGGTAACAAGCACGCAGATAGTCAAGTACGAAGGCACACAAGTCACACAAAAGAGCCCTTAAGGTTTAGGCCAGCATGAGGTCTGGATAGTACCCTCTTTCAGTTTGTTGGTTAAGACCTGTCCTATCAGAAGTAACCGGGTTCTAGAGGATCCCAATATCATTGACTACCCTCAATCGGTCATAATTCCAGCATCGCAATCTTTTCTTGCGGCCAGAACCATCACGAGAGTTTAGCCTCAATGGGCGTAGCATACTGCTACTGTTCTAAAGGCCAAGTTGTGTCAATTAAGGTTCTAAGGTTGTTGGTGCTTAATGACTCCTTAGAAGACCCATATTCTCCTCGTTGCGACACAAGGGATATCGGTACAGACTAAGGTGCCACACCAACGTAGCCACTGCTTCACCTGTGTCGGTCTACGCCGGACAGGTCCCTCACAGCTTATGCTACCTAAACAGGGTATCCCCAGATCCGGGTTAGGATCTATGTATCTCCGATGCAACCCACAATAGTAAAACAAGCAAAACAATACAAGTGAAAACACAGTTATGACCTAGCCCTAAGGTACACCTCACTTTATAAAGGGTCCCCAGCAGAGTCGCCAGTTCTGTGATCGGTGGATCTGGAACTGACTGTTTAACGCTGGTTCGCGAAATGTCGCGGAAGCAAGAGTCGCCACCGTCTTTTATTTTCTCCAAATGGAAAGGACAAAAGCACAGAAAAATTCCTTAAAGAGATTGCTCTCGGTTCGGGAGGTAGGTTATAGAAAGGGAAGGTGTTAGCACCCTTTCTATCCATGGTTATCCATGGGCTCTTAGATACTTGCTCATTTGTGTTTTCAAAATTGTTTTGCTTTTCAATGTGGGTTTAAAAAGTTTCTTTTGAAAAATTTCAGTTCGACTCATACGTCAGAGTGTTTGAAAAGTTTGCTTTGAAAGCTTTTGAAAATGTGTTGGTGTGAAAAGATTTTTGTTTGTTTTTGAAGAGAGCAAGTATCTACGAGAACCTACCTACCCTAAGGAATTCGTCTGTGTAAATGTCCTTTAAAGTAGTGCCATCCCACCATTGAGAGGTAGGTAGCACCACCGTTGGAGGTGTTCGGGTCAATTCGATTTTAGGGACATGGTGATCACCGGAGCAACGGGAAGACACCTTAGAAGCTACCCTCATGCCAGGTTCCCGGATCATGAGGACTTACTAAGACATCCTCTACTCGACGATCACCTTTCGAATGCAAGGCAACAGTGAGGCGTACCCTAGGGGTGGTGTGTGCGAATTGTGTGTCATGTTTCATTTATTTGCCTTGTCATGTTTGTCGTGTTCTACGCTTGATTTTAATTAGACATTCATTCTTTCATGCTTGATTAACAGTTAGGAGTGCGGAAAAGATAAATCTACGACTATTACAAAGGCGCGGGCCCACATCGCCAAAATTTCCAGGACCCGATTTAGCGGAAAAATAAATAATGCGAAGAAATAAAGTGCGAAAAGTAAATTACATGGCTTTGGGATATTTACAAAATTATAATAAGCGATAATAAAATAAATGCGCAATTAACTGATTAATGACGGGCGTTGGACCCTTTTTGCAAATAATTAAAATTAATAAGGATTTAAAAATTAAAATTAAATGAGAATGATATTTTTTGTGTTTTTAGATTTAATGAAAAAAAGGGAATTAAATTAAAATTAAATTAGACGGCAAACCCTAAATCTAGTATTTTTTTATTTATTAAGAAAGAATTAAAATAAGATCTAAATTAAACCTAATTGATTATGTACAATTTTAATTTATGAAAATAAGATAATAAATAAATAATATTGTTATTCTGAAAAAAAAGGAAAAATATTAAAAGGAATAAAAAAACTTAATTAACCTAATTTTTATTTTGTTGGATTTTTATTAAAAAAGAGATTGAAATTAAAACCTAATTAACTAAATATTGACATATTAATTTATTGATGAAAATAATTATTATAAAATGAATATTATGTTTTTTGGTCTTTTTCTGATTTTTTATAATGCTTTTTATATTTTATAAAAAAATAAATTAATTAATTAAAGCAATAAAAATAATATAATACAATAATTAAAATTATAAAAGAAAAGAAAAAGCAAACCAGAGTGGGGTGCTGCCCCAAATAAGGAGGTTCAAATCTGAAAAAGCCTGGCCCAATAAGAGCTGATTCATTGACTTTTCTGATCATGTACCAATGCGTTGACTGGCTTTATGGTGGACTTTCAATATTAGCCCTTGATCTGGGACCCTCAGGCAGGTGTAGGCTTAGATGAGAGGGCGCATGGTACGTGCACAGTCCTGAAGCTGCATGGGATTGTCTTTGAAAAAATAATATGAAGACTTATAAGACCTGGGGTTCGAACCCAGGTCTAGTGGATTGTCCTTGCGTGTACCTGCCATCTGTGCCACTTGCATTCAATTGATATACAATAGCAAATAAACAATAAAAAAGCAAATTGGTTAATGGCCTCAAAAAAGCGCGCGCTGGTTTGAACGAACCACTCAGTGGTTGCCAGCGCGTCATCTTCTCCATTGCTTCTGAAATAAGACCCTTTAGCCACGGTTTTGCACGCGTGGCTTTAAGCGACCTACAGGAAAATAGCGAATAGAGGTACATGAGACATAAATTTATCGCGAGACACGTTTCTTGTTCATGGGAATACGCTGAGTATGGCTATCCTGGTCTTGAAGCTTAATTTTACTCCATGTCAAAAGCCCTAAAATTACATCTTGTAACCCTAGAAATCTGTCAATGGTGAATTCGCGTATGTTGCTCAAAAATGGAATTAAACATATTGGTTAGCACATAAACATCATGGCAAACAATAATCTACAAAGAAAAATGCAAGAGGATGCTTAAATCAAGCTATGCAATTTCAAAATTTTCTTGGTTCAGTGGGACTCGTGGATACCAATTCTTTGCGCTTTTGCTGTTGTTAATGATTGGAAAAGGTTCTGAATGGTCCCAGGAAGCTATTGAGACACGAATGAAGCTTTGAATCAGTCTCTAGGGTGGATTTCAGAATTGACTTTTTTGAGAATTTTTGCAAATTGCAAGAGTGTGTTATGCGCAGCTTTTTCAGTCTAGGATCATTAGGTCTTGTTCTAATACTTGTAAGGAAGTAATTAGGTCAACAAACTTAGTACAAATCCCTTGCAATTATGATTAAGATATTTGATTTGTTTCAAAATCTTTTTGAATCTTTTTCTATGGCTTTTGTACCAATTTGCATCCAATCACCCCAAATCTTTCCTCATTTGCCTTCACACGAAACATTGAGCCTATAATATGTATAAAAAGATTTTTTAGATTAGGTTTGATATTTTTCATATATTAAAATCATTTAAATGAATATAAATTAATATTAATTCAAATAAATAATTAAAAAATATGAGAATACTTCCCTTTGGGCCTAGTGGTCGTGCATAGGCTTGGCATGAAGAAATTTGGAAGATAATTGGGCCCATTTGCATTTTTAGGCCTTTTGCATCAATGTTGACTTTCAAAAATTTCCAAAAATTTCCCAACTTCCACAAGGCATAACTTGGTCAATTTTTAAGCTTTTCACATGTTCTTGGACATTTTGGAAAGGTCTTTGAGTCCTTTGACCAATGCCTTTGGTCCCATGTCATTTTGATTTACCAATCTCAAGTTATGGCCTTTGACCTAAAGTCACTTTTTGTTGACTTTTGAAAATGACCTATAATGTTGAAATTGATAACTTTTTGTGAGAGCTTTTCTTGGACTTGGAACATGAAGATGAATTGTAGGAAAGGTCTTTCTCTTCAAAATGAGCTTTGGATGGAATTTTTCTGATAATCCATGTGAAAGTTATGCCCTGGTCAATTTCAGTTGACTTTTTCAGCTGTCCAAATATAGCAACTTTTGCCTCTTTGATGATTTCTGAGCCAAATTTTGAGAATCATGATCAAGCATTGATCAAATGATGTTTGTGGCTTCAAAATGATATGTTGACCAAAAATTTGAACTTTTGACTGTCAAATGACCATTTTGCCCCTACAGTTGACTGTAGTGCAATTTAGGGTTTTGACTGTGCAATTTTGAGCTGAATGCCTTGGAACTTGACATGAGGATGCTTGACCACATTTGTAGGCATATGAGACTTGATTGGGCCTTTGAGAAGTTCATTTGCTTGACCAGAACTCAAACCCTAGTTTTGACTGTCTAGGAGACAGTTGAGCTGCACAACCCTTGGGGACTTTTGTGACCTTGACTTTGACAATTCTTGATGAATATGGGAGGGCAAATTTTGGGGTACAACAACGTTGTTGTTATTGTTGTTGTTTATTTGACCTTGTTGTTGTTGTTATTCATTTGATTTTGTTGTTGTTGTTGTTGTTTATTTGACGTTGTTGCTGTTGTTGTTCTTTATTTGACGTTGTTGTTGTTGTTGTTGTTTTTGTTGTTTATTTGACGTTTTTGTTGTTATTTATTTGACGTTGTTGTTGTTTATTTGACGTTGTTGTTAACGTTGTTGTTGTTGGTGTTTATTTGACGTTGTTGTTGTTGTTGTTGTTTATTTGACGTTGTTGTTGTTGTTGACGTTGTTATTGTTGTTGTTTATTTGATGTTGTTATTGTTGTTGTTGACATAGTTGTTGTTGTTTATTTGACGTTGTTGTTGTTGTTGTTGTTTATTTGATGTTGTTGTTGTTGTTGTTGTTGACGTTGTTGTTGTTGTTGTTTATTGGACATTGTTATTGTTGTTTATTTGACATTGTTATTGTTGTTGACGGTGTTGTTGTTGTTGTTGTTTATTTGACATTGTTGTTGTTGTTATTTATTTGACGTTGTTGTTGTTGTTGTTAATTTGACGTTGTTGTTGTTGTTGTTTATTTGACATTGTTGTTGTTGTTTATTTGACATTGTTGTTGTTGTTATTTATTTGACGTTGTTGTTGTTGTTATTGTTTATTTGGCGTTGTTGTTGTTGTTTATTTGACGTTGTTATTGTTGTTTATTTGACGTTGTTTTTGTTATTTGACGTTGTTGTTGTTGTTGTTGTATTAGTTGTTGTTGTTGCTTATTTGACGTTGTTGTTATTTTTGCTATTTATTTGACGTTGTTGTTGTTGTTGTTGTTGTTTATTTGACGTTGTTGTTGTTGTTGACGTTGTTGTTGTTGTTGACGTTGTTGTTGTTGTTGTTGTTATTGTTGTTGATGTTGTTGTTTATTTGACGTTGTTGTTGTTGTTTATTTGACGTTGTTGTTGTTGTTGTTGACGTTGTTGTTGTTGTTGTTTATTGGACGTTGTTGTTGTTGTTGTTGTTTATTTGACATTGTTGTTGTTGTTGACGGTGTTGTTATTGTTGTTGTTTATTTGACATTGTTGTTGTTGTTGTTATTTATTTGACGTTGTTGTTGTTGTTTATTTGACGTTGTTGTTGTTGCTTATTTGACGTTGTTGTTTATTTGACGTTGTTGTTGTTGTTATTTATTTGACGTTTTTGTTGTTATTTGAAGTTGTTGTTGTTGTATTTGTTGTTGTTGTTGTTGTTTATTTGATGTTATTGTTGTTGTTTATTTGACGTTATTGTTGTTGTTAATTTGACATTGTTATTGTTGTTGTTTATTTGACGTTGTTGTTGACGTTGTTGTTCTTGTTGTTTATTTGACGTTATTATTGTTGTTGTTGTTGTTTATTTGACGTTGTTAATGTTGTTGACATAGCTGTTGTTGTTTTTGTTGATTATTTGACGTTGTTATTGTGGTTCTTGTTTTTGTTGTTGTTATTGTTGGTGTTGTTGTTGTTTATTTGACGTTGTTGTTGTTGTTGTTGTTTATTTGACGTTGTTGTTGTTGTTTATTTGACGTTGTTGTTGTTGTTGTTGTTGTTTATTTGACGTTGTTGTTGTTGTTTATTTGACGTTGTTGTTGTTGTTGTTGTTGTTTATTTGACATTGTTGCTGTTGTTGTTGTTAATGTTGTTGTTGTAGTTGTTTATTTGACGTTGTTGTTGTTGTTGTTTATTTGATGTTGTTTTAGTTGTTGTTGTTTATTTGACGTTGTTGTTGTTTTTTATTTGACGTTGTTGTTGTTGACATTGTTGTTGTTGTTGTTTATTTGACGTTCTTGTTGTTGTTTTTTATTTGACGTTGTTGTTGTTGTTATTGTTGGTGTTGTTGTTGTTTATTTAACGTAGTTGTTGTTATTGACGTTGTTGTTATTATTGTTGTTGTTGTTTATTTGACGTTTTTGTTGTTGTTGATGTTGTTGTTGTTGTTGTTGTTTATTTGACGTTGTTGTTGTTGTTGCTTATTTGACAATTTTGTTGTTGTTGTTGTTGACGTTGTTGTTGTAGTTGTTTATTTGACGTTGTTGTTGTTGTTGTTTATTTGATGTTGTTTTAGTTGTTGTTGTTTATTTGACGTTGTTGTTGCTTTTTATTTGACATTGTTGTTGTTGACATTGTTTTTATTGTTGTTTGTTTGACGTTGTTGTTGTTGTTTTTTATTTGACGTAGTTGTTGTTATTGTTGTTGTTGTTATTAATTTGACGTTGTTGTTGTTGTTTATTTGACGTTGTTGTTGTTGTTTATTTGACGTTGTTGTTGTTGTTGTTTATTTGACATTGTTGTTGTTGTATTTATTTGACGTTGTTGTTGTTGTTTATTGGACGTTGTTATTGTTGTTTATTTGACGTTGTTTTTATTATTTTACGTTGTTGTTGTTGTTGTATTTGTTGTTGTTGTTGCTTATTTGACGTTGTTGTTATTGTTGCTATTTATTTAACGTTGTTATTGTTGTTGTTTATTTTACGTTGTTGTTGTTGTTTATTTGACGTTATTGTTGTTGTTATTCATTTGATGTTGTTGTTGTTGTTGTTTATTTGACGTTGTTGTTGTTGTTGTTGTTCTTTATTTGACGTTGTTGTTGTTGTTGTTGTTTTTATTGTTTATTTGACGTTTTTGTTGTTATTTATTTGACGTTGTTGTTGTTGTTTATTTGACGTTGTTGTTAACTTTGTTGTTGTTGGTGTTTATTTGACGTTGTTGTTGTTGTTGTTGTTTATTTGACGTTGTTGTTGTTGTTGACGTTGTTATTGTTGTTGTTTATTTGATGTTGTTATTGTTGTTGTTGACATAGTTGTTATTGTTTATTTGACGTTGTTGTTGATGTTGTTGTTGCCGTTGTTATTTATTTGACGTTGTTGTTGTTGTTGTTTATTTGATGTTGTTGTTGTTGGTGTTGACGTTGTTGTTGTTGTTGTTTATTGGACGTTGTTGTTGTTGTTTATTTGACATTGTTATTGTTGTTGACGGTGTTGTTGTTGTTGTTGTTTATTTGACATTGTTGTTGTTGTTATTTATTTGACGTTGTTGTTGTTGTTAATTTAACGTTGTTGTTGTTGTTGTTGTTTATTTGACATTGTTGTTGTTGTTGTTTATTTGACGTTGTTGTTGTTGTTATTTATTTGACGTTGTTGTTGTTGTTATTGTTTATTTGGCGTTGTTGTTGTTGTTGTTTATTTGACGTTGTTATTGTTGTTTATTTGACGTTGTTTTTGTTATTTGACGTTGTTGTTGTTGTTGTTGTATTAGTTGTTGTTGTTGTTGCTTATTTGACGTTGTTGTTATTGTTGCTATTTATTTGACATTGTTGTTGTTGTTGTTTATTTGACGTTGTTGTTGTTGTTGTTTATTTGACGTTGTTGTTGTTGTTGTATTTGGTATTGTTGTTATTGTTGTTGCTTATTTGACGTTGTTGTTATTGTTGTTGTTTATTTGACTTTGTTGTTGTCGTTATTCATTTGACGTCGTTGTTGTTGTTGTTTATTTGACGTTGTTGTTGTTGTTCTTCATTTGACGTTGTTGTTGTCGTTGTTCATGTTTATTTGACGTTGTTGTTGTTATTTATTTGACGTTGTTGTTGTTGTTTATTTGACGTTGTTGTTGTTGTTTATTTGACGTTGTCGTTGTTGTTGTTGTTTATTTGACGTTGTTGTTGTTGTTTATTTGACGTTAATGTTGTTGTTGACGTTGTTGTTGTTATTGTTTATTTGATGTTGTTGTTGTTGTTGTTGACATAGTTGTTGTTGTTTATTTGACGTTGTTGTTGTTGTTATTGTTGTTGACGTTGTTGTTTATTTGACGTTGTTATTGTTGTTTATTTGACGTTGTTGTTGTTTTTGTTGACGTTGTTGTTGTTGTTGTTTATTGGACGTTGTTTTTGTTGTTTATTTGATGTTGTTGTTGTTGTTGTTTATTTGACATTGCTGTTGTTGTTGTTGTTGTTGACGTTGTTGTTGTAGTTTTTTATTTGACGTTGTTGTTGTTGTTGTTGTTGTTTATTTGATGTTATTTTAGTTGTTGTTGTTTATTTGACGTTGTTGTTGTTTTTTATTTGACGTTGTTGTTGTTGACATTGTTGTTGTTGTTGTTTATTTGACGTTGTTGTTGTTGTTGTTTATTTGACGTAGTTGTTGTTATTGACGTTGTTGTTGTTGTTGTTGTTTATTTGACATTTTTGTTGTTGTTGATGTTGTTGTTGTTGTTGTTTTTTATTTGACGTTGTTGTTGTTGTTTATTTGACGTTGTTGTTGTTGTTATTGTTGTTGTTGTTGTTGTTAATTTGACGTTGTTGTTTATTTGATGTTGTTGTTGTTGTTATTTATTTGACGTTGTTGTTGTTGTTATTGTTTATTTGACGTTGTTGTTGTGGTAGTTTATTTGACGTTGTTATTGTTGTTTATTGGACGTTGTTATTGTTGTTTATTTGACGTTGTTATTGTTATTTTACGTTGTTGTTGTTGTTATATGTGTTGTTGTTGTTGTTGTTGCTTATTTGACGTTGTTGTTGTTGTTGTTTATTGGACGTTGTTGTTGTTGTTGTTTATTTGACGTTGTTGTTGTTGTTTATTTGACGTTGTTGTTGTTGCTTATTTGACGTTGTTGTTTATTTGACGTTGTTGTTGTTGTTTATTTGACGTTTTTGTTGTTATTTGAAGTTGTTGTTGTTGTATTTGTTGTTGTTGTTGTTGTTTATTTGATGTTATTGTTGTTGTTTATTTAACGTTATTGTTGTTGTTTATTTGACATTGTTATTGTTGTTATTGTTGTTGTTGTTGTTGTTTATTTGACGTTGTTGTTCTTGTTGTTTATTTGACGTTATTATTGTTGTTGTTGTTGTTTATTTGACGTTGTTAATGTTGTTGACATAGTTGTTGTTGTTTTTGTTGATTATTTGACGTTGTTATTGTTGGTGTTGTTGTTGTTTATTTGACGTTGTTGTGTCAAGGTCGTGGTGGAGAATTCAGAATAGAGGAGAACGGTATTTGGAGGTGTCATGATCGTGTTTGTGTTCCCGATGTGGGAAATATGAAAAAGAGAATTCTAGAGGAAGGACACCGAAGCGGATTGAGTATTCATCCGGGTGCTACGAAAATGTACCAAGACTTAAGAAATTGTTTCGGTTAAGGTTGTTTGGGGTGGAGCGGCCAAAGGAAACATAACGTGGGAACTTGAAAGTCGGATGCGGGATTCCTATCCCGAGTTGTTCGTTTAGAGGTAATTTTCGAGGCCGAAAATCTTTTAAGTGGGGGAGAGTTGTAACACCCCATTTTTGATTAAATGTTAATTCGGTTATTTGAAATAAAAATATTCATAATGATAAAATACTATTTTGAGTAATATTATTTTGGTGTGTATTTGGCTTCGTTTGATTTATCGGTATAATTTAGTTTTTATGGAATAAATATTAATTAAATGTAATATGGTTTTAATAGAATTATATGATATAATTTGAATTAAATAGATTGGGCCAAATTAGAATTTTAGAAAGTTAGGGGGAGGAAAGTAAGTAGTAGTAAAATTTGTTTATAAGATAGAAAGTAGGATAGTTAGTAAGGGAGAAATAGAAAGAAGAAAGGAAAGAAGAGAGAAAGAGGAGAAGAGAAGAAAGGAAGCTAGGTTTGGAGTTGCAACATCATCATCATCTTGTTTCAAGAAAACCCACACCAAGGTAAGGGTTTGAATTGCTTTGCTCATATACTTGTGGTTTTGGGTTTTGATTTTGATAGATGAAGAAATTAGGGTCTTAGAGAGTTGTATAGATTGGGAAAGAGATGATGAAATTGATGATTTTGTTGGTTTAGATTGGTGTTACAATAGACAAGATGGTATCGATAGAGTTCAAGAAATGAGGTATTCTGGTGATGGCTATGGGTTTAATTTTTTTAATATAAGTGATGGTGTTGGGCAGAAGACGGTAAAACCCTCTACAGGTAAGCCCCATGAGAGATCTCACTGGTATATATCTAATGCTGAGGTGCAAGTAAATTTTGGAAGGATTCCAATATGGCAAAATTCTAAGATTTGCTTCTACACACTGAATTCTGGAAGAACTGTTTTCAATGCTGGTGGTGAGTCTGAAATTGAAAAGATCTCCACCAACGAAATTGAAATAAGACGGAAGGAGTTGTTGCCTGTCTTTGACCATTTTCAGGGCATTAGACCGAGCTGGAATGTGAGGTGGTGACTTTTTTCTATTTTTCTTTTTAGTAGACCGGCCATCTTAGCTTGTCAATCATGCTGTGCTATTGTGATCAAGACAACATTTAGATTATTAAAATTGATTGTCATTCACGACGCAATCAAAACAAGCTTTACCAAAGACATTAAGAAGCATTATGATAATTAATATTAGAAACATTATGATAATTAATATTAGAAACATTATGATAATTAATATTAGAAACATTATGATTATTAATATTAGAAACATTTAGCCGACTTAATTCCGAACCCGTTGATGTGCCGATTACCCGATTTCGGTAATTTCGGCGACGGAGCTACTTTCTCCGATTCACACGAAAATTGACGTGCTAGCATAATTCGACGTGTAGATTAACGTAGTGAGGTTCGTTTTGCGAAATTTCGAATTTTTAAGAATCGACCCGATTTTAGTACGAAATAAAATAAATTGAGTTTAATCCCGAATTTAACCGTTCGAGTTACATTCCGGTGACTCGATCGTGATGAGTAACATTGAGAGTAATGCCGGTTCATTGATGATGACTTTATGTTGAAATATACTTTCCGATTTGGAATTGTTTGATAGTTGATGGTTTATGTTTTGGTTGAGTAAGTAACTTGTTTGTATACATTTTACTTGACGTTGTGATTGTTAAATTATATGTATGCATGCATGTACAATAGTTGATGTTCCATTGGTTGGATTTGACGGTATGTGTATGTTAAGATTATTGTGAATCTTAATTGCATACATTGGTTATATTGTACATTGCATGGCATGGTTGGTCTTGAAACAGAGACGGTGAAACTGTGGGTTCACATGATTTTATAGACGGTGACCCTAGTGTGGGAATAGACGTAGTGACCTTGATCCAGAAGGGAAACATAGGTGGTGGAACATTGGGTCCACAATATCTAGACGGTGACCCTATTGTGGGAAAAGACGTAGTGACCTTGATCCGGAAGGGAAACATAGGTGGTGGAACCTTGGGTCCACGAGTCGGTACCGCATTCGCATACGTTGAGTCGTGTTGTGAGTCACATGTATAATTATGCATGTTATGTATGTGTGTTGATGTGTTTGATTATGTGCCAATGTTGTTGTTGTTGTTGTTGTTGTTTGAATTATGGTTACGTGCCAAGGATGTGAGTATTCGGATAATCGGTTTACATGGTTAATGCGTTGGAAATGGATTCCTTGAGTAAGGATACTATAGGTGATAAAATGAACATGATCATTATGTATTGCTTTATTTATTGCCATTTCATTTACTTAAAATTACATGTTATATGATTATTGGAATTCTTACCCTTCTGTTGGAAAATGCTTTTGATGGCATTGTTCAGGTACCGAGGACGGTAACGCGAGGCGCTAGTTAACGGATGCATTGGATTGCAATCTGTTTTATTTTGATTAGAGTCGAGTCGATGCTCTGGTAGTAACACATGGGGGGAGAATTTATTTAGTGTCGAACTCGATTATTTTGTATTTGGATTATGATGTATATAATCCTTATTCGTGTATATGATGTTTTGTATATGTGAGACTTGATAACATATGCTTATGTGAACTATGATGGCTTGATGCCTTGAATTATGTTTTGATTCCTCCATAAATGGAGATGATGTGAAATTATGAAACTCCGTTGCGTTTGCACGAGAGAATGAAGTAAATATTTATTGTATGTTTGTTTTGTGTTGGAATGCTTATACTTTCAAACATACCCTGTCCGTTTTTCTTTAAAACTTTGGAATGTGATGTATGTTGTGGCATCCCTTCCGTGCAAATTTATTTCTCTGATTTTAATCTTTACCTTTAATTGGGGTATTTAGAAGGGGTGTTACAATAGTGGTATCAGAGCATAGTCGGTCGGTTGTCAGGTCTTATTTTGTTAATCCCTTGTATTTGATTGTGTGTCTGACGCGATCAATACTTTGTGTTGTTCAGAAGATGGCTAGTGTTGCACCCCAAAATTTGCCCTCCCATATTCATCAAGATTTGTCAAGTCAAGGTCACAAAATTCCCCAAGGGCTATGCAGTTCAACTGTCTCCTATACAGTCAAAACTAGGGTTTGTGTTCTGATCAAGAATTGGAAGTTTTCAAGGGGCCAATCAAGTCTCATGTGCCTACAAATGTGGTCAAGCATCCTCATATCAAGTTTCAAGGCATTCAGCTCAAAATTGCACAGTCAAAACCCTAGACTGCACTACAGTCAACTGTAGGGGCAAAATGGTCATTTGACAGTCAAAAGTTCAAATTTTTGGTCAACATATCATTTTAAAGCCACAAACATCATTTGATCAATGCTTGATCATGATTCTCAAAATTTGGCTCAGAAATCATCAAAGATGCAAAAGTTGCTATATTTGGACAGCTGAAAAAGTCAACTGAAATTGACCAGGGCATAACTTTCACATGGATTATCAGAAAAATTCCATCCAAAGCTCATTTTGAAGAGAAAGACATTTCCTACAACTCATCTTCATATTCCAAGTCCAAGAAATGCTCTCACAAAAAGTTATCAATTTCAACATTATAGGTCATTTTCAAAAGTCAACAAAAAGGGACTTTAAGTCAAAGGCCATAACTTGAGATTGGTAAATCAAAATGACATGGGACCAAAGGCATTGGTTAGAGGACTCAAAGACCTTTCTAAAATGTCCAAGAACATGTGAAAAGCTTAAAAATTGACCAAGTTATGCCTTGTGGAAGTTGGGAAATTTTTGGAAATTTTTGAAAGTCAACATTGATGCAAAAGGCCTAAAAATGCAAATGGGCCCATTTTTCTTCCAAGTTTCTTCATGCCAAGCCTATGCACGACCATTAGGCCCAAAGGGAAGTATTTTCATATTTTTTAATTATTTATTTGAATTTATATTAATTTATATTCATTTAAATCATTTTAATACATGAAAAATATAAACCTAACCTAAAAAAAATCTTTTTATGCACATTCCAAGGTCAATATTTCGTGCACTTCTTAATTAAGCAAGTTTTGATGAGAATTGATCAGATTTGAACCAAAATGCACATGGAAAAGATTCAAAAAAGATTTCATAAAATCAAATATGTAAAACCATGAATGCTTGAGATTTTGTGCAATTTTGTTGACCTAGCATACTCTATACATACTCAGAATCAAAGACCTAAAAAGATTTAGACTGCAAGCTGCGCTCAGAAACCACATACAAACTTGCAAAATTTCTCCAAAAAGTGAAAACTGAAATCAGCTCTAGGAAGCGTTTCAAAGCGCAAATCTGATTCCAATAGTTTCCTGAAGGCTTACTGGACACATTCCAATCAATAACAACGACTAAAACCTCAAGAAGTGGTAGTTAGAACTCAAACTGTACCAAGAAAATCTTGAAATCGCATAGCATAATTTAAGCATCTTTTTGCATTTTTGTTTATATATTCATGTTCCTGATGAAGTTTGTGAACTAACCATCATATTCAATTGAGTTTTTATGGTACATACACGATTCCACCATATGCGATTTTTAGGGTTGCAGGTTTTCCAGATTGGGGCTTTCACAACCAAGTGAAATTAGGGCTCAAGATGACCATGGCTGGATTCAGCACATCAAGACGAAGAAGTCTTGACCCTCGCGCCCAATTTATATACATCATAGCGCTAGTCGCTATTTTTCCGTAGCCTGCCTAAAACCACGCCCAGAAACCGTTGCCATATTATTTTGTATTACAGGGGACATGAGGACGAAGACATCGTGGCGAAACGTGGTTCGTCCATTTGAATCTCGCGCGTTTTTGATTCACTAACGTCACGTTTTACTTATTATGCTTACATGTTATTATATGTTAAATGAAACGCAAGTGGCACAGATGGCAGGCGAAGGCATGGATAATCCACAAGACCTGGGTTCGAGTCCCAGGTCTTCAACAATTTCATATTATTTTTCCTTTGGTAATTGCATGCAGGCCTAACATGAAGGTTCACCATACACACTCAATATTCATCGCCCACGCGTCCCAAGAGATCTAATCAAGGGTCAGATTGAAGGCATACCATGGAGGCTGGTCAACATGCCATACAAAATCAAGGAAAGTCAGCGAAATCAAGGCTTATTGGGCCAGAATTCCCAGGCCTATACCTCCTGATTTGGGGACTACCCCCCCCCTGGTTTGCCTTATTATTTTTATTTTTATTCTTTCTTTAACTTTTCTTTTTATTTCTTTTATTTAATTATGTTTATTTAATTAATTATTTTTAATAAAATACAAAAACATACAAAAATCAGAAAATATAAAAAATGTAATATTTATTTTATTATGATTATTTTCAAATAAGCATGTAAATAATTTAGTAAATTAGGTTATAAGTTTAATTCTTTTTTTAACAAAAAATGTAAAAAAAAATAGAACTTAGGTTTAATAACTTTTTATTTTATTTTTTTTAATTTTCCCCTTTTTCAGTAATAATTATTTATTTATTTATTTTTCATAATTAAATTGCACATAAATAAATTAGGGTTTAATTTAGATTATATTTTAATTCTTTTATAATAAATAAAAAATATTAGAACTAGGGTTTGCCTTTTAATTTAATTTCAATTAACTCCTTTTTCTCATTAAATCTAAAAAACACAAAAATACCATTTTCATTTAATTTTAATTTTTAATTCCTTGTCAATTTTAATTGTTTGCAAAAGGGTCCAACGCCCTAGTTTGTTTAATTCCTTTATTTCGCGCATTTATTTTATAATCGTTTAAATAATTATATAAATCTCCCAAAGCCATGTAACTTTACTTTTCGCACTTTTATTTACTTCGCTTTATTTATTTTCCGCTAAATCGGGTCCGGTTTAATTTTGGCGATGTGGACCCGCGCCATTTGTAATAGCTTTAGAATTTACTTTTCCGCACTCTTTCAACTGTCAAATAAGCATGCAAGAATGAATGGCCTTAAAATAAAATCAAGCGTAGATCACAATGAACATGACAAGACAAATATCTGAAAACGACACACAAGTCACACACCACCCCTAGGGTACGCCTCACTGTTGCCTTTCGAAAGGTGATCGTCGAGTAGAGGACGTCTTAGTAAGTCCTCATGATCCGGGAACCTGGCATGAGGGTAGCTTCTAAGGTGTCTTCCCATTGCTCTGGTGATCACCATGTCCCTACAAACTCGAATTGACCCGAACAACTCCAATAGTGGTGCTACCTACTGTTGTACCCCAAAATTTGCCCTCCCATATTCATCAAGAATTGCCAAAGTCAAGGTCACAAAATTCCCCAAGGGGTGTGCAGCTCAACTGTCTCCTATACAGTCAAAATTAGGGTTTGAGTTCTGGTCAAGCAAATGAACTTTTCAATGGCCCAATCAAGTCTCATATGCCTACAAATGTGGTCAAGCATCCTCATGTCAAGTTTCAAGGCATTCAGCTCAAGATTGCACAGTCAAAACCCTAAATTGCACTACAGTCAACTGTAGGGGCAAAATGGTCATTTGGCAGTCAAAAGTTCAAATTTTTGGTCAATATATCATTTTGAAGCCACAAACATCATTTGATCAATGCTTGATCATGATTCTCAAAATTTGGCTCAGAAATCATCAAAGATGCAAAAGTTGCTATATTTGGACAGCTGAAAAAGTCAACTGAAATTGACCAGGGCATAACTTTCACATGGATTATCAGAAAAATTCCATCCAAAGCTCATTTTGAATAGAAAGACATTTCCTACAATTCATCTTCATGTTCCAAGTCCAAGAAATGCTCTCATAAAAAGTTATCAATTTCAACATTATAGGTCATTTTCAAAAGTCAACAAAAAGTGACTTTAAGTCAAAGACCATAACTTGATATTGGTAAATCAAAATGACATGGGACCAAAGGCATTGGTTAAAGGACTCAAAGACCTTTCCAAAATGTCCAAGAACATGTGAAAAGCTTAAAAATTGACCAAGTTATGCCTTGTGGAAGTTGGGAAATTTTTTGGAAATTTTTGAAAGTCAACAATGATGCAAAAGGCCTAAAAATGCAAATGGGCCCAATTATCTTCCAAATTTCTTCATGCCAAGCCTATGCACGACCACTAGGCCCAAGGGGAAGTATTCTCATATTTTTTAACTATTTATTTGAATTAATATTAATTTATATTCATTTAAATCATTTTAATTCATGAAAAATATAAACCTTAACCTAAAAAATCTTTTTATGCATGCTTTGGACTCTATAACTCGTGCACATGCTAATAGGGAAGGATTTGATGCTAATTGATCAGATTTGGCACAAAAACCATAAAAAAATATTCAAAAAGATCTTGTAAAATCAAATATGTGAAAATCATCAATGCTTGAGATTTTGTGTAGTTTTGTTAACCTAAATCACTCTATACATACACAGCATCACAACCCTAAGGATCCAAGACTGAAAGCTGCGCATGAACAAGCATTTCAATATTGAAAATTTCTCATAAAACTCAAAAACTGTTTTCAAGGTTGCAGGTGGATTCAGGGCGTGAGACTGATCTTAATAGCTTCCTTGTGATCTCCTGAACGTATTCCAATCCCTAACCTTCACTCAAAGATAAAGAATTGGTAAAAGGGACTCCAACTGAACCAAGAAAATTCCAAACTCGTGCATCATGATTTACATGTTTTTACAGCATTTTGTCCATTAATTCATGCTTATAATAGTGTTTTGAAACTAACCATGTGATCTAATTGCGTTCATATGCTGTATATTCAATTTCACCATTGACGGATTTCTAGGGTTACAGGTTGTAATTTTGGGGCTTTTGCCAAGAGGAAAAATCACAGCTTTAGACCTTGGCCATTGGACTCAGTGTACCTAGACGGAGAGATTCCAACCCTCGCGCTCAATTTATGAGCGTCGAGGGTCTAGTCGCTATTTTTTGGTAGAGGGTCTTAGGTAACGTTGGCCAAACCGTTGCCATATGCTTTTAGTTGCAGGAACCACGAAGATGATGAAGCCGTGTCCAAACGTGATAGGTCCATTCAAACTTCGCGCGAAATTCCAAGGGCATTAGCATCTTCTTTTTATATTATTTACGCGTTATTATATATTAATTGAAACCAAAGTGATTCAGTGGCAGGGATATGTAGTGGTAACATCAAAGACCTGGGTTCAAGTCCCAGGTCTGTCTATTTGCTATATTATTTTTCAAATCAAATTCACATGCAGGCTTAACGTTAAGGTTCACCATGCACATTCAACAATCACCATCCACGCGTCCCAGGAGATCTAATCAAGGGCCAGGATTGGAGAACACCCTGAACTTGAGTCAAACGTATCACACGCTACACCAAAAGTCAATGGACCTGCATGCTTAATGGGCCTTAAATTACCAGGCCTTACCTCCTAATTTGGGACTACCCCCCCCCCCCCCTGGTTTGCTTTATCATTTTATTTTTTATTCTTTCTTTAATCTTTTTCTTTTTATTACTTTTATTCAATTATGTTTATTTAATTAATTATTTTTAATAAAATATAAAAACACTAAAAAATCAGAAAAATACAAAAATATAATATTTATTTTATAATAATTATTTTCATAAATAAATTAAAATGTAGATTATTTAGTGTAATTAGGTTTTCAATTTTAAATCCTTTTTAATAAAAATCCAAAAAATGTAGAATTAGGTTAATTGCTATTTTTTTATTCCTTTTAATATTTTTCCCCTTTTTTAGAATAATAATAATTATTTATTTGTTTATTTTCCTATTTAAATTGTACATAAATGAATTAGGTTTAATTTAAGTCATATTTTAATTTTTTTTATAATAAATAAAAATATTAGAATTAGGGTTTGCCGTCTAATTTAATCTCAATTAATTTCCTTTTTTCATTAAATCTAAAAAACACAAAAATATCATTCTCATTTAATTTTAATTTTTTAAATCCTTATTAATTCTAATTATTTGCAAAAAGGGTCCAACGCCCTAGTTTCGTTTTAATTCTTTATTTCGCGCATTTATTTTATTATCGCTTATTATAATTTTGTAAATATCCCAAAGCCATGTAAACTTAATTTCTCGCACTTTATTTTACTTCTTTATTTTCTGTCAAATCGGGTCCTGGTTTAATTTTGGCGATGTGGACCCGCGCCTTTTGTAATAGCTTAGAATCTTTTACTTTTCGCAATTTTTAACTGTTAATCAAAGCATGAAAGAATGTATGGACAAAAATAAAAACAAACGCTAGATCACCAATGACATGACAAAAGACAAAAATACTTGAACATGACACACAAATCACACACCACCCCTAGGGTACGCCTCACTGTTGCCTTGCCTCGAAAGGTGGTCGTCGAGTAGAGGACGTCTTAGTAAGTCCTCATGATCCGGGAACCTGGCATGAGGGTAGCTTCTAAGGTGTCTTCCCATTGCTCTGGTGATCACCACGTCCCGAACCTTCGAATTGACCCGAACACCTCCAACGGTGGTGCTACCTACCTCTCAATGGTGGGATGGCACTACTTTAAAGGATATTTACACAGACGAATTCCTTAGGGTAGGTAGACGACTCGTGGATACTTGCTCTAATTCAAAACAAAACAAATCAAAAATACTTTTCACACCAACACCTTTTCAAAAAGCTTTCGAAAGCAATTTTTCAAACACTCTTGAGGACCGATACAAGAGTCGAACTGGAATTTTCAAAGAAACTTTTTTAAAACCCACATTGAAAAGCAAACAAACAATTTTGAAAACACAAATGAGCAAGTATCTAAGAGCCCATGGATAACCATGGATAGAAAGGGTGCTAACACCTTCCCTTTCTATAACCTACCTCCCGAACCGAGAGCAATCTCTTTAAGGAATTTTTCTGTGCTTTTGTCCTTTCCATTTGGAGAAAATAAAAGACGGTGGCGACTCTTGCTTACCGCGACATTTCGCGAACCAGCGTAAAACAGTCAATTCCAGATCCACCGATCACAGAACTGGCGACTCTGCTGGGGACTTCTTTATAAAGTGAGGTGTACCTTAGGGCTAGGTCATAACTATGTTTTCACTTGTATTGTTTTGCTTGCTTTACTATTGTGGGTTGCATCGGAGATACATAGATCCTAACCCGGATCTGGGGATACCCTGTTTAGGTAGCATAAGCTGTGAGGGACCTGTCCGGCGTAGACCGACACAGGTGAAGCAGTGGCTACGTTGGTGTGGCACCTTAGTCTGTACCGATATCCCTTGTGTCGCAACGAGGAGAATATGGGTCTTCTAAGGAGTCATTAAGCACCAACAACCTTAGAACCTTAATTGACACAACTTGGCCTTTAGAACAGTAGCAGTATGCTACGCCCATTGAGGCTAAACTCTCGTGATGGTTCTGGCCGCAAGAAAAGATTGCGATGCTGGAGTTATGACCGATTGAGGGTAGTCAATGATATTGGGATCCTCTAAGAACCCGGTTACTTTTGATTAGGACAGGTATGAACCAACAAACTGAAAGAGGGTAGTACCTAGACCTCATGCTGGCCTAAACTTTAGGGGCTTGCCTTGTGTGACTTGTGTGCCTTACTATGTTTGCCTTTGTATCTGTATGTGGTGTGTTTTATCATAACATCATAGCATCATGAGCATTGCATCCTGCATAAGAACTGACCATTTCAAAGACAAGAGGGTTTCATCTTTGCTCTGTTTTGTAGGACATTATGATGCCTGTGCGAAGGAATACTATCCGGTTCAACTTTGTTCGTTCACCTGAGTTGATTGATGAGTTGGTTAGCAGAATTCCAAACACCACTTCCTTCATTCAGAGGCATGGTTCTCTTCTCAGTTTAGTCACTGCAAAGCGGGATCAACAGTTGATGAGTGTTCTGACCCAGTTCTATGACCCTCAGTACCAGTGTTTTACCTTTCAAGACTTCCAGCTGGTCCCTACCCTGGAAGAGTTCTCTAATCTGCTTGGTATCCCTATCTTGGATCAGACTCCCTTTACTGGTTGGGAAAAGACCCTCAGGCTTGAGGACATTGCTGCAGCTCTTCCTTTGACCCATCAAGAGGTAACAGACAACTGGGTAACTAGAAGCGGAGTTAAGGGTTTCTTGGCCAAGTTTCTGATTGGTAAAGCTAACAGCTTCTGGAATGACTTGGACTTTAGGGCATATGAAGACATCTTGGCTCTCCTAATCTATGGGTTAGTCCTGTTTCCTAATCCTGACAACTTCATCAATGTCACTTCCATTAGGATCTTTATGTCTCAGAACCCTGTGCCCACTCTCTTGGGTGACATCTTGCAACAACTTCATGCCCGTACTACCCGAAGACGAGGAACCCTATGGTGTTGTATCCCTTTGTTGGTGAGGTGGTTTATTTCGCACCTCCCTAAGTCCATACTGAAGAGCCAAGAAGGAAGAGGTTGGGCTCACAGGTTAATGTCTCTCACCGATAAAGACATCATTTGGACTTGCAGAGGTTTGGATGAGATAGCTGTTATTGATCGATGCGGGGAGTATCCTAATGTTCCTCTGATTGGTACTCAAGGAGGGATCTCTTACAATCCATGTCTAGCACTCCGTCAGTTTGGAAGAGCAAGAAGAACAGGCCCCCATGAGATGTTGGTGCCTCACATCAGTTTCGAGTTTCAGGTGGATAGCGACGAGCTGCGTCGTAGGTTCATCAAGGCTTGGGAGAAGGTTCATAAAGCTGACCCACAAGAGCTAGGACCAAAGACTTCTCTACCTATGGAAGCCTACTACAAATGGGTCCGCATCCGTGCTCAGAAGTTAGGTATGCCGTATGAAGCTGTCAGACCCGTCATTCTTGAGTGTCCTGATAAAGATGGTGTTCCTCCAACTGTCCTTCCTCCTCAGATACCTACTGATTATGAGACATTGAAGAGATCTTGGTCGCAACTGCAAGAAGAACGGGATTCTTACCGGGAAAAGTTCAACGAGCAGGAATCAAAGATCCAGAAGCTGACAAAGCAGTTGGAGAATGAGAGAGCCCTGAATGCCTACCTCCGTACTGAGAAGAGGAGACCATGGGATCAATGAGGAATGCTGAATGTGCCTTTACAGTTTTATTTCCTTTCCAGTTGTTTCATTCCATGTAAACGCCTAAGGGCAACTTGTTGAATAATTTCAGTTGCAAAGTTGAATCTAATGAAGTGTGTTCCTTTTTGTTTACAAAGTTGATTCCCGATTGTCTTTGAAAACATAATTCATACGCATTTCATACATCATGTGCATAGCAGGTTTTTCCCCTTTTTCAGGTTGCTTACAGTTCTTCGCTGTTTATTTCAGCATCATGAATTCCGGATCCGAATCAACTGAGACTTCAATCAAGGCTCTCCAGGCGCAGAATGCGCAATTTCAAGAGCTAATCCTGGGTCTGGCTAAGGGCCAAGAGGAATTGAAGACTATGCTCCTGAAGAAGGAGAAGAAGAAGAAAAGAAGAACTGTCCTATTCAACTCGGGCCGAAGGTTGGGTAATACTCTGCACCAAGAAGAGGTTGTTTCTTCTGTTGGCAAGAGTCCTTCTCAGGCAGAAGTAAAGCTTCCTACTCCAGAAGTCTCCGACAACGAGACAGATTTTGATGAGGAACAGTATCCTCCTGCAGATGACAGGTACAAACAACTGGAAGACAGGTTGAAAGCTATGGAGGTGCAACAGGCACCTGGGCTGGATTTCGGAGATCTGGGTTTGTCGACTGGTGTGATCATTCCACATAAATTCAAAGCTCCCACCTTCTCCAAGTATGACGGGGCATCTTGTCCCAAGCTGCATTTGAGGTCCTATGTTCGAAAGATTCAGCCGTACTCTGCGGACAAGAATCTATGGATCCACTTCTTCCAGGAGAGTCTTTCAGGGACTCATCTCGAATGGTTCTATCAGCTGGATGGGACCAAAGTTCGTAACTGGGAGGAGCTGGCCACTG
Source organism: Vicia faba (assembly GCA_948472305.1). Taxonomy (NCBI): domain Eukaryota; kingdom Viridiplantae; phylum Streptophyta; class Magnoliopsida; order Fabales; family Fabaceae; genus Vicia; species Vicia faba. The sequence goes on along the minus strand of OX451735.1, from coordinate 1,339,772,213 downwards.
CTTTCTACAAGCAGTATCAGTATAATGCCGACCTTGCCCCCACACGTACCCAACTCCAGGGTATGTCGTTGGGCGTAAGCGAAGGTTTTAAAGAGTACGCGCAGAAGTGGAGAGACTTGGCTGGCAGGGTGCAGCCACCTTTGACTGATCGAGAGTTAGTGGACATGTTCTTGGGGACCCTATCTGGGCCGTTTTTCAACCATCTCATTGGGAATTCTTCTGCTGGTTTCACTGATTTAATCTTAACTAGAGAAAGGATTGAAGTTGGGTTGAAGTCTGGGAAGATTGCAAAGGCTGCATCATCATCTAGTTCGGACAAGAAGCCCTTTAAAAAGGAGTCTAGTGCCGTGTATGGTTCTAGGAAATCAGAAAGACCTGATCGCCGCCAATCTGTCAGTGCGGTCATGATTGCTACGCCTGCTGCCGCTCCCCGGCCAAACAATCCCCAAAGGGCTGATAGACCTCGGAGAGAGTTTACCCGGTTAAGCATGACCCTATCGCAAATCCTGCCACAGTTACTATCCACCAATTTGGTGACTGTCAAGGAGGCGCCAAAGTTCTCAAACACTACCTCTCCTAAGTACAACCCGAATGCCCGTTGTGCTTACCATTCAGACAGCCCGGGGCATGCCACTGATGACTGTTGGGCGTTAAAGAATAAGGTGCAAGACCTTATCGATGCTAAAGAGATACAATTCGAGGCGCCTGCAAAGCCGAATGTAGTTACTGCCCCTATGCCTCAGCACGGGGTAAATGCTGTTGATGAAGATGTTTATGCTGTTTCTGTGGATGATCTAGCCACTCCTTTAAAGATCATTAAGAAGAACCTACTGCAGGCCGGTTTATTCCCGGGTTGTAGTGAGGGTTGCCTGTTCTGTGTTGTGTCCCCGTCCGGTTGTCCCTTGCTAAAGTTAGGCATCCAAAGCTTAATGGATAGCAAGGAGATTTTATTCAAGAAGTCTGCTGTTCGTATGGTTCCAATGGAAGAAGTCTCTGTGGTGACTATCTTCAACAATCCGATCCCGGCTCTCCAGAAGAAGCCCATCCAAATTCTGACCGTTGCACCTGTCACTATCACTGTTCCTGGGCCCCTGCCCTATGTATCCAACAAAGCTGTCCCTTGGCACTATGGGGCAGATGTATATATAAACGGAGTTAAGCAAGAGCTCAACGCTGGCGCCAGCATCTGTGACATCACTGGCCCGGCCAAAGTTACCCGCAGTGGCAGGCTCTTCTCGCCTGACATTGCGCCACCTGCTGCTAGAAGACCACTCCTGATAATTCCTGCAAGTACACCTGCTCCCGTTGCCGATCAAGTTGTTGTTCCTGCTACTGATCCAATTGTTTCTCCTGCTGCCGAGTCATCCAATGCTCGGGGCAAGGGAATTGAAACTGAGCCTGCCCAGATGGAGGTACCCATACCCATAGCTGCTGAGGCCTCCCCACAAGAGATGGAGGAGATTTTTAAGATTATAAAGAAGAGCGATTTTAACGTTGTGGAACAATTGGGGCATACGCCCTCCAAAATCTCCATGCTCTCTTTACTGCTGTGCTCTGAGGCCCATGCAAAGGCCCTCATCTCATTCCTCAAGAAGGCCCATGTGCCACATGAAACCTCTGCAATCCAGTTCACCGATTGCGTGGCAAGTCTAACGGCAGACAATGGCTTGGGTTTTTCAGACGCTGATTTGACCATGAAGGGGAAAGATCATAATGATGCTCTGCATGTCTCAATCGAATGCAGGGGCACCACCTTGGCACATGTGTTGGTTGATACCGGGTCATCTTTGAATGTACTACCCAAGAAGGCTCTGGATCGTCTAGATTGTGAAGGCCTGGATTTGAAGCCCAGCAACATCATTGTCAGGGCCTTTGATGGTTCAAAGAGGATGGTCCATGGGGAGGTGGACATTCCGATTCGTGTAGGCTCTCAGGTGTTCGACTCCACTTTTTATGTGATGGACATCCGTCCATCTTACTCTTGTCTGCTGGGTCGACCCTGGATACATAAGGCTGGGGCAGTGACCTCTACCTTGCATCAAAAACTGAAGTACCCCGTCAGAGGGAAGATCGTCACCGTGCAAGGTGAGGAAGAATACATGGTGAGCCACCTAAACTCGTTCAGATACATTGAGATGGATGGGGAGTTCATTGAGACCCCCTTTCAGCATTTCGAGGAGGTGTTTCCAATTGTGGCAGAAACAACAGAAACAAGTGGTCCTTTGAAGATGGCCTCTCTGAAGGATGCCAGGGCTGTAGTGCAGAAGGGTGAAGGTGCCAACTGGGGCAGACTTCCAGACTTCACCCAGAAGACTGATAAACTTGGGCTGGGTTTCACCTCAGAAGGGCAGAGAGCTATGAGGAAAGAGAAGATCGGAAGGCCTCCGGTATTTATTAAAGGTTCAGAAGCGAATGCTGTCGGGGAAGACCTTGAAGTGGACGAAGCCGAATTCAACAGCTGGATTTATCCGACGGCCGAAGAAGGATTGAACAATTGGAGTGCAAAGGATCATACCCCTGTTACCTTTGTGACACAGTAATGAATTCCCATGTTTTGTTATTTTGTAATAGACAATGATAAACTCTATGGCCCGGTGTCTTACCCGAGGCACCGTGGTTCTATTTGTGAGGGCATATGAACTGTCATTTTATACATCATGAATGAAAATCTTGGACTTTTCGCATTACAAATATTGTGTTCCTTTTTTTTTTTTATCTTTCATTTCCTTTACATAATTTTCAAAAAACAGCTGTATTTACACACACACTCACTCATACAGGTTCCAATCCACTCTGGATCTTACTGACAACAACTCTGCTAATGCCAATTATGACTTCGAAAATCCGATCAACTTAGCCGAAGACGAAGGTGAAGATGATTGCGAAGTGCCTGGCGAGCTTGCAAGACTGTTGCTTCAGGAGGAGAGGGCAATTCAACCCCATGAAGAGCCAGTGGAAACCATAAACCTGGGTACTGAGGCAGACAGAAAGGAGGTAAAGATTGGTGCTAACCTAGAGCTCAGCGTGAAGCAACGGTTAACCAAGATGTTACATGACTATATGGAGATCTTTGCCTGGTCCTACGAAGACATGCCAGGGTTGGATACCGATATTGTTGTTCATCATTTGCCGACTAGGGAAGACTGCCCTCCAGTTAAACAAAAGGTCCGTCGGATGCGTCCAGAAATGTCAGAGAAGATTAAGGCTGAGGTGATGAAACAGTTTGATGCCGGATTCCTTGCAGTAACTTCTTACCCTCAGTGGGTTGCTAATGTGGTGCCGGTACCTAAAAAGGACGGCAAGGTCAGAATGTGTGTTGATTACAGGGATCTGAACAGGGCCAGCCCCAAAGATGACTTCCCCTTGCCTCACATTGATGTCCTTGTTGATAATACAGCTCAACACAAGGTATTCTCTTTCATGGATGGTTTTTCAGGCTACAATCAGATAAAGATGGCACCTGAAGATATGGAAAAGACTACATTTGTTACTCAATGGGGCACCTTCTGTTACAAGGTCATGCCGTTCGGATTAAAGAATGCTGGGGCAACCTACCAGCGTGCCATGGTTGCCTTATTTCACGACATGATCCATCACGAGATAGAAGTGTATGTGGACGACATGATCGCAAGGTCCCAGACTGAGGAAGAGCATCTAGATCATCTGCAGAAGTTGTTTGACCGGTTGAAACTGTACAAGCTAAGATTAAACCCGAACAAGTGCACCTTCGGAGTAAGATCTGGGAAGTTGTTGGGCTTCGTGGTCAGTGACAAAGGTATTCAAGTGGATCCTGCTAAGGTCAAAGCTATTCAAGAGATGCCAGTTCCTAAGACAGAGAAGGAAGTCAGAGGCTTTTTAGGACGCCTGAATTACATCGCTCGATTCATATCTCATTTGACTGCTACCTGTGAGCCAATCTTCAAGCTGCTGAAGAAAGATCAGGTAGTACGTTGGAACGATGAATGTCAGGCTGCCTTCGACAAAATCAAAGAGTATCTCCAAGAACCACCCATCCTTATGCCACCGGTTGAAGGGAGACCTCTGATCCTATATCTGACAGTGCTAGACAACTCAATGGGGTGTGTGCTGGGGCAGCATGACGAGTCTGGCCGAAAAGAGCATGCCATTTATTACCTTAGCAAAAAGTTTACCGACTGTGAGACCCGATACTCACTGCTTGAGAAAACTTGCTGCGCTTTGGTATGGGCTGCTCGCCGGCTGAGACAGTATATGCTGACTCACACTACCTTGTTGATCTCAAAGATGGATCCGATAAAGTATATATTTGAAAAGCCTGCTCTGTCTGGGAGAATTGCAAGATGGCAGATGATCTTGACGGAATACGACATTCAGTACACAACTCAGAAAGCCATCAAGGGGAGTGTATTGGCAGACCACTTAGCTCATCAAGCTGTAGATGACTACCAATCAATGAACTTCGAGTTTCCGGATGAAAGCATTATGATTATAACTGACTGTGAAGTACCTGGACCGGATGAAGGACCTGAACCAGGATCCCAATGGTCTATGCACTTTGACGGAGCTTCCAATGCTTTGGGAAATGGCATCGGCGCCATTATCATATCTCCACAAGGTACTCATACTCCACTCACTGCCCGGCTATGTTTCAACTGTACCAACAACATGGCGGAGTATGAGGCGTGTATCATGGGTCTTCAAGCTGCGATCGACTTACGGATCAAGTTCCTCAGTGTCTTTGGAGATTCCGCTCTAGTGATCAATCAGATCAATGGAGAGTGGGATACGAAACATCCAAACTTGATTCCTTACAGAGAATGTGTGTTGACCCTGATTCCCCACTTTACAGAGATAACCTTTGAGCACTTTCCAAGAGAAGAGAATCAGTTAGCGGACGCGTTAGCTACAATGTCTTCAATGTTCAAGGTTAAATGGGATAATGAAGCTCCCCAGATTATCATTTGGAAACTGGACGAACCGGCATACTGTTGTGATCTCGAAATTGAATTGGTGACTGAGAAGCCTTGGTACCATGAAGTGAAGAGATATCTGGAAGCTCAGGAATACCCTGAAGGTGCCTCTGTCAACGATAAGAAATTCCTGAGGAGGTTCGCAGCCAAGTTCTTCCTAAGCAACGGCGTCTTGTATAAGCGAAACCATGATTCAACCTTACTGCGTTGTGTGGACAAGACTGAAGCGGAAAGAATCATGGAAGAGTTACATGAAGGGACCTTTGGTACACATTCCAGTGGACATACTATGGCTAAAAAGATCCTACGGGCAGGATATTACTGGTCCACAATGGAAGCTGATTGCTACCAACACTCCAGGACATGCCACAAGTGCCAGATCTATGCAGATAAGGTGCATGTTCCTCCGGTTCCCCTGAATGTTCTGACTGCGCCTTGGCCATTTGCAATGTGGGGCATAGACATGATCGGCGAGATAAAACCTACAGCATCCAATGGACATCGTTTCATCCTAGTAGCAATTGATTATTTTACGAAGTGGGTTGAAGCAGCATCCTATGCTACGGTAACCAAGACTGTTGTGGCACGGTTCATTCGGCACAATCTGATCTGTCGATATGGCGTCCCTGAGCGAATAATTACAGACAACGGTACTAATCTGAACAATAAGATGATAGCTGAGCTTTGCGAACAGTTCAAGATACAGCACCACAATTCTTCTCCTTACAGACCGAAGATGAATGGGGCTGTAGAAGCAGCGAATAAGAACATCAAGAAGATCGTGCAGAAAATGACAGTAACCTACAAAGATTGGCACGAAATGTTACCGTTCGCTCTGCATGGGTACCGTACCTCAGCTAGGACGTCAACCGGGGCAACTCCCTTCTCTCTGGTTTATGGTATGGAGGCAGTCTTGCCGATCGAAGTGCAAATTCCCTCTCTCCGGATAATGAAGGATGCAAATCTGAACGAAGATGATTGGATCCAGACACGACTTGATCAACTCAATCTCATTGACGAAAAGAGACTTGCTGCTATCTGTCATGGTCAGACGTATCAGAAACGGATGATCAGGGCATTTAACAAGAAAGTCAGACCACAAGAATACCAAGTCGGGGATCTGGTTATCAAGAGAATCATCCTTCCTCAGAGTGATCCAAGGGGCAAATGGACCCCTACGTACGAAGGGCCATTTGTGGTTAAGCATGTGTTCTCAGGAGGAGCAATGATCTTAACTAACATGGATGGTGACGACCTTCCTCACCCCGCCAATGCAGACATAGTTAAAAAATACTACGCATGAAAAAAGACCCGCTAGGCTGACATGCCTAGGCAAAATGTAGGGATGAAAATGAAAAAAATCTGTACACCCGGCAAGTCGAAAACCTGAAAGGGCGGCTTGGGCAAAAATGGGTATCCCGGTGGACTGAAAACCCGAAAGGGCGGTCCAGGCAAAAATTAGGGATAAAAGCGTAAAACTATGTCTCATTGGATCACTTTGCATCCAGAATCCGGTATCTGCATCAAGCTCGAAACGGCATCAATCAGTCAGCTTCACCTTCAACCAAGGTCATCAAGTGATGAGACGCTCGGAGTTATAAAGACAATAGCAGAGTTGAAACCCAGTGGATCATTCATCTTTCACACAGCTGTTTTATTTTTCTTTTGTACAAAACTTGTATAAACTCTTTTGATCGGCGACGTACCTCTTACTAGGACGTCAGCCTCTTGTACACAAAACGCCTATTTTCAGGCCATTCAAAAATCAATAAAAATATATTTTCAGTTAAACGTGCCAAGTATTTTTCCTTTCTCTGTTTTGTTTCGCGAAGAACGTCCAAGGTTCAATTTGTAATGTATGCATTGACAATAATTTGCTAACTCATAAATATTTGCATACGAAATAAAGGAATTAATTGCAGGTGACACTGGAAACAGGGGCAATAAAAGAGTTGTCTGAGCAGTCTAATTGTTCTATCCTTCAAGGTGCCAAGATAGATTCAGCTAAAGAACACGGCCAAGAGTATCTTAATTCCCCAGAGAGTAGTTCAGTAAAGCAGTACATCTTCTCCAAGCAAAATCATCAAATATCAAGGAAATTGAGTATCCTCCCGTAGATCTCAAATACTTCCCCAACAGTATACAACAAGCATCCCCGGCAGTCTTGGTCTAAAGATTGTTCCCCGGCGGTGTACCACTATTCAAAGGAATCACTTCCCCAACAGTATACAACAAGCATCCCCGGCAGTCTTGGTCTAAAGATTGTTCCCCGGCGGTGTACCACTATTCAAAGGAATCACTTCCCCAACAGTATACAACAAGCATCCCCGGCAGTCTTGGTCTAAAGATTGTTCCCCGGCGGTGTACCACTATTCAAAGGAATCACTTCCCCAACAGTATACAACAAGCATCCCCGGCAGTCTTGGTCTAAAGATTGTTCCCCGGCGGTGTACCACTATTCAAAGGAATCACTTCCCCGCAGTCTAAAACTTCCCCCAGGAGAGTCCAACCCAGTTTCCCCAAGAAAGTTGGAATTCATATCTCCCCAAGCAGTAAGCTTATCCCCAGTAGATTCTGGAAGCTTATCCCTCGCAGAACGCGTCGTCCCGGCTTGACTTAAAGAGTTATTTCCGTAACAGGATATAACTGGGTTATCCTCAGCCAAAAGCCACGGAAAGAGCGTCCTCGGCAAAGTATCTTCCTATCCTCAGCGAAGTCTATCAACACTTCCGACAACAAGGATATCCCCAGCATAACTCATCAACAGTGTCCCCAGCGGAGTTATCTTCATCAACTCAGCAAAGCATCGCTATCCCCATAGAGTAGCACTCCCCAGCATGATCGCTAGAGTATCTTTTCTCCCGCAGAATTATTTCATTCCTCAACGGAGTTATCTTCTCCTACCGGTATTCTTGCAGCGATTATCCACAGCGGAAGCAAAATCTCTTCCTCAAACATCAGCCCAGGATATGACTTCCCGGCACCCGTCAAGGATTTATTTTCCTAGACAAAAACATACATAAATCATCACATACATCATTATAACATGCATGTACACATCATATCATATAAATCGTATCCATGTTTGCTTGATCCATATCATGCATCGCATATAACGGACCTCTACCTTTCAGGAAAGACGCAGTTGAAATTCCCAAACATATTTCAAGGATTTCTCTAGCCCAGTTAAATCGACTCCAAACAGATTTTTCTGATAAAGACTCAGTAGAAGTTCTCTTACGGTCCCCTCTCCAACGGCGTGTGAGGTGGTAATTCCTTCTTCAGATGTTCCCCTCTCCGGCATGAGCGTGAGGTGATATTCTCCTATGGTCCCCTCTCCAACGGCGTGTGAGGTGGTAATTCCTTCTTCAGATGTTTCCCTCTCCGGCATGAGCGTGAGGTGATATTCTTTTATGGTCCCCTCTCCAACGGCGTGTGAGGTGGTAATTCCTTTTTCAGATGTTTTCCTCTCCGGCATGAGCGTGAGGTGACATTCTCTTATGGTCCCCTCTCCAACGGCGTGTGAGGTGGTAATTCCTTCTTCAGATGTTTCCCTCTCCGGCATGAGCGTGAGGTGATATTCTTTTATGGTCCCCTCTCCAACGGCGTGTGAGGTGGTAATTCCTTTTTCAGATGTTTTCCTCTCCGGCATGAGCGTGAGGTGACATTCTCTTATGGTCCCCTCTCCAACGGCGTATGAGGTGGTAATTCCTTTTTCAGATGTTTTCCTCTCCGGCATGAGCGTGAGGTGACATTCTCTTATGGTCCCCTCTCCAACGGCGTGTGAGGTGGTAATTCCTTTTTCAAATGTTTTCCTCTCCGGCATGAGCGTGAGGTGATATTCTCTTATGGTCCCCTCTCCAACGGCGTGTGAGGTGGTAATTCCTTCTTCAGATGTTTCCCTCTCCGGCATGAGCGTGAGGTGATATTTCCTTTCAGATTATAATTTCCTATAGTTCCCTCTCCAACGTGAGTGAGGTAACTCCCTTTGAGATTGTAATGTCCTTTGGTTCTCTTCCTGACACTACGAAGATGGTAATTCTCACCAAGATTTTCTCAACGAGCGTTGTTGAGGTTGAAATCATTCAGGATTCTCTTACCCTTCATGCTAAGGCAGTAACCATCCCTGGTTCATTCATCAGCGTTTGAAGCTCCAGACCCAGCTCCTGTAATCAGTCAGGACACATCTATATCAAGCATCTAAAATCAGCTCCTGCGACGTGTCAGGTACTCATTTTTCTGTTTTGCAGGTATGCAGGTTCTCGCTAAGGAATCTCCTACGCAATCAACGTCCAGATGGCATCTATAAGCCCATCATCCTATCCAAGCAACATCCAAATGGCATCTATAAGCCCATTCCCTCATCACCATTGCTACTATGTGAGCGCAAATTTCTGGGCACTTTAGTGTTCAATCATCTTCTACCTTCGGATTACGAAAGGCACGTCAGCCAATCTGCACCCTCAGGTCTAAGAAGATTGAACAGGGGCAACTGTTGTACCCCAAAATTTGCCCTCCCATATTCATCAAGAATTGCCAAAGTCAAGGTCACAAAATTCCCCAAGGGGTGTGCAGCTCAACTGTCTCCTATACAGTCAAAATTAGGGTTTGAGTTCTGGTCAAGCAAATGAACTTTTCAATGGCCCAATCAAGTCTCATATGCCTACAAATGTGGTCAAGCATCCTCATGTCAAGTTTCAAGGCATTTAGCTCAAGATTGCACAATCAAAACCCTAAATTGCACTACAGTCAACTGTAGGGGCAAAATGGTCATTTGGCAGTCAAAAGTTCAAATTTTTGGTCAATATATCATTTTGAAGCCACAAACATCATTTGATCAATGCTTGATCATGATTCTCAAAATTTGGCTCAGAAATCATCAAAGATGCAAAAGTTGCTATATTTGGACAGTTGAAAAAGTCAACTGAAATTGACCAGGGCATAACTTTCACATGGATTATCAGAAAAATTCCATCCAAAGCTCATTTTGAAGAGAAAGACATTTCCTACAATTCATCTTCATGTTCTAAGTCCAAGAAATGCTCTCATAAAAAGTTATCAATTTCAACATTATAGGTCATTTTCAAAAGTCAACAAAAAGTGACTTTAAGTCAAAGACCATAACTTGATATTGGTAAATCAAAATGACATGGGACCAAAGGCATTGGTTAAAGGACTCAAAGACCTTTCCAAAATGTCCAAGAACATGTGAAAAGCTTAAAAATTGACCAAGTTATGCCTTGTGGAAGTTGGGAAATTTTTGGAAATTTTTGAAAGTCAACAATGATGCAAAAGGCCTAAAAATGCAAATGGGCCCAATTATCTTCCAAATTTCTTCATGCCAAGCCTATGCACGACCACTAGGCCCAAGGGGAAGTATTCTCATATTTTTTAATTATTTATTTGAATTAATATTAATTTATATTCATTTAAATCATTTTAATTCATGAAAAATATAAACCTTAACCTAAAAAATCTTTTTATGCATGCTTTGGACTCTATAACTCGTGCACATGCTAATAGGGAAGGATTTGATGCTAATTGATCAGATTTGGCACAAAAACCATAAAAAAATATTCAAAAAGATCTTGTAAAATCAAATATGTGAAAATCATCAATGCTTGAGATTTTGTGTAGTTTTGTTAACCTAAATCACTCTATACATACACAGCATCACAACCCTAAGGATCCAAGACTGAAAGCTGCGCATGAACAAGCATTTCAATATTGAAAATTTCTCATAAAACTCAAAAACTGTTTTCAAGGTTGCAGGTGGATTCAGGGCGTGAGACTGATCTTAATAGCTTCCTTGTGATCTCCTGAACGTATTCCAATCCCTAACCTTCACTCAAAGATAAAGAATTGGTAAAAGGGACTCCAACTGAACCAAGAAAATTCCAAACTCGTGCATCATGATTTACATGTTTTTACAGCATTTTGTCCATTAATTCATGCTTATAATAGTGTTTTGAAACTAACCATGTGATCTAATTGCGTTCATATGCTGTATATTCAATTTCACCATTGACGGATTTCTAGGGTTACAGGTTGTAATTTTGGGGCTTTTGCCAAGAGGAAAAATCACAGCTTTAGACCTTGGCCATTGGACTCAGTGTACCTAGACGGAGAGATTCCAACCCTCGCGCTCAATTTATGAGCGTCGAGGGTCTAGTCGCTATTTTTTGGTAGAGGGTCTTAGGTAACGTTGGCCAAACCGTTGCCATATGCTTTTAGTTGCAGGAACCACGAAGATGATGAAGCCGTGTCCAAACGTGATAGGTCCATTCAAACTTCGCGCGAAATTCCAAGGGCATTAGCATCTTCTTTTTATATTATTTACGCGTTATTATATATTAATTGAAACCAAAGTGATTCAGTGGCAGGGATATGTAGTGGTAACATCAAAGACCTGGGTTCAAGTCCCAGGTCTGTCTATTTGCTATATTATTTTTCAAATCAAATTCACATGCAGGCTTAACGTTAAGGTTCACCATGCACATTCAACAATCACCATCCACGCGTCCCAGGAGATCTAATCAAGGGCCAGGATTGGAGAACACCCTGAACTTGAGTCAAACGTATCACACGCTACACCAAAAGTCAATGGACCTGCATGCTTAATGGGCCTTAAATTACCAGGCCTTACCTCCTAATTTGGGACTACCCCCCCCCTGGTTTGCTTTATCATTTTATTTTTTATTCTTTCTTTAATCTTTTTCTTTTTATTACTTTTATTCAATTATGTTTATTTAATTAATTATTTTTAATAAAATATAAAAACACTAAAAAATCAGAAAAATACAAAAATATAATATTTATTTTATAATAATTATTTTCATAAATAAATTAAAATGTAGATTATTTAGTGTAATTAGGTTTTCAATTTTAAATCCTTTTTAATAAAAATCCAAAAAATGTAGAATTAGGTTAATTGCTATTTTTTTATTCCTTTTAATATTTTTCCCCTTTTTTAGAATAATAATAATTATTTATTTGTTTATTTTCCTATTTAAATTGTACATAAATGAATTAGGTTTAATTTAAGTCATATTTTAATTTTTTTTATAATAAATAAAAATATTAGAATTAGGGTTTGCCGTCTAATTTAATCTCAATTAATTTCCTTTTTTCATTAAATCTAAAAAACACAAAAATATCATTCTCATTTAATTTTAATTTTTTAAATCCTTATTAATTCTAATTATTTGCAAAAAGGGTCCAACGCCCTAGTTTCGTTTTAATTCTTTATTTCGCGCATTTATTTTATTATCGCTTATTATAATTTTGTAAATATCCCAAAGCCATGTAAACTTAATTTCTCGCACTTTATTTTACTTCTTTATTTTCTGTCAAATCGGGTCCTGGTTTAATTTTGGCGATGTGGACCCGCGCCTTTTGTAATAGCTTAGAATCTTTTACTTTTCGCAATTTTTAACTGTTAATCAAAGCATGAAAGAATGTATGGACAAAAATAAAAACAAACGCTAGATCACCAATGACATGACAAAAGACAAAAATACTTGAACATGACACACAAATCACACACCACCCCTAGGGTACGCCTCACTGTTGCCTTGCCTCGAAAGGTGGTCGTCGAGTAGAGGACGTCTTAGTAAGTCCTCATGATCCGGGAACCTGGCATGAGGGTAGCTTCTAAGGTGTCTTCCCATTGCTCTGGTGATCACCACGTCCCGAACCTTCGAATTGACCCGAACACCTCCAACGGTGGTGCTACCTACCTCTCAATGGTGGGATGGCACTACTTTAAAGGATATTTACACAGACGAATTCCTTAGGGTAGGTAGACGACTCGTGGATACTTGCTCTAATTCAAAACAAAACAAATCAAAAATACTTTTCACACCAACACCTTTTCAAAAAGCTTTCGAAAGCAATTTTTCAAACACTCTTGAGGACCGATACAAGAGTCGAACTGGAATTTTCAAAGAAACTTTTTTAAAACCCACATTGAAAAGAAAACAAACAATTTTGAAAACACAAATGAGCAAGTATCTAAGAGCCCATGGATAACCATGGATAGAAAGGGTGCTAACACCTTCCCTTTCTATAACCTACCTCCCGAACCGAGAGCAATCTCTTTAAGGAATTTTTCTGTGCTTTTGTCCTTTCCATTTGGAGAAAATAAAAGACGGTGGCGACTCTTGCTTACCGCGACATTTCGCGAACCAGCGTAAAACAGTCAATTCCAGATCCACCGATCACAGAACTGGCGACTCTGCTGGGGACTTCTTTATAAAGTGAGGTGTACCTTAGGGCTAGGTCATAACTATGTTTTCACTTGTATTGTTTTGCTTGCTTTACTATTGTGGGTTGCATCGGAGATACATAGATCCTAACCCGGATCTGGGGATACCCTGTTTAGGTAGCATAAGCTGTGAGGGACCTGTCCGGCGTAGACCGACACAGGTGAAGCAGTGGCTACGTTGGTGTGGCACCTTAGTCTGTACCGATATCCCTTGTGTTGCAACGAGGAGAATATGGGTCTTCTAAGGAGTCATTAAGCACCAACAACCTTAGAACCTTAATTGACACAACTTGGCCTTTAGAACAGTAGCAGTATGCTACGCCCATTGAGGCTAAACTCTCGTGATGGTTCTGGCCGCAAGAAAAGATTGCGATGCTGGAGTTATGACCGATTGAGGGTAGTCAATGATATTGGGATCCTCTAAGAACCCGGTTACTTTTGATTAGGACAGGTATGAACCAACAAACTGAAAGAGGGTAGTACCTAGACCTCATGCTGGCCTAAACTTTAGGGGCTTGCCTTGTGTGACTTGTGTGCCTTATATGTTTGCCTTTGTGTCTGTATGTGGTGTGCTTTATCATAACATCATAACATCATGAACATTGCATGCATCCCGCATAAGAACTGACCATTTCAAAGACAAGAGGGTTTCATCTTTGCTCTGTTTTGTAGGACATTATGATGCCTGTGCGAAGGAATACTATCCGGTTCAACTTTGTTCGTTCACCTGAGTTGATTGATGAGTTGGTTAGCAGAATTCCAAACACCACTTCCTTCATTCAGAGGCATGGTTCTCTTCTCAGTTTAGTCACTGCAAAGCGGGATCAACAGTTGATGAGTGTTCTGACCCAGTTCTATGACCCTCAGTACCAGTGCTTTACCTTCCAAGACTTCCAGCTGGTCCCTACCCTGGAAGAGTTCTCTAATCTGCTTGGTATCCCTATCTTGGATCAGACTCCCTTTACTGGTTGGGAAAAGACCCTCAGGCTTGAGGACATTGCTGCAGCTCTTCCTTTGACCCATCAAGAGGTAACAGACAACTGGGTAACTAGAAGCGGAGTTAAGGGTTTCTTGGCCAAGTTTCTGATTGGTAAAGCTAACAGCTTCTGGAATGACTTGGACTTTAGGGCATATGAAGACATCTTGGCTCTCCTAATCTATGGGTTAGTCCTGTTTCCTAATCCTGACAACTTCATCAATGTCACTTCCATTAGGATCTTTATGTCTCAGAACCCTGTGCCCACTCTCTTGGGTGACATCTTGCAACAACTTCATGCCCGTACTACCCGAAGACGAGGAACCCTATGGTGTTGTATCCCTTTGTTGGTGAGGTGGTTTATTTCGCACCTCCCTAAGTTCGTACTGAAGAACCAAGAAGGAAGAGGTTGGGCTCACAGGTTAATGTCTCTCACCGATAAAGACATCATTTGGACTTGCAGAGGTTTGGATGAGATAGCTATTATTGACCGATGCGGGGAGTATCCTAATGTTCCTCTGATTGGTACTCAAGGAGGGATCTCGTACAATCCATGTCTAGCACTCCGTCAGTTTGGAAGAGCAAGAAGAGCAGGCCCCCATGAGATGTTGGTGCCTCACATCAGTTTCGAGTTTCAGGTGGATAGTGACGAGCTGCGTCGTAGGTTCATCAAGGCTTGGGACAAGGTTCATAAAGCTGACCCACAAGAGCTAGGGCCAAAGACTTCTCTACCTATGGAAGCCTACTACAAATGGGTCCGCACCCGTGCTCAGAAGTTAGGTATGCCGTATGAAGCTGTCAGACCCGTCATTCTTGAGTGTCCTGATAAAGATGGTGTTCCTCCAACTGTCCTTCCTCCTCAGATACCTACTGATTATGAGACATTGAAGAGATCTTGGTCGCAACTGCAAGAAGAACGGGATTCTTACCGGGAAAAGTTCAACGAGCAGGAATCAAAGATCCAGAAGCTGACAAAGCAGTTGGAGAATGAGAGAGCCCTGAATGCCTACCTCCGTACTGAGAAGAGGAGACCATGGGATCAATGAGGAATTCTGAATGTGCCTTTACAGTTTTTATTTCCTTTCCAGTTGTTTCATTCCATGTAAACGCCTAAGGGCAACTTGTTGAATAATTTCAGTTGCAAAGTTGAATCTAATAAAGTGTGTTCCTTTTTTGTTTACAAAGTTGATTCCCGATTGTCTTTGAAAACATAATTCATACGCATTTCATACATCATGTGCATAGCAGGTTTTCCCCCTTTTTCAGGTTGCTTACAGTTCTTCGCTGTTTATTTCAGCATCATGAATCCCGGATCTGAATCAACAGAGACCTCAATCAAGGCTCTCCAGGCGCAGAATGCGCAGTTTCAAGAACTAATCATGGGTCTAGCTAAGGGCCAAGAGGAACTGAAGACTATGCTCCTGAGGAAGGAGAAGAAGAAGAAAAGAAGAACTGTTCTATTCAACTCGGGCCGAAGGTTGGGTAATACTCTGCAGCATGAAGAGGCTGTTTCTTCTGTTGGCAAGAGTCCTTCTCAGGCAGAAGTAAAACTTCCTACTCCAGAAGTCTCCGACAACGAGACAGATTTTGATGAAGAGCAGTACCCTCCTGAAGACAACAGGTACAAACAACTGGAAGACAGGTTAAAGGCTATGGAGGTGCAACAGGCACCTGGGCTGGATTTCGGAGATCTGGGTTTGTCGACTGGTGTGATCATCCCGCACAAGTTCAAAGCACCCACCTTCTCCAAGTATGACGGGGCATCTTGTCCCAAGCTGCATTTGAGGTCCTATGTTCGAAAAATTCAGCCGTACTCTGCGGACAAGAATCTATGGATCCACTTCTTCCAGGAGAGTCTTTCAGGGACTCATCTCGAATGGTTCTATCAGCTGGATGGGACCAAAGTTCGTAACTGGGAGGAGCTGGCTACTGCTTTCTACAAGCAGTATCAGTATAATGCCGACCTTGCCCCCACACGTACCCAACTCCAGGGTATGGCGTTAGGCGCAAGCGAAGGTTTTAAGGAGTACGCTCAGAAGTGGAGAGACCTGGCTGGCAGGGTGCAGCCACCGTTGACTGATCGGGAGTTGGTTGACATGTTCTTGGGGACCCTATCTGGGCCATTTTTCAACCATCTCATTGGGAATTCTTCTGCTGGTTTCACTGATTTAATCTTGACTGGAGAGAGGATTGAAGCTGGATTAAAGTCTGGGAAGATTGCGAAGGGTGCATCATCATCTAGTTCGGACAAGAAACCGTTTAAAAAGGAGTCTAGCGCCGTATATGGTTCTAGAAGATCAGAAAGAAGTGAACACCGCCAATCTGTCAGTGCGGTCATGATTGCTAAGCCTGCTGCCGCTCCCCGGCCAAACAATGCTCAGAAGATGGAAAGACCTCGGAGGGAATTCACCCGTTTAAACATGACTTTGTCGCAGATCCTGCCACAGTTACTCTCAACTAATTTAGTGACTGTCAGGGAGGCGCCGAAGTTCCCAAATACAGCATCTCCCAAGTACAACCCGAATGCTCGTTGTGCTTACCATTCAGAAAGCCCGGGGCACTCTACTGATGACTGTTGGGCGTTAAAAAATAAGGTGCAAGACCTTATCGATGCTAAGGAGATACAATTCGAAGCGCCGGCAAAGCCAAATGTAGTCACTGCCCCTATGCCTCAGCACGGGGTAAATGCTGTTGATGAAGACGTCTATGCTGTTTCTGTGGATGATCTAGCCACTCCCCTAAAGATCGTTAAGAAGAACCTACTGCAGGCCGGTTTATTTCCGGGTTGTAGTGAGGGTTGCCTGTTCTGTGTTGTGTCCCCATCCGGTTGTCCCTTGCTAAAGTTAGGCATCCAAAGCTTAATGGATAGCAAGGAGATCCTATTCAAGAAGTCTGCTGTTCGCATGGTTCCAATGGAAGAAGTCTCTGTGGTGACTATCTTCAACAATCCAATCCCGGCTCTCCAGAAGAAGCCCATCCAAATTCTGACCGTTGCACCTGTTACTATCACTGTTCCTGGGCCCCTGCCCTATGTATCCAACAAAGCTGTCCCTTGGCACTATGGGGCAGATGTATATATAAACGGAGTTAAACAAGAGCTCAACGCTGGCGCCAGCATCTGTGACATCACTGGCCCGGCCAAAGTTACCCGCAGTGGCAGGCTCTTCTCGCCTGACATTGCGCCACCTGCTGCCCGAAGACCACTCCTGATAATTCCTGCAAGTACACCTACTCCCGTTGCTGATCAAGTTGTTGTTCCTGCTGCTGATCCGATTGTCTCTCCTGCTGCCGAGTCATCCAATGCTCGGGGCAAGGGAATTGAAACCGAGCCTGCCCAGATGGAGGCACCCACACCCCTAGCTGCTGAGGCCTCCCCACAAGAGATGGAGGAGATGTTGAAGATTATAAAGAAGAGAGATTTTAATGTCGTGGAACAGTTGGGGCATACGCCCTCCAAGATATCCATGCTCTCTTTACTGCTGTGCTCTGAGGCCCATGCAAAGGCCCTCATCTCATTCCTCAAGACGGCCCATGTGCCACATGAAACCTCTGCAGTCCAATTCACTGATTGCGTGGCAAGTCTAACGGCAGACAATGGCTTGGGTTTTTCAGACGCTGATTTGACCACAAAGGGGAAAGATCATAATGATGCTCTGCATGTCTCAATCGAATGCAGGGGCACCACCTTGGCACATGTGTTGGTTGATACTGGGTCATCTTTGAACGTGCTACCCAAGAAGGCTCTGGATCGTCTAGATTGTGAAGGCCTGGATTTGAAACCCAGCAACATTATCGTCAGGGCCTTTGACGGTTCAAAGAGGATGGTCCATGGGGAGGTTGACATTCCGATTCGCGTGGGCTCTCAGGTGTTCGACTCCACTTTTTATGTGATGGATATCCGTCCATCTTACTCTTGTCTGCTAGGTCGACCCTGGATACATAAGGCTGGGGCAGTGACCTCTACCTTGCATCAAAAGCTGAAGTACCCCGTCAGAGGGAAGATTGTCACCGTGCAAGGAGAGGAAGAATATATGGTGAGCCACCTGAACTCCTTCAGGTACATTGAGATGGATGGGGAATTTATTGAGACCCCCTTTCAGCACTTCGAGGAGGTGTTTCCAATTGCAGCAGAAACGACAGAGGCAAGTGGTCCTTTGAAGATGGCTTCTCTGAAAGATGCCAGGGCTGTGGTGCAGAAGGGTGAATGTGCCGACTGGGGCAGACTTCCAGACTTCACCCAGAAGACTGATAAACTTGGGCTGGGTTTCACCTCAGAAGGGCAGAGAGCTATGAAGAAAGAGAAGATCAGAAGGCCTCCGGTATTTATTAAAGGTTCAGAAGCGAATGCTGTCGGGGAAGACCTTGAAGTGGACGAAGCCGAATTCAACAGCTGGATTTATCCGACGGCCGAAGAAGGATTGAACAATTGGAGTGCAAAGGATCATACCCCTGTTACCTTTGTGACACAGTAATGAATTCCCATGTTTTGTTATTTTGTAATAGACAATGATAAACTCTATGGCCCGGTGTCTTACCCGAGGCACCGTGGTTCTATTTGTGAGGGCATACAAACTGTCATTTTATACATCATGAATGAAAATCTTGGACCTTTTCGCATTGCAAATATTGTGTTCCTTTTCTGTCTTTCTTTTCCTTTACATAATTTTCAAAACAGCTGTATTTAAACACACACTCACTCATACAGGTTCCAATCCACTCTGGATCTCACTGATAACAGCTCTGCTAATGCCAATTATGACTTCGAAAATCCGATCAGCTTAGCCGAAGACGAAGGTGAAGATGATTGCGAAGTGCCTGGCGAGCTTGCTAGACTGTTGCTTCAGGAAGAGAGGGCAATTCAACCCCATGAAGAGCCAGTGGAAACCATAAACCTGGGTACTGAGGCAGACAGAAAAGAGGTGAAGATTGGTGCCAACCTAGAGCTCAGCGTGAAGCAACGGTTAACCAAGATGTTACATGACTATATGGAGATCTTTGCCTGGTCTTACGAAGACATGCCCGGGTTGGATACCGATATTGTTGTCCATCATTTTCCGACTAGGGAGGACTGCCCTCCAGTTAAACAAAAGGTCCGTCGGATGCGTCCAGAGATGTCAGAGAAGATTAAAGCCGAGGTCATGAAACAGTTTGACGCCGGATTCCTTGCAGTGACTTCTTACCCTCAGTGGGTTGCTAATGTGGTGCCAGTACCTAAAAAGGACGGCAAAGTCAGAATGTGTGTCGATTACAGGGATCTGAACAGGGCCAGCCCCAAGGATGACTTCCCCTTACCTCACATTGATGTCCTCATTGATAATACTGCTCAGCACAAAGTGTTCTCTTTCATGGATGGCTTTTCAGGCTACAATCAGATCAAGATGGCACCTGAAGACATGGAAAAGACTACATTTGTTACTCAGTGGGGCACCTTCTGTTACAAGGTCATGCCGTTCGGATTAAAGAATGCTGGGGCAACCTACCAACGTGCCATGGTCGCCTTATTTCATGATATGATCCATCATGAGATCGAGGTGTATGTGGACGACATGATCGCTAGGTCCCAGACTGAGGAAGAGCATCTAGATCATCTACAGAAGTTGTTCGATCGGTTGAAACTGTACAAGCTGAGATTGAACCCGAACAAGTGCACCTTCGGGGTAAGATCGGGAAAGTTACTAGGCTTCGTGGTCAGTGATAAAGGTATTCAAGTGGACCCTGCTAAGGTCAAAGCTATTCAAGAAATGCCAGTTCCTAAGACAGAGAAGGAAGTCAGAGGCTTTTTAGGACGCCTGAATTACATTGCTCGATTCATCTCTCATCTGACTGCTACCTGTGAGCCAATCTTCAAGCTGCTGAAGAAGGATCAGGTAGTACGCTGGAACGATGAATGTCAGGCTGCTTTCGACAAAATCAAAGAGTATCTCAAAGAACCACCCATCCTTATGCCACCGGTTGAAGGGAGACCTCTGATCCTATATCTGACAGTACTTAACAACTCAATGGGGTGTGTGCTGGGGCAGCATGACGAGTCTGGCCGAAAAGAGCATGCCATTTATTACCTTAGCAAAAAGTTTACCGACTGTGAGACCCGATACTCACTGCTTGAGAAAACTTGCTGCGCTTTGGTATGGGCTGCTCGCCGGCTGAGACAGTATATGCTGACTCACACTACTTTGTTAATCTCAAAAATGGATCCTATAAAGTACATATTCGAAAAGCCTGCTCTGTCTGGGAGAATTGCAAGATGGCAAATGATCTTGACGGAATACGACATTCAGTATACAACCCAGAAAGCCATCAAGGGGAGCGTACTGGCAGACCACTTAGCTCATCAAGCTGTAGATGATTACCAATCAATGAACTTCGAGTTTCCGGATGAAAGCATCATGATTATAACTGACTGTGAAATACCTGGACCGGATGAAGGACCTGAGCCAGGATCCCGATGGTCTATGCACTTTGACGGAGCTTCCAATGCTTTGGGAAATGGTATCGGCGCCATAATCATATCTCCACAAGGTACTCATACTCCACTCACTGCCCGGCTATGTTTCAACTGTACCAACAACATGGCGGAGTATGAGGCGTGTATCATGGGTCTTCAAGCTGCGATCGACCTAAGGATCAAATTTCTAAGCGTTTTCGGAGATTCCGCTCTTGTGATCAATCAGATCAACGGAGAGTGGGATACGAAACATCCAAACTTGATTCCTTACAGAGAATGTGTGTTGACCCTGATTCCCCACTTCACTGAGATAACCTTCGAGCACTTTCCAAGAGAAGAGAATCAGTTAGCGGACGCGTTAGCTACAATGTCTTCAATGTTCAAGGTTAAATGGGATAATGAAGCTCCCCGGATCATCATCTGGAAACTGGACGAACCGGCATACTGTTGTGATCTCGAAACTGAATTGGTGACCGAGAAGCCTTGGTACCACGAAGTGAAGAGATATCTGGAAGCTCAGGAATACCCTGAAGGTGCCTCTATCAACGATAAGAAATTCCTGAGGAGGTTCGCAGCAAAGTTCTTCCTAAGCAACGGCATCTTGTACAAGCGAAACCATGATTCGACCTTACTGCGTTGTGTGGACAAGATTGAAGCAGAAAGGATCATGGAAGAGCTGCATGAAGGGACCTTTGGTACGCATTCCAGTGGGCACACTATGGCTAAGAAAATCCTACGGGCAGGATATTATTGGTCCACAATGGAAGCTGATTGCTACCAACATTCTAGGACATGCCACAAGTGTCAGATCTATGCAGATAAGGTGCATGTTCCTCCGGTTCCCCTGAATGTTCTGACTGCGCCTTGGCCGTTTGCAATGTGGGGCATAGACATGATCGGCGAGATAAAACCTACGGCATCTAATGGACATCGCTTCATCCTAGTGGCGATTGACTATTTTACAAAGTGGGTTGAGGCAGCATCATATGCTACAGTAACCAAGACTGTTGTGGCACGGTTCATTCGGCACAACCTGATCTGTCGGTACGGCGTCCCTGAGCGGATTATTACAGACAACGGTACCAATCTGAACAATAAGATGATTGCTGAGCTTTGCGAACAGTTCAAGATACAGCACCACAATTCTTCTCCTTACAGACCGAAGATGAATGGGGCTGTAGAAGCAGCTAACAAGAACATCAAGAAGATCGTGCAAAAGATGACAGTGACTTACAAAGATTGGCACGAGATGTTACCGTTCGCTTTGCATGGGTACCGTACCTCAGCCAGGACGTCAACCGGGGCAACTCCCTTCTCTCTGGTTTATGGCATGGAGGCAGTCTTGCCGATTGAAGTGCAAATTCCCTCTCTCCGGATAATGAAGGATGCAAATCTGAACGAAGATGATTGGATCCAGACACGACTTGATCAACTTAACCTCATTGACGAGAAAAGACTTGCTGCTATCTGTCATGGTCAGACGTATCAGAAACGGATGATCAGGGCATTTAACAAAAAGGTCAGACCCCAGGAATATCAAGTTGGGGATCTGGTTATCAAGCGAATCATCCTTCCTCAGAGTGATCCAAGGGGCAAATGGACCCCCACATACGAAGGGCCATTTGTGGTTAAGGATGTGTTCTCGGGAGGAGCAATGATATTAACCAACATGGATGGTGACGACCTTCCTCACCCCGCCAATGCAGACATAGTTAAAAAATACTACGCATGAAAAAAAGACCCGCTAGGCTGACATGTCTAGGCAAAAATTAGGGCTTCCCGTCGAACCAAAAGGGTTCGGGCAAAATGAAGGGATGAAAATGAAAAAAATCTGTACACCCGGCAAGTCGAAAACCTGAAAAGGCGGCTTGGGCAAAAATGGGTATCCCGGTGGACTGAAAACCCGAAAGGGCGGTCCAGGCAAAAGTTAGGGATAAAAGCGTAAAACTATGTCTCATTGGATCACTTTGCATCCAGAATCCGGTATCTACATCAAGTTCAAACGGCATCAATCAGTCAGCTTCACCTCCAACCAAGGTCATCAAGTGATGAGACGCTCGGAGTTATAAAGACAATAGCAGAGTTGAAATCCAGTGGATCATTCATATTTCACACAGCTGTTTTATTTTCTTTTGTACAAAACTTGTATAAACTCTTTTGTTCGGCGACGTACCTCTTACTAGGACGTCAGCCTCTTGTATACAAAACGCCTATTTTCAGGCCATTCAAAAATCAATACAAATGTATTTTTCAGTTAAACGTGCCAAGTGTTTTTGCTTTTCCTGTTTTGTTTTGCGAAGAACGTCCAAGGTTCAATTTGTGATGTATGCATTGACAATAATTTGCTAACTCATGAATATTTGCATACGAAACAAAGGAATTAATTGCAGGTGACACTGGAAACAGGGGCAATAAAAGAGTTGTCTGAGCAGTCTAATTGTTCTATCCTCCAAGGTACCAAGGTAGGTTCAGCTAAAGAACATAACCAGTACATCTCAATTCCCCAGAGAGTAGGTCAATACATTCTTCTCCAAGCAATCATCAATTATCAAGGAAATTGAGTATCCTCCCGTAGATCTCAAATACTTCCCCAGCAGCATATATTCTTAACAAGTATCCCCGGCAGTCTTGGCCTGAAGATTGTTCCCCGGCGGTATCTCAACATTCAAAGGAATCACTTCCCTGCAATTCAAACTTCCCCAGAAGAGTCCAACCCAGTTTCCCCAGGAAAGTGGGAATCCATAAATCCCCAAGCAGTAAGCTCATCCCCAGTAGATTCTGGAAGCTTATCCCCTCGCAGAGCACGAACGCGTCATCCGGCTTGATTTAAAGAGTTATTTCCTTAACAGGATATAACTGGGTTATCCTCAGCCAAAAGCCACGGAAAGGTCGTCGTCAACGTAGTTCTCTCCTATCCCCAGCGAAGTCCATTAATACTTCCAACAACAAGGGTATCCTCAGCAAACTACTATCAACAATCAGCAAAGCTTCTCTATCCCCACAGAGTATTGCTTCCCAGCATGGTCATCAGAGTATCTTTTCTCCCTGCAGAATCTTCCATTTGCCAAGTTTATTCCGCAACGGAGTCATCTTCTCCTACCGGTATTCTTGCAGTTATCATCCCCAGCGGAAGCAAAGTCTATTCTTCAACATCAGCCCAGGATACGACTTCCCGGCACCCGTCAAGGATTCACTTTCCTAGACAAAAACATACATAAAACATCACATACATCATTATAGCATGCATAACGTATTGCATCATACAAGTCTCATTTATATCGAGAACATCATTGCTTGACCCATATCATGCATCGCATGTGACTGACCTTTACCTTTCAGGAAAGATGCAGCTAAAATTCTCAATCACGTCTCAAGACTTTGACCGGTTCAGTTAAATCGACCCTAAGATTTTCCTGATGCTTATCCAGTCAAAGGCCTTCTCTTGGTTCAGTCAGATCGACCCTAAGATCTCCCTGATGCTTATCCAGTTGAAGATAGTTCAAGACCTAGACCGGTTCAGTTAAATCGACCCTAAGATTTTCCTGATGCTTATCCAGTCAAAGGCCTTCTCTTGGTTCAGTCAGATCGACCCTAAGATCTCCCTGATGCTTATCCAGTTGAAGATGTTTCAAGACCTAGACCGGTTCAGTTAAATCGACCCTAAGATTTTCCTGATTCTTACCCAGTCCAAGGCCTTCTCTGGTTCAGTCAGATCGACCCTAAGATCTCCCTGATGCTTATCCAGTTGAAGATATTCCAAGACCTTGTCCGGTTCAGTTAAATCGACCCTAAGATTTTCCTGATTCTTACCCAGTCAAAGGCCTCTCTGGTTCAGTCAGATCGACCCTAAGATCTCCCTGATTCTTATTCCAGTAGAAGACACCCAAGATTTTTCTCAACGAGCGTGGTTGAAGTTAGAATCACCCAAGATTTTTCTCAACGAGCGTTGCTGAAGTTAAAATCACCCAAGGTTCTCTTACCATTCATGTTAAGATAGTAACCGTCCCTGGTTCATTCATCAACGTTTGAAGCTCCAGACTCAGCTCCTGTAACCAGTCAGGACACATCTATACCAAGCATCTAAAATCAGCTCCTGCAACGTATCAGGTATTCATTTTCTCTTTTGCAGGTATGTAGGTTCTAGCTAAAGAATCTCCTACGCAATCAACATCCAGATGGCATCTATAAGCCCATCATCCTATCCAGCAATCTCCAAATGGCATCTATAAGCCCATTCCCCCATTATCACCGTTACTATGTGAGTGCAAATTTCTGGGCACTTTAGTGTTCAATCATCTTCTACCCTCGGATTACGAAAGGCACGTCAGCCAATCTGCATCCTCAGGTCTAAGAAGATTGAACAGGGGCAACTGTTGCACCCCAAAATTTGCCCTCCCATATTCATCAAGATTTGTCAAGTCAAGGTCACAAAATTCCCCAAGGGCTATGCAGTTCAACTGTCTCCTATACAGTCAAAACTAGGGTTTGTGTTCTGATCAAGAATTGGAAGTTTTCAAGGGGCCAATCAAGTCTCATGTGCCTACAAATGTGGTCAAGCATCCTCATATCAAGTTTCAAGGCATTCAGCTCAAAATTGCACAGTCAAAACCCTAGACTGCACTACAGTCAACTGTAGGGGCAAAATGGTCATTTGACAGTCAAAAGTTCAAATTTTTGGTCAACATATCATTTTAAAGCCACAAACATCATTTGATCAATGCTTGATCATGATTCTCAAAATTTGGCTCAGAAATCATCAAAGATGCAAAAGTTGCTATATTTGGACAGCTGAAAAAGTCAACTGAAATTGACCAGGGCATAACTTTCACATGGATTATCAGAAAAATTCCATCCAAAGCTCATTTTGAAGAGAAAGACATTTCCTACAACTCATCTTCATATTCCAAGTCCAAGAAATGCTCTCACAAAAAGTTATCAATTTCAACATTATAGGTCATTTTCAAAAGTCAACAAAAAGGGACTTTAAGTCAAAGGCCATAACTTGGGATTGGTAAATCCAAATGACATGGGACCAAAGGAATTGGTTAGAGGACTCAAAGACCTTTCTAAAATGTCCAAGAACATGTGAAAAGCTTAAAAATTGACCAAGTTATGCCTTGTGGAAGTTGGGAAATTTTTGGAAATTTTTGAAAGTCAACATTGATGCAAAAGGCCTAAAAATGCAAATGGGCCCATTTTTCTTCCAAGTTTCTTCATGCCAAGCCTATGCACGACCATTAGGCCCAAAGGGAAGTATTTTCATATTTTTTAATTATTTATTTGAATTTATATTAATTTATATTCATTTAAATCATTTTAATACATGAAAAATATAAACCTAACCTAAAAAAAATCTTTTTATGCACATTCCAAGGTCAATATTTCGTGCACTTCTTAATTAAGCAAGTTTTGATGAGAATTGATCAGATTTGAACCAAAATGCACATGGAAAAGATTCAAAAAAGATTTCATAAAATCAAATATGTAAAACCATGAATGCTTGAGATTTTGTGCAATTATGTTGACCTAGCATACTCTATACATACTCAGAATCAAAGACCTAAAAAGATTTAGACTGCAAGCTGCGCTCAGAAACCACATACAAACTTGCAAAATTTCTCCAAAAAGTGAAAACTGAAATCAGCTCTAGGAAGCGTTTCAAAGCGCAAATCTGATTCCAATAGTTTCCTGAAGGCTTACTGGACACATTCCAATCAATAACAACGACTAAAACCTCAAGAAGTGGTAGTTAGAACTCAAACTGTACCAAGAAAATCTTGAAATCGCATAGCATAATTTAAGCATCTTTTTGCATTTTTGTTTATATATTCATGTTCCTGATGAAGTTTGTGAACTAACCATCATATTCAATTGAGTTTTTATGGTACATACACGATTCCACCATATGCGATTTTTAGGGTTGCAGGTTTTCCAGATTGGGGCTTTCACAACCAAGTGAAATTAGGGCTCAAGATGACCATGGCTGGATTCAGCACATCAAGACGAAGAAGTCTTGACCCTCGCGCCCAATTTATATACATCATAGCGCTAGTCGCTATTTTTCCGTAGCCTGCCTAAAACCACGCCCAGAAACCGTTGCCATATTATTTTGTATTACAGGGGACATGAGGACGAAGACATCGTGGCGAAACGTGGTTCGTCCATTTGAATCTCGCGCGTTTTTGATTCACTAACGTCACGTTTTACTTATTATGCTTACATGTTATTATATGTTAAATGAAACGCAAGTGGCACAGATGGCAGGCGAAGGCATGGATAATCCACAAGACCTGGGTTCGAGTCCCAGGTCTTCAACAATTTCATATTATTTTTCCTTTGGTAATTGCATGCAGGCCTAACATGAAGGTTCACCATACACACTCAATATTCATCGCCCACGCGTCCCAAGAGATCTAATCAAGGGTCAGATTGAAGGCATACCATGGAGGCTGATCAACATGCCATACAAAATCAAGGAAAGTCAGCGAAATCAAGGCTTATTGGGCCAGAATTCCCAGGCCTATACCTCCTGATTTGGGGACTACCCCCCCTGGTTTGCCTTATTATTTTTATTTTTATTCTTTCTTTAACTTTTCTTTTTATTTCTTTTATTTAATTATGTTTATTTAATTAATTATTTTTAATAAAATACAAAAACATACAAAAATCAGAAAATATAAAAAATGTAATATTTATTTTATTATGATTATTTTCAAATAAGCATGTAAATAATTTAGTAAATTAGGTTATAAGTTTAATTCTTTTTTTAACAAAAAATGTAAAAAAAAATAGAACTTAGGTTTAATAACTTTTTATTTTCTTTTTTTTAATTTTCCCCTTTTTCAGTAATAATTATTTATTTATTTATTTTTCATAATTAAATTGCACATAAATAAATTAGGGTTTAATTTAGATTATATTTTAATTCTTTTATAATAAATAAAAAATATTAGAACTAGGGTTTGCCTTTTAATTTAATTTCAATTAACTCCTTTTTCTCATTAAATCTAAAAAACACAAAAATACCATTTTCATTTAATTTTAATTTTTAATTCCTTGTCAATTTTAATTGTTTGCAAAAGTGTCCAACGCCCTAGTTTGTTTAATTCCTTTATTTCGCGCATTTATTTTATAATCGTTTAAATAATTATATAAATCTCCCAAAGCCATGTAACTTTACTTTTCGCACTTTTATTTACTTCGCTTTATTTATTTTCCGCTAAATCGGGTCCGGTTTAATTTTGGCGATGTGGACCCGCGCCATTTGTAATAGCTTTAGAATTTACTTTTCCGCACTCTTTCAACAGTCAAATAAGCATGCAAGAATGAATGGCCTTAAAATAAAATCAAGCGTAGATCACAATGAACATGACAAGACAAATATCTGAAAACGACACACAAGTCACACACCACCCCTAGGGTACGCCTCATTGTTGCCTTTCGAAAGGTGATCGTCGAGTAGAGGACGTCTTAGTAAGTCCTCATGATCCGGGAACCTGGCATGAGGGTAGCTTCTAAGGTGTCTTCCCATTGCTCTGGTGATCACCATGTCCCTACAAACTCGAATTGACCCGAACAACTCCAATAGTGGTGCTACCTACCTCTCAATGGTGGGATGGCACTAATTTAAAGGACTCTTACACAGACGAATTCCTTAGGGTAGGTAGGTTCTCAAGGATACTTGCTCTAATCTCAAAAACAAACTCAAAAAGACTTTTCACACTGACACATTTTCAAAAGCTTTCAAAGCAAATTTTTCAAACACTCTGACGTACGAGTCGAACTGAAATTTTCAAAGAAACTTTTTTTAAACCCACAGTTGAAAAGCAAACAAACAATTTTGAAAACACAATGAGCAAGTATCTAAGAGCCCATGGATAACCATGGATAGAAAGGGTGCTAACACCTTCCCTTTCTATAACCTACCTCCCGAACCGAGAGCAATCTCTTTAAGGAATTTTTCTGTGCTTTTGTCCTTTCCATTTGGAGAAAATAAAAGACGGTGGCGACTCTTGCTTCCGCGACATTTCGCGAACCAGCTTTAAAACAGTCAGTTCCAGATCCACCGATCACAGCTAGCATAAGGAACGATGAAGCATTGGCTGATGCATTGAGATTGCTTGCGGGATCACTCAATCAGATACCGCAAGTAAATCAAGCACAACATGACGGAGCTGATGATGCTTTTCGTGCCCTAGGGAAGTTCCAAAAGAACAACCCTCCTTCGTTTAAGGGAGAGTATGCTCTGGAAGGAGCTCAAGAATGGCTAAAGGCCATTGAGAATATCTTTAGAGTCATGAATTGTACTGATGCCCAGAAAGTACAATTTGGGACTCATATGCTGGTGAAGGAGGCCGAAGACTGGTGGATCAACACTAGTCAGAGGTACGAGGAGGAGCAGACTGTTGTGACTTGGGCTATTTTCCGAGATGCGTTCTTGGAGAATTACTTCCCAGAGGACGTCCGAGGAAAGAAGGAAGTTG
The DNA here is from genome assembly GCA_948472305.1 of Vicia faba. NCBI lineage: Eukaryota > Viridiplantae > Streptophyta > Magnoliopsida > Fabales > Fabaceae > Vicia > Vicia faba. The sequence goes on along the minus strand of OX451735.1, from coordinate 1,339,743,094 downwards.
AGTTTTTAGAATTAAAGCAAGGTAGTGGTTCAGTAGCTGAGTATGCTGCTAAGTTCCAAGAGCTGATTAAGTATTGTCCCCACTATAATACCGTGAATGCGGAGAAATCTAAGTGTTTGAAGATTGTTAATGGGTTGAGACCTGATGTGAAGAAGGCAATTTCTTATCAACAAATTACTCGCTTTTCCGAGTTGGTAAACAAGAGCCAGATATATGATGAAGATAGTCGGGAAAGTAGTGCATACTACAAAAATATGAAGGATAGGAAGGGCAAGGGACAAATGCGTCCTAAGCCCTATGAAGGAAGAGGAAAACGACCAATGAGTGAAGGAAAGAGTCCGAGTGGGGGAGTAACTACCCCGATCAAGTGCTTTAAGTGTGGTAAGGAAGGACATCGTGCTATGGAATGTCGTCAGGTGATAATTAAGTGTTTCAAGTGTGACCGGGTGGGTCACAAAGCTGTGGATTGTAGAGCAGGTGTGAGTGTGACTTGCTTTAACTGTGGTGAGCGAGGTCACATAAGTACCAAATGTCCAAAACCGGAAAAGGAAGCTGGAAAAGTCTTTGCCTTGTCTGGAGCAGAGACTTCTGCTGAGGAGCGTCTAATCAGAGGTACATGCTTTATCTCTAATGTACCTTTGGTTGCCATTATTGATACGGGTGCGATGCATTCGTTTGTTGCTTTGGATTGTGCCAAGAGATTGGGCCTTGTCTTGTCTACTTTGGATCGAAGTATGGAAATAGATACACCTGCGATGGGTTCAGTTTCTACATCTGATATTTGTTTAAGATGCCCGTTGAGAATATGTGGTAGAGATTTCCTTGTGGATCTCATTTGTCTTCCTTTGAGTCAGATAGACGTTATTCTTGGTATGGAGTGGTTGAGAGCCAACCACGTCTATATTAATTGTTTTGCTAAGGCGGTCCTTTTTCTCGAGTCTGAGAAAGAAGGTGGTTCATTCTTGTCGACCCAACAGATGAAAAAGTGTGTTAGAGATGGTGCTGAGTTGTTTGTCTTGATGGCAAGTTTGAATTTGGGTGAAAAGGAAGTAAGTAAAGATTTACCTGTTGTGTGTGATTTTCCAGAGGTGTTTCCGGAGGAAGTTATGGATTTGCCTCCGAAACGTGAAGTAGAATTTTCAATTGATTTGGTACCTGGTACAAGTCCTGTTTTGATGGCTCCTTATAGGATGTCACCATCAGAATTGGTTGAACTTAAGAAGCAATTGGAAGAATTACTTGACAAGAGATTTATTCGTCCAAGTGTATCTCCTTGGGGGGCACCAGTGTTGTTGGTTAAGAAGAAAGAAGGTACAATGAGGCTTTGTGTGGATTATAGACAACCGAATAAAGTGACTATCAAGAACAAATATCCTTTGCCGAGGATTGATGACTTGATGGATCAATTGGTGGGGGCGTGTGTATTCAGCAAGATTGATTTGAGGTCTGGTTACCATCAGATACGTGTGAAGGCTGAAGATATTCAGAAAACGGCATTCAGGACTCGTTATGGACACTATGAGTATTCGGTAATGCCTTTTGGTGTTACGAATGCACCTGGGGTATTTACGGAGTATATGAATAGAATATTTCATGAGTTTCTTGATAAGTTTGTGGTAGTCTTCATTGAGGACATTTTTATCTATTCGGATCTAGATTCGACGTCTTTAGTGATCACAAGAGCTTGAAGTATCTATTTGATCAAAAAGAGTTGAATATGAGACAAAGAAGGTGGTTGGAGTTCTTAAAGGATTACGACTTCAGTTTGAATTACCACCCTGGTAAGGCAAACGTAGTGGCAGATGCATTGTGTAGAAAATCATTACACATGTCTATGTTGATAGTTAAGGAGTGGGAATTGTTGGAACAATTTCGAGATATGAGTTTGGTGTGTGAAGAGACTTATTGTGGCGTGAAGCTTGGAATGTTGAAGCTTACTAGTGGGATTTTGGATGAGATCAGAATTGGTCAGAGTTCAGATTTGGTTTTAGTTGACAAGTTAACTTTGGTTAATCAAGGTCGTGGTGGAGAATTCAGAATAGAGGAGAACGGTATTTGGAGGTGTCATGATCGTGTTTGTGTTCCCGATGTGGGAAATATGAAAAAGAGAATTCTAGAGGAAGGACACCGAAGCGGATTGAGTATTCATCCGGGTGCTACGAAAATGTACCAAGACTTAAGAAATTGTTTCGGTTAAGGTTGTTTGGGGTGGAGCGGCCAAAGGAAACATAACGTGGGAACTTGAAAGTCGGATGCGGGATTCCTATCCCGAGTTGTTCGTTTAGAGGTAATTTTCGAGGCCGAAAATCTTTTAAGTGGGGGAGAGTTGTAACACCCCGTTTTTGATTAAATGTTAATTCGGTTATTTGAAATAAAAATATTCATAATGATAAAATACTATTTTGAGTAATATTATTTTGGTGTGTATTTGGCTTCGTTTGATTTATCGGTATAATTTAGTTTTTATGGAATAAATATTAATTAAATGTAATATGGTTTTAATAGAATTATATGATATAATTTGAATTAAATAGATTGGGCCAAATTAGAATTTTAGAAAGTTAGGGGGAGGAAAGTAAGTAGTAGTAAAATTTGTTTATAAGATAGAAAGTAGGATAGTTAGTAAGGGAGAAATAGAAAGAAGAAAGGAAAGAAGAGAGAAAGAGGAGAAGAGAAGAAAGGAAGCTAGGTTTGGAGTTGCAACATCATCATCATCTTGTTTCAAGAAAACCCACACCAAGGTAAGGGTTTGAATTGCTTTGCTCATATACTTGTGGTTTTGGGTTTTGATTTTGATAGATGAAGAAATTAGGGTCTTAGAGAGTTGTATAGATTGGGAAAGAGATGATGAAATTGATGATTTTGTTGGTTTAGATTGGTGTTACAATAGACAAGATGGTATCGATAGAGTTCAAGAAATGAGGTATTCTGGTGATGGCTATGGGTTTAATTTTTTTAATATAAGTGATGGTGTTGGGCAGAAGACGGTAAAACCCTCTACAGGTAAGCCCCATGAGAGATCTCACTGGTATATATCTAATGCTGAGGTGCAAGTAAATTTTGGAAGGATTCCAATATGGCAAAATTCTAAGATTTGCTTCTACACACTGAATTCTGGAAGAACTGTTTTCAATGCTGGTGGTGAGTCTGAAATTGAAAAGATCTCCGCCAACGAAATTGAAATAAGACGGAAGGAGTTGTTGCCTGTCTTTGACCATTTTCAGGGCATTAGACCGAGCTGGAATGTGAGGTGGTGACTTTTTTCTATTTTTCTTTTTAGTAGACCGGCCATCTTAGCTTGTCAATCATGCTGTGCTATTGTGATCAAGACAACATTTAGATTATTAAAATTGATTGTCATTCACGACGCAATCAAAACAAGCTTTACCAAAGACATTAAGAAGCATTATGATAATTAATATTAGAAACATTATGATAATTAATATTAGAAACATTATGATAATTAATATTAGAAACATTATGATTATTAATATTAGAAACATTTAGCCGACTTAATTCCGAACCCGTTGATGTGCCGATTACCCGATTTCGGTAATTTCGGCGACGGAGCTACTTTCTCCGATTCACACGAAAATTGACGTGCTAGCATAATTCGACGTGTAGATTAACGTAGTGAGGTTCGTTTTGCGAAATTTCGAATTTTTAAGAATCGACCCGATTTTAGTACGAAATAAAATAAATTGAGTTTAATCCCGAATTTAACCGTTCGAGTTACATTCCGGTGACTCGATCGCGATGAGTAACATTGAGAGTAATGCCGGTTCATTGATGATGACTTTATGTTGAAATATACTTTCCGATTTGGAATTGTTTGATAGTTGATGGTTTATGTTTTGGTTGAGTAAGTAACTTGTTTGTATACATTTTACTTGACGTTGTGATTGTTAAATTATATGTATGCATGCATGTACAATAGTTGATGTTCCATTGGTTGGATTTGACGGTATGTGTATGTTAAGATTATTGTGAATCTTAATTGCATACATTGGTTATATTGTACATTGCATGGCATGGTTGGTCTAGAAACAGAGACGGTGAAACTGTGGGTTCACATGATTTTATAGACGGTGACCCTAGTGTGGGAATAGACGTGGTGACCTTGATCCAGAAGGGAAACATAGGTGGTGGAACATTGGGTCCACAATATCTAGACGGTGACCCTATTGTGGGAAAAGACGTAGTGACCTTGATCCGGAAGGGAAACATAGGTGGTGGAACCTTGGGTCCACGAGTCGGTACCGCATTCGCATACGTTGAGTCTTGTTGTGAGTCACATGTATAATTATGCATGTTATGTATGTGTGTTGATGTGTTTGATTATGTGCCAATGTTGTTGTTGTTGTTGTTGTTTGAATTATGGTTACGTGCCAAGGATGTGAGTATTCGGATAATCGGTTTACATGGTTAATGCGTTGGAAATGGATTCCTTGAGTAAGGATACTATAGGTGATAAAATGAACATGATCATTATGTATTGCTTTATTTATTGCCATTTCATTTACTTAAAATTACATGTTATATGATTATTGGAATTCTTACCCTTCTGTTGGAAAATGCTTTTGATGGCATTGTTCAGGTACTGAGGACGGTAGCGCGAGGCGCTAGTTAACGGATGCATTGGATTGCAATCTGTTTTATTTTGATTAGAGTCCAGTCGATGCTCTGGTAGTAACACATGGGGGGAGAATTTATTTAGTGTCGAACTCGATTATTTTGTATTTGGATTATGATGTATATAATCCTTATTCGTGTATATGATGTTTTGTATATGTGAGACTTGATAACATATGCTTATGTGAACTATGATGGCTTGATGCCTTGAATTATGTTTTGATTCCTCCATAAATGGAGATGATGTGAAATTATGAAACTCCGTTGCGTTTGCACGAGAGAATGAAGTAAATATTTATTGTATGTTTGTTTTGTGTTGGAATGCTTATACTTTCAAACATACCCTTTCCGTTTTTCTTTAAATCTTTGGAATGTGATGTGTGTTGTGGCATCCCTTCTGTGCAAATTTATTTCTCTGATTTTAATCTTTACCTTTAATTGGGGTATTTAGAAGGGGTGTTACAGTTGTTGTTTATTTGACGTTATTGTTGTTGTTATTGTTGTTGACGTTGTTGTTTATTTGACGTTGTTATTGTTGTTTATTTGACGTTGTTGTTGTTTTTGTTGACGTTGTTGTTGTTGTTGTTGTTTATTGGACGTTGTTGTTGTTGTTGTTTATTTGACATTGTTGTTGTTGTTGACGGTGTTGTTATTGTTGTTGTTTATTTGACATTGTTGTTGTTGTTGTTATTTATTTGACGTTGTTGTTGTTGTTTATTTGACGTTGTTGTTGTTGTTTATTTGACGTTGTTGTTTATTTGA
>OX451735.1:1339712700-1339732700 GCA_948472305.1 Vicia faba | reverse complement strand
TTGTTGTTTATTTGACATTGTTGTTGTTGTTATTTATTTGATGTTGTTGTTGTTGTTGTTGTTAATTTGACGTTGTTGTTGTTGTTGTTTATTTGACATTGTTGTTGTTGTTGTTTATTTGACGTTGTTGTTGTTGTTATTTATTTGACGTTGTTGTTGTTGTTATTGTTTATTTGGCGTTGTTGTTGTTGTTGTTTATTTGACGTTGTTATTGTTGTTTATTTGACGTTGTTTTTGTTATTTGACGTTGTTGTTGTTGTTGTTGTTGTATTAGTTGTTGTTGTTGTTGCTTATTTGACGTTGTTGTTATTGTTGCTATTTATTTGACGTTGTTGTTGTTGTTGTTTATTTGACGTTGTTGTTGTTGTTGTTGTTTATTTGACGTTGTTGTTGTTGTATTTGGTATTGTTGTTATTGTTGTTGCTTATTTGACGTTGTTGTTATTGTTGTTGTTTTTTTGACGTTGTTTTTGTTATTTGACGTTGTTGTTGTTGTTATTGTATTAGTTGTTGTTGTTGTTGCTTATTTGACGTTGTTGTTATTGTTTCTATTTATTTGACGTTGTTGTTGTTGTTGTTTATTTGACGTTGTTGTTGTTGTTGTTGTTTATTTGACGTTGTTGTTGTTGTATTTGGTATTGTTGTTATTGTTGTTGCTTATTTGACGTTGTTGTTATTGTTGTTGTTTATTTGACTTTGTTGTTGTTGTTATTCATTTGACGTTGTTGTTGTTGTTGTTTATTTGACGTTGTTGTTGTTGTTCTTCATTTGACGTTGTTGTTGTCGTTGTTTTTGTTGTTTATTTGACGTTGTTGTTGTTATTTATTTGACGTTGTTGTTGTTGTTTATTTGACGTTGTTGTTGTTGTTTATTTGACGTTGTTGTTGTTGTTGTTGTTGTTTATTTGACGTTGTTGTTGTTGTTGTTGTTTATTTGACGTTGTTGTTGTTGTTTATTTGACGTTGTTGTTGTTGTTGACGTTGTTGTTGTTATTGTTTATTTGATGTTGTTGTTGTTGTTGTTGACATAGTTGTTGTTGTTTATTTGACGTTGTTGTTGTTGTTATTGTTGTTGATGTTGTTGTTTATTTAACGATGTTATTGTTGTTTATTTGACGTTGTTATTGTTGTTTATTTGACGTTGTTGTTGTTTTTTGTTGACGTTGTTGTTGTTGTTGTTGTTTATTGGACGTTGTTGTTGTTGTTGTTTATTTGACATTGTTGTTGTTGTTGACGGTGTTGTTATTGTTGTTGTTTATTTGACATTGTTGTTGTTGTTGTTATTTATTTGACGTTGTTGTTGTTGTTTATTTGACGTTGTTGTTGTTGTTTATTTGACGTTGTTGTTTATTTGACGTTGTTGTTGTTGTTGTTTATTTGATGTTTTTGTTGTTATTTGAAGTTGTTGTTGTATTTGTTGTTGTTGTTGTTGTTGTTTATTTGATGTTGTTGTTGTTGTTTATTTGACATTGTTGTTGTTGTTGTTGTTGACGTTGTTGTTGTAGTTGTTTATTTGACGTTGTTGTTGTTGTTGTTTATTTGATGTTATTTTAGTTGTTGTTGTTTATTTGACGTTGTTGTTGTTTTTTATTTGACGTTGTTGTTGTTGACATTGTTGTTGTTGTTGGTTATTTGATGTTGTTGTTGTTGTTTTTTATTTGACGTTGTTGTTGTTGACATTGTTGTTGTTGTTGTTTATTTGACGTTGTTGTTGTTGTTGTTGTTTATTTGACGTAGTTGTTGTTATTGACGTTGTTGTTGTTGTTTATTTGACATTTTTGTTGTTGTTGATGTTGTTGTTGTTGTTGTTTTTTATTTGACGTTGTTGTTGTTGTTTATTTGACGTTGTTGTTGTTGTTATTGTTGTTGTTGTTGTTAATTTGACGTTGTTGTTGTTGTTGTTTATTTGACGTTGTTGTTGTTGTTGTTTATTTGACGTTGTTGTTGTTGTTGTTGTTTATTTGATGTTGTTGTTGTTATTTATTTGATGTTGTTGTTGTTGTTATTGTTTATTTGACGTTGTTGTTGTTGTAGTTTATTTGACGTTGTTATTGTTGTTTAATGGACGTTGTTATTGTTGTTTATTTGACGTTGTTATTGTTATTTTACGTTGTTGTTGTTGTTATATGTGTTGTTGTTGTTGTTGTTGTTGCTTATTTGACGTTGTTGTTATTGTTGCTATTTATTTGACGTTGTTATTGTTGTTGTTTATTTGACGTTGTTGTTGTTGTTGTTGTTTATTTGACGTTATTATTGTTGTTGTTTATTTGACGTTGTTGTTGTTGTTGTAATATTTGTTATTGTAGTTATTGTTGTTGCTTATTTGACGTTGTTGTTATTTTTGTTGTTTATTTGACGTTGTTGTTGTTGTTATTCATTTGATGTTGTTGTTGTTGTTGTTTATTTGACGTTGTTGTTGTTGTTGTTGTTGTTCTTTATTTGACGTTGTTGTTGTTGTTGTTTTTATTGTTTATTTGACGTTTTTGTTGTTATTTATTTGATGTTGTTGTTGTTGTTTATTTGACGTTGTTGTTAATGTTTTTGTTGTTGGTGTTTATTTGACGTTGTTGTTGTTGTTGTTGTTTATTTGACGTTGTTGTTGTTGTTGACGTTGTTATTGTTGTTGTTTATTTGATGTTGTTATTGTTGTTGTTGACATAGTTGTTGTTGTTTATTTGACGTTGTTGTTGTTGTTGTTGTTGCCGTTGTTGTTTATTTGACGTTGTTGTTGTTGTTGTTTATTTGATGTTGTTGTTGTTGTTATTGACGTTGTTGTTGTTGTTGTTTATTGGACGTTGTTGTTGTTGTTTATTTGACATTGTTATTGTTGTTGACGGTGTTGTTGTTGTTGTTTATTTGACATTGTTGTTGTTGTTATTTATTTGATGTTGTTGTTGTTGTTGTTGTTAATTTGACGTTGTTGTTGTTGTTGTTTATTTGACATTGTTGTTGTTGTTGTTTATTTGACGTTGTTGTTGTTGTTATTTATTTGACGTTGTTGTTGTTGTTATTGTTTATTTGGCGTTGTTGTTGTTGTTGTTTATTTGACGTTGTTATTGTTGTTTATTTGACGTTGTTTTTGTTATTTGACGTTGTTGTTGTTGTTGTTGTTGTATTAGTTGTTGTTGTTGTTGCTTATTTGACGTTGTTGTTATTGTTGCTATTTATTTGACGTTGTTGTTGTTGTTGTTTATTTGACGTTGTTGTTGTTGTTGTTGTTTATTTGACGTTGTTGTTGTTGTATTTGGTATTGTTGTTATTGTTGTTGCTTATTTGACGTTGTTGTTATTGTTGTTGTTTTTTTGACGTTGTTTTTGTTATTTGACGTTGTTGTTGTTGTTATTGTATTAGTTGTTGTTGTTGTTGCTTATTTGACGTTGTTGTTATTGTTTCTATTTATTTGACGTTGTTGTTGTTGTTGTTTATTTGACGTTGTTGTTGTTGTTGTTGTTTATTTGACGTTGTTGTTGTTGTATTTGGTATTGTTGTTATTGTTGTTGCTTATTTGACGTTGTTGTTATTGTTGTTGTTTATTTGACTTTGTTGTTGTTGTTATTCATTTGACGTTGTTGTTGTTGTTGTTTATTTGACGTTGTTGTTGTTGTTCTTCATTTGACGTTGTTGTTGTCGTTGTTTTTGTTGTTTATTTGACGTTGTTGTTGTTATTTATTTGACGTTGTTGTTGTTGTTTATTTGACGTTGTTGTTGTTGTTTATTTGACGTTGTTGTTGTTGTTGTTGTTGTTTATTTGACGTTGTTGTTGTTGTTGTTGTTGTTTATTTGACGTTGTTGTTGTTGTTTATTTGACGTTGTTGTTGTTGTTGACGTTGTTGTTGTTATTGTTTATTTGATGTTGTTGTTGTTGTTGTTGACATAGTTGTTGTTGTTTATTTGACGTTGTTGTTGTTGTTATTGTTGTTGATGTTGTTGTTTATTTAACGATGTTATTGTTGTTTATTTGACGTTGTTATTGTTGTTTATTTGACGTTGTTGTTGTTTTTTGTTGACGTTGTTGTTGTTGTTGTTGTTTATTGGACGTTGTTGTTGTTGTTGTTTATTTGACATTGTTGTTGTTGTTGACGGTGTTGTTATTGTTGTTGTTTATTTGACATTGTTGTTGTTGTTGTTATTTATTTGACGTTGTTGTTGTTGTTTATTTGACGTTGTTGTTGTTGTTTATTTGACGTTGTTGTTTATTTGACGTTGTTGTTGTTGTTGTTTATTTGATGTTTTTGTTGTTATTTGAAGTTGTTGTTGTATTTGTTGTTGTTGTTGTTGTTGTTTATTTGATGTTGTTGTTGTTGTTTATTTGACATTGTTGTTGTTGTTGTTGTTGACGTTGTTGTTGTAGTTGTTTATTTGACGTTGTTGTTGTTGTTGTTTATTTGATGTTATTTTAGTTGTTGTTGTTTATTTGACGTTGTTGTTGTTTTTTATTTGACGTTGTTGTTGTTGACATTGTTGTTGTTGTTGGTTATTTGATGTTGTTGTTGTTGTTTTTTATTTGACGTTGTTGTTGTTGACATTGTTGTTGTTGTTGTTTATTTGACGTTGTTGTTGTTGTTGTTGTTTATTTGACGTAGTTGTTGTTATTGACGTTGTTGTTGTTGTTTATTTGACATTTTTGTTGTTGTTGATGTTGTTGTTGTTGTTGTTTTTTATTTGACGTTGTTGTTGTTGTTTATTTGACGTTGTTGTTGTTGTTATTGTTGTTGTTGTTGTTAATTTGACGTTGTTGTTGTTGTTGTTTATTTGACGTTGTTGTTGTTGTTGTTTATTTGACGTTGTTGTTGTTGTTGTTTATTTGATGTTGTTGTTGTTATTTATTTGATGTTGTTGTTGTTGTTATTGTTTATTTGACGTTGTTGTTGTTGTAGTTTATTTGACGTTGTTATTGTTGTTTAATGGACGTTGTTATTGTTGTTTATTTGACGTTGTTATTGTTATTTTACGTTGTTGTTGTTGTTATATGTGTTGTTGTTGTTGTTGTTGTTGCTTATTTGACGTTGTTGTTATTGTTGCTATTTATTTGACGTTGTTATTGTTGTTGTTTATTTGACGTTGTTGTTGTTGTTGTTGTTTATTTGACGTTATTATTGTTGTTGTTTATTTGACGTTGTTGTTGTTGTTGTAATATTTGTTATTGTAGTTATTGTTGTTGCTTATTTGACGTTGTTGTTATTTTTGTTGTTTATTTGACGTTGTTGTTGTTGTTATTCATTTGATGTTGTTGTTGTTGTTGTTTATTTGACGTTGTTGTTGTTGTTGTTGTTGTTCTTTATTTGACGTTGTTGTTGTTGTTGTTTTTATTGTTTATTTGACGTTTTTGTTGTTATTTATTTGATGTTGTTGTTGTTGTTTATTTGACGTTGTTGTTAATGTTTTTGTTGTTGGTGTTTATTTGACGTTGTTGTTGTTGTTGTTGTTTATTTGACGTTGTTGTTGTTGTTGACGTTGTTATTGTTGTTGTTTATTTGATGTTGTTATTGTTGTTGTTGACATAGTTGTTGTTGTTTATTTGACGTTGTTGTTGTTGTTGTTGTTGCCGTTGTTGTTTATTTGACGTTGTTGTTGTTGTTGTTTATTTGATGTTGTTGTTGTTGTTATTGACGTTGTTGTTGTTGTTGTTGTTTATTAGACGTTGTTGTTGTTGTTTATTTGACATTGTTATTGTTGTTGACGGTGTTGTTGTTGTTGTTTATTTGACATTGTTGTTGTTGTTATTTATTTGATGTTGTTGTTGTTGTTGTTAATTTGACGTTGTTGTTGTTGTTGTTTATTTGACATTGTTGTTGTTGTTGTTTATTTGACGTTGTTGTTGTTGTTATTTATTTGACATTGTTGTTGTTGTTATTGTTTATTTGGCGTTGTCGTTGTTGTTGTTTATTTGACGTTGTTATTGTTGTTTATTTGACGTTGTTTTTGTTATTTGACGTTGTTGTTGTTGTTGTTGTTGTATTAGTTGTTGTTGTTGTTGCTTATTTGACATTGTTGTTATTGTTGCTATTTATTTGACGTTGTTGTTGTTGTTGTTTATTTGACGTTGTTGTTGTTGTTGTTGTTTATTTGACGTTGTTGTTGTTGTATTTGGTATTGTTGTTATTGTTGTTGCTTATTTGACGTTGTTGTTATTGTTGTTGTTTATTTGACTTTGTTGTTGTTGTTATTCATTTGACATTGTTGTTGTTGTTTATTTGACGTTGTTGTTGTTGTTCTTCATTTGACGTTGTTGTTGTTGTTGTTGTTTATTTGACGTTGTCGTTGTTGTTGTTGTTTATTTGACGTTGTTGTTGTTGTTGTTGACGTTGTTGTTGTTATTGACGTTGTTGTTGTTGTTGACGTTGTTGTTGTTGTTATTGTTGTTGATGTTGTTGTTTATTTGACGTTGTTGTTGTTGTTTATTTGACGTTGTTGTTGTTGTTGTTGACGTTTTTTGTTGTTGTTGTTGTTGTTGTTTATTGGACGTTGTTGTTGTTGTTGTTTATTTGACATTGTTGTTGTTGTTGACGGTGTTGTTATTGTTGTTGTTTATTTGACATTGTTGTTGTTGTTGTTATTTATTTCACGTTGTTGTTGTTGTTTATTTGACGTTATTGTTGTTGTTTATTTGACGTTGTTGTTCTTGTTGTTTATTTGACGTTATTATTGTTGTTGTTGTTGTTTATTTGACGTTGTTAATGTTGTTGACATAGTTGTTGTTGTTTTTGTTGATTATTTGATGTTGTTATTGTTGTTCTTGTTTTTGTTGTTGTTATTGTTGGTGTTGTTGTTGTTTATTTGACGTTGTTGTTGTTGTTGTTGTTGTTTATTTGACGTTGTTGTTGTTGTTTATTTGACGTTGTTGTTGTTGTTGTTGTTGTTGTTGTTTATTTGACATTGTTGTTGTTGTTGTTGTTAACGTTGTTGTTGTAGTTGTTTATTTGACGTTGTTGTTGTTGTTGTTTATTTGATGTTGTTTTAGTTGTTGTTGTTTCTTTGACGTTGTTGTTGTTTTTTATTTGACGTTGTTGTTGTTGACATTGTTGTTGTTGTTGTTTATTTGACGTTCTTGTTGTTGTTTTTTATTTGACGTTGTTGTTGTTGACATTGTTGTTGTTGTTGTTGTTTATTTAACGTAGTTGTTGTTATTGACGTTGTTGTTGTTGTTGTTTATTTGACGTTTTTGTTGTTGTTGATGTTGTTGTTATTGTTGTTGCTTATTTGACGTTGTTGTTGTTGTTTATTTGACGTTGTTGTTGTTGTTTATTTGACGTTGTTGTTTATTTGACGTTGTTGTTGTTGTTTATTTGATGTTTTTGTTGTTATTTGAAGTTGTTGTTGTTGAATTTGTTGTTGTTGTCGTTGTTGTTTATTTGATGTTGTTGTTGTTGTTTATTTGACATTGCCGTTGTTGTTGTTGTTTGACGTTGTTGTTGTTGTTGTTTATTTGACGTTATTGTTGTTGTTGTTTATTTGACGTTGTTGTTGTTGTTGTTATATTTGTTATTGTTGTTATTGTTGTTGCTTATTTGACGTTGTTGTTATTGTTGTTGTTTATTTGACGTTGTTGTTGTTGTTATTCATTTAATGTTGTTGTTGTTGTTGTTTATTTGACGTTGTTGTTGTTGTTGTTGTTCTTTATTTGACGTTGTTGTTGTTGTTGTTGTTTTTATTGTTTATTTGACGTTTTTGTTGTTATTTATTTGACGTTGTTGTTGTTGTTGTTGTTTTTATTGTTTATTTGACGTTTTTGTTGTTATTTATTTGACGTTGTTGTTGTTGTTTATTTGACGTTGTTGTTAACGTTGTTGTTGTTGGTGTTTATTTGACGTTGTTGTTGTTGTTGTTGTTGGTGACGTTGTTATTGTTGTTGTTTATTTGATGTTGTTATTGTTGTTGTTGACATAGTTGTTGTTGTTTATTTGACGTTGTTGTTGTTGTTGTTGTTGTCGTTGTTGTTTATTTGACTTTGTTGTTGTTGTTGTTTATTTGATGTTGTTGTTGTTGTTGTTGTTGACGTTGTTGTTGTTGTTGTTGTTTATTGGACGTTGTTGTTGTTGTTTATTTGACATTGTTATTGTTGTTGACGGTGTTGTTGTTGTTGTTGTTGTTTATTTGACATTGTTGTTGTTGTTATTTATTTGACGTTGTTGTTGTTGTTGTTAATTTGACGTTGTTGTTGTTGTTGTTGTTTATTTGACATTGTTGTTGTTGTTGTTTATTTGACGTTGTTGTTGTTGTTATTTATTTGACGTTGTTGTTGTTGTTGTTGTTGTTGTTTATTTGGCGTTGTTGTTGTTGTTGTTTATTTGACGTTGTTATTGTTGTTTATTTGACGTTGTTTTTGTTATTTGACGTTGTTGTTGTTGTTGTTGTATTAGTTGTTGTTGTTGTTGCTTATTTGACGTTGTTGTTATTGTTGCTATTTATTTGACGTTGTTGTTGTTGTTGTTTATTTGACGTTGTTGTTGTTGTTGTTGTTTATTTGACGTTGTTGTTGTTGTATTTGGTATTGTTGTTATTGTTGTTGCTTATTTGACGTTGTTGTTATTGTTGTTGTTTATTTGACTTTGTTGTTGTTGTTATTCATTTGACGTTGTTGTTGTTGTTGTTTATTTGACGTTGTTGTTGTTGTTCTTCATTTGACGTTGTTGTTGTCGTTGTTTTTGTTGTTTATTTGACGTTGTTGTTGTTATTTATTTGACGTTGTTTTTGTTGTTTATTTGACGTTGTTGTTGTTGTTTATTTGACGTTGTCGTTGTTGTTGTTGTTTATTTGACATTTTTGTTGTTGTTGTTGTTGTTTTTTATTTGACGTTGTTGTTGTTGTTTATTTGACGTTGTTGTTGTTGTTGTTATTGTTGTTGTTGTTGTTAATTTGACGTTGTTGTTGTTGTTGTTTATTTGACGTTGTTGTTGTTGTTGTTTATTTGACGTTGTTGTTGTTGTTGTTTATTTGATGTTGTTGTTGTTGTTATTTATTTGATGTTGTTGTTGTTGTTGTTTATTGGACGTTGTTGTTGTTGTTTATTTGACATTGTTATTGTTGTTGACGGTGTTGTTGTTGTTGTTTATTTGACATTGTTGTTGTTGTTATTTATTTGATGTTGTTGTTGTTGTTGTTGTTAATTTGACGTTGTTGTTGTTGTTGTTTATTTGACATTGTTGTTGTTGTTGTTTATTTGACGTTGTTGTTGTTGTTATTTATTTGACGTTGTTGTTGTTGTTATTGTTTATTTGGCGTTGTTGTTGTTGTTGTTTATTTGACGTTGTTATTGTTGTTTATTTGACGTTGTTTTTGTTATTTGACGTTGTTGTTGTTGTTGTTGTATTAGTTGTTGTTGTTGTTGCTTATTTGACGATGTTGTTATTGTTGCTATTTATTTGACGTTGTTGTTGTTGTTGTTTATTTGACGTTGTTGTTGTTGTTGTTGTTTATTTGACGTTGTTGTTGTTGTATTTGGTATTGTTGTTATTGTTGTTGCTTATTTGACGTTGTTGTTATTGTTGTTGTTTTTGTTATTTGACGTTGTTGTTGTTGTTATTGTATTAGTTGTTGTTGTTGTTGCTTATTTGACGTTGTTGTTATTGTTTCTATTTATTTGACGTTGTTGTTGTTGTTGTTTATTTGACGTTGTTGTTGTTGTTGTTGTTGTTTATTTGACGTTGTTGTTGTTGTATTTGGTATTGTTGTTATTGTTGTTGCTTATTTGACGTTGTTGTTATTGTTGTTGTTTATTTGACTTTGTTGTTGTTGTTATTCATTTGACGTTGTTGTTGTTGTTGTTTATTTGACGTTGTTGTTGTTGTTCTTCATTTGACGTTGTTGTTGTCGTTGTTTTTGTTGTTTATTTGACGTTGTTGTTGTTATTTATTTGACGTTGTTGTTGTTGTTTATTTGACGTTGTTGTTGTTGTTTATTTGACGTTGTTGTTGTTGTTGTTGTTGTTTATTTGACGTTGTTGTTGTTGTTTATTTGACGTTGTTGTTGTTGTTGACGTTGTTATTGTTATTGTTTATTTGATGTTGTTGTTGTTGTTGTTGACATAGTTGTTGTTGTTTATTTGACGTTGTTGTTGTTGTTATTGTTGTTGATGTTGTTGTTTATTTAACGATGTTATTGTTGTTTATTTGACGTTGTTATTGTTGTTTATTTGACGTTGTTGTTGTTTTTGTTGACGTTGTTGTTGTTGTTGTTGTTTATTGGACGTTGTTGTTGTTGTTGTTTATTTGACATTGTTGTTGTTGTTGACGGTGTTGTTATTGTTGTTGTTTATTTGACATTGTTGTTGTTGTTGTTATTTATTTGACGTTGTTGTTGTTGTTTATTTGACGTTGTTGTTGTTGTTTATTTGACGTTGTTGTTTATTTGACGTTGTTGTTGTTGTTGTTTATTTGATGTTTTTGTTGTTATTTGAAGTAGTTGTTGTATTTGTTGTTGTTGTTGTTGTTGTTTATTTGATGTTGTTGTTGTTGTTTATTTGACATTGTTGTTGTTGTTGTTGTTGACGTTGTTGTTGTAGTTGTTTATTTGACGTTGTTGTTGTTGTTGTTTATTTGATGTTATTTTAGTTGTTGTTGTTTATTTGACGTTGTTGTTGTTTTTTATTTGACGTTGTTGTTGTTGACATTGTTGTTGTTGTTGGTTATTTGATGTTGTTGTTGTTGTTTTTTATTTGACGTTGTTGTTGTTGACATTGTTGTTGTTGTTGTTTATTTGACGTTGTTGTTGTTGTTGTTGTTTATTTGACGTAGTTGTTGTTATTGACGTTGTTGTTGTTGTTTATTTGACATTTTTGTTGTTGTTGATGTTGTTGTTGTTGTTGTTTTTTATTTGACGTTGTTGTTGTTGTTGTTTATTTGACGTTGTTGTTGTTGTTATTGTTGTTGTTGTTGTTAATTTGACGTTGTTGTTGTTGTTGTTTATTTGACGTTGTTGTTGTTGTTGTTTATTTGACGTTGTTGTTGTTGTTGTTTATTTGATGTTGTTGTTGTTATTTATTTGATGTTGTTGTTGTTGTTAATGTTTATTTGACGTTGTTGTTGTTGTAGTTTATTTGACGTTGTTATTGTTGTTTAATGGACGTTGTTATTGTTGTTTATTTGACGTTGTTATTGTTATTTTACGTTGTTGTTGTTGTTATATGTGTTGTTGTTGTTGTTGTTGTTGCTTATTTGACGTTGTTGTTATTGTTGCTATTTATTTGACGTTGTTATTGTTGTTGTTTATTTGACGTTGTTGTTGTTGTTGTTGTTTATTTGACGTTATTATTGTTGTTGTTTATTTGACGTTGTTGTTGTTGTTGTAATATTTGTTATTGTAGTTATTGTTGTTGCTTATTTGACGTTGTTGTTATTGTTGTTGTTTATTTGACGTTGTTGTTGTTGTTATTCATTTGATGTTGTTGTTGTTGTTGTTTATTTGACGTTGTTGTTGTTGTTGTTGTTCTTTATTTGACGTTGTTGTTGTTGTTGTTTTTATTGTTTATTTGACATTTTTGTTGTTATTTATTTGATGTTGTTGTTGTTGTTTATTTGACGTTGTTGTTTATTTGACGTTGTTGTTGTTGTTTATTTGATGTTTTTGTTGTTATTTGAAGTTGTTGTTGTTGAATTTGTTGTTGTTGTCGTTGTTGTTTATTTGATGTTGTTGTTGTTGTTTATTTGACATTGCCGTTGTTGTTGTTGTTTGACGTTGTTGTTGTTGTTGTTTATTTGACGTTATTGTTGTTGTTGTTTATTTGACGTTGTTGTTGTTGTTGTTATATTTGTTATTGTTGTTATTGTTGTTGCTTATTTGACGTTGTTGTTATTGTTGTTGTTTATTTGACGTTGTTGTTGTTGTTATTCATTTAATGTTGTTGTTGTTGTTGTTTATTTGACGTTGTTGTTGTTGTTGTTGTTCTTTATTTGACGTTGTTGTTGTTGTTGTTGTTTTTATTGTTTATTTGACGTTTTTGTTGTTATTTATTTGACGTTGTTGTTGTTGTTGTTGTTTTTATTGTTTATTTGACGTTTTTGTTGTTATTTATTTGACGTTGTTGTTGTTGTTTATTTGACGTTGTTGTTAACGTTGTTGTTGTTGGTGTTTATTTGACGTTGTTGTTGTTGTTGTTGTTGGTGACGTTGTTATTGTTGTTGTTTATTTGATGTTGTTATTGTTGTTGTTGACATAGTTATTGTTGTTTATTTGACGTTGTTGTTGTTGTTGTTGTTGTCGTTGTTGTTTATTTGACTTTGTTGTTGTTGTTGTTTATTTGATGTTGTTGTTGTTGTTGTTGTTGACGTTGTTGTTGTTGTTGTTTATTGGACGTTGTTGTTGTTGTTTATTTGACATTGTTATTGTTGTTGACGGTGTTGTTGTTGTTGTTGTTGTTTATTTGACATTGTTGTTGTTGTTATTTATTTGACGTTGTTGTTGTTGTTGTTAATTTGACGTTGTTGTTGTTGTTGTTGTTTATTTGACATTGTTGTTGTTGTTGTTTATTTGACGTTGTTGTTGTTGTTATTTATTTGACGTTGTTGTTGTTGTTGTTGTTGTTGTTTATTTGGCGTTGTTGTTGTTGTTGTTTATTTGACGTTGTTATTGTTGTTTATTTGACGTTGTTTTTGTTATTTGACGTTGTTGTTGTTGTTGTTGTATTAGTTGTTGTTGTTGTTGCTTATTTGACGTTGTTGTTATTGTTGCTATTTATTTGACGTTGTTGTTGTTGTTGTTTATTTGACGTTGTTGTTGTTGTTGTTGTTTATTTGACGTTGTTGTTGTTGTATTTGGTATTGTTGTTATTGTTGTTGCTTATTTGACGTTGTTGTTATTGTTGTTGTTTATTTGACTTTGTTGTTGTTGTTATTCATTTGACGTTGTTGTTGTTGTTGTTGTTTATTTGACGTTGTTGTTGTTGTTCTTCATTTGACGTTGTTGTTGTCGTTGTTTTTGTTGTTTATTTGACGTTGTTGTTGTTATTTATTTGACGTTGTTTTTGTTGTTTATTTGACGTTGTTGTTGTTGTTTATTTGACGTTGTCGTTGTTGTTGTTGTTTATTTGACATTTTTGTTGTTGTTGTTGTTGTTTTTTATTTGACGTTGTTGTTGTTGTTTATTTGACGTTGTTGTTGTTGTTGTTATTGTTGTTGTTGTTGTTAATTTGACGTTGTTGTTGTTGTTGTTTATTTGACGTTGTTGTTGTTGTTGTTTATTTGACGTTGTTGTTGTTGTTGTTTATTTGATGTTGTTGTTGTTGTTATTTATTTGATGTTGTTGTTGTTGTTGTTTATTGGACGTTGTTGTTGTTGTTTATTTGACATTGTTATTGTTGTTGACGGTGTTGTTGTTGTTGTTTATTTGACATTGTTGTTGTTGTTATTTATTTGATGTTGTTGTTGTTGTTGTTGTTAATTTGACGTTGTTGTTGTTGTTGTTTATTTGACATTGTTGTTGTTGTTGTTTATTTGACGTTGTTGTTGTTGTTATTTATTTGACGTTGTTGTTGTTGTTATTGTTTATTTGGCGTTGTTGTTGTTGTTGTTTATTTGACGTTGTTATTGTTGTTTATTTGACGTTGTTTTTGTTATTTGACGTTGTTGTTGTTGTTGTTGTATTAGTTGTTGTTGTTGTTGCTTATTTGACGATGTTGTTATTGTTGCTATTTATTTGACGTTGTTGTTGTTGTTGTTTATTTGACGTTGTTGTTGTTGTTGTTGTTTATTTGACGTTGTTGTTGTTGTATTTGGTATTGTTGTTATTGTTGTTGCTTATTTGACGTTGTTGTTATTGTTGTTGTTTTTGTTATTTGACGTTGTTGTTGTTGTTATTGTATTAGTTGTTGTTGTTGTTGCTTATTTGACGTTGTTGTTATTGTTTCTATTTATTTGACGTTGTTGTTGTTGTTGTTTATTTGACGTTGTTGTTGTTGTTGTTGTTGTTTATTTGACGTTGTTGTTGTTGTATTTGGTATTGTTGTTATTGTTGTTGCTTATTTGACGTTGTTGTTATTGTTGTTGTTTATTTGACTTTGTTGTTGTTGTTATTCATTTGACGTTGTTGTTGTTGTTGTTTATTTGACGTTGTTGTTGTTGTTCTTCATTTGACGTTGTTGTTGTCGTTGTTTTTGTTGTTTATTTGACGTTGTTGTTGTTATTTATTTGACGTTGTTGTTGTTGTTTATTTGACGTTGTTGTTGTTGTTTATTTGACGTTGTTGTTGTTGTTGTTGTTGTTTATTTGACGTTGTTGTTGTTGTTTATTTGACGTTGTTGTTGTTGTTGACGTTGTTGTTGTTATTGTTTATTTGATGTTGTTGTTGTTGTTGTTGACATAGTTGTTGTTGTTTATTTGACGTTGTTGTTGTTGTTATTGTTGTTGATGTTGTTGTTTATTTAACGATGTTATTGTTGTTTATTTGACGTTGTTATTGTTGTTTATTTGACGTTGTTGTTGTTTTTGTTGACGTTGTTGTTGTTGTTGTTGTTTATTGGACGTTGTTGTTGTTGTTGTTTATTTGACATTGTTGTTGTTGTTGACGGTGTTGTTATTGTTGTTGTTTATTTGACATTGTTGTTGTTGTTGTTATTTATTTGACGTTGTTGTTGTTGTTTATTTGACGTTGTTGTTGTTGTTTATTTGACGTTGTTGTTTATTTGACGTTGTTGTTGTTGTTGTTTATTTGATGTTTTTGTTGTTATTTGAAGTAGTTGTTGTATTTGTTGTTGTTGTTGTTGTTGTTTATTTGATGTTGTTGTTGTTGTTTATTTGACATTGTTGTTGTTGTTGTTGTTGACGTTGTTGTTGTAGTTGTTTATTTGACGTTGTTGTTGTTGTTGTTTATTTGATGTTATTTTAGTTGTTGTTGTTTATTTGACGTTGTTGTTGTTTTTTATTTGACGTTGTTGTTGTTGACATTGTTGTTGTTGTTGGTTATTTGATGTTGTTGTTGTTGTTTTTTATTTGACGTTGTTGTTGTTGACATTGTTGTTGTTGTTGTTTATTTGACGTTGTTGTTGTTGTTGTTGTTTATTTGACGTAGTTGTTGTTATTGACGTTGTTGTTGTTGTTTATTTGACATTTTTGTTGTTGTTGATGTTGTTGTTGTTGTTGTTTTTTATTTGACGTTGTTGTTGTTGTTTATTTGACGTTGTTGTTGTTGTTATTGTTGTTGTTGTTGTTAATTTGACGTTGTTGTTGTTGTTGTTTATTTGACGTTGTTGTTGTTGTTGTTTATTTGACGTTGTTGTTGTTGTTGTTTATTTGATGTTGTTGTTGTTATTTATTTGATGTTGTTGTTGTTGTTAATGTTTATTTGACGTTGTTGTTGTTGTAGTTTATTTGACGTTGTTATTGTTGTTTAATGGACGTTGTTATTGTTGTTTATTTGACGTTGTTATTGTTATTTTACGTTGTTGTTGTTGTTATATGTGTTGTTGTTGTTGTTGTTGTTGCTTATTTGACGTTGTTGTTATTGTTGCTATTTATTTGACGTTGTTATTGTTGTTGTTTATTTGACGTTGTTGTTGTTGTTGTTGTTTATTTGACGTTATTATTGTTGTTGTTTATTTGACGTTGTTGTTGTTGTTGTAATATTTGTTATTGTAGTTATTGTTGTTGCTTATTTGACGTTGTTGTTATTGTTGTTGTTTATTTGACGTTGTTGTTGTTGTTATTCATTTGATGTTGTTGTTGTTGTTGTTTATTTGACGTTGTTGTTGTTGTTGTTGTTCTTTATTTGACGTTGTTGTTGTTGTTGTTTTTATTGTTTATTTGACGTTTTTGTTGTTATTTATTTGATGTTGTTGTTGTTGTTTATTTGACGTTGTTGTTAATGTTTTTGTTGTTGGTGTTTATTTGACGTTGTTGTTGTTGTTGTTGTTTATTTGATGTTGTTGTTGTTGTTGACGTTGTTATTGTTGTTGTTTATTTGATGTTGTTATTGTTGTTGTTGACATAGTTGTTGTTGTTTATTTGACGTTGTTGTTGTTGTTGTTGTCGTTGTTGTTTATTTGACGTTGTTGTTGTTGTTGTTTATTTGATGTTGTTGTTGTTGTTATTGACGTTGTTGTTGTTGTTGTTGTTTATTAGACGTTGTTGTTGTTGTTTATTTGACATTGTTATTGTTGTTGACGGTGTTGTTGTTGTTGTTTATTTGACATTGTTGTTGTTGTCATTTATTTGATGTTGTTGTTGTTGTTGTTAATTTGACGTTGTTGTTGTTGTTGTTTATTTGACATTGTTGTTGTTGTTGTTTATTTGACGTTGTTGTTGTTGTTATTTATTTGACATTGTTGTTGTTGTTATTGTTTATTTGGCGTTGTCGTTGTTGTTGTTTATTTGACGTTGTTATTGTTGTTTATTTGACGTTGTTTTTGTTATTTGACGTTGTTGTTGTTGTTGTTGTTGTATTAGTTGTTGTTGTTGTTGCTTATTTGACATTGTTGTTATTGTTGCTATTTATTTGACGTTGTTGTTGTTGTTGTTTATTTGACGTTGTTGTTGTTGTTGTTGTTTATTTGACGTTGTTGTTGTTGTATTTGGTATTGTTGTTATTGTTGTTGCTTATTTGACGTTGTTGTTATTGTTGTTGTTTATTTGACTTTGTTGTTGTTGTTATTCATTTGACATTGTTGTTGTTGTTTATTTGACGTTGTTGTTGTTGTTCTTCATTTGACGTTGTTGTTTTCGTTGTTTTTGTTGTTTATTTGACGTTGTTGTTGTTATTTATTTGACGTTGTTGTTGTTGTTTATTTGACGTTGTTGTTGTTGTTGTTGTTTATTTGACGTTGTCGTTGTTGTTGTTGTTTATTTGACGTTGTTGTTGTTGTTGTTGACGTTGTTGTTGTTATTGACGTTGTTGTTGTTGTTGACGTTGTTGTTGTTGTTATTGTTGTTGATGTTGTTGTTTATTTGACGTTGTTGTTGTTGTTTATTTGACGTTGTTGTTGTTGTTGTTGACGTTTTTTGTTGTTGTTGTTGTTGTTGTTTATTGGACGTTGTTGCTGTTGTTGTTTATTTGACATTGTTGTTGTTGTTGACGGTGTTGTTATTGTTGTTGTTTATTTGACATTGTTGTTGTTGTTGTTATTTATTTCACATTGTTGTTGTTGTTTATTTGACGTTGTTGTTGTTGCTTATTTGACGTTGTTGTTGTTATTTGAAGTTGTTGTTGTTGTATTTGTTGTTGTTGTTGTTGTTGTTGTTGTTTATTTGATGTTATTGTTGTTGTTTATTTGACGTTATTGTTGTTGTTTATTTGACATTGTTATTGTTGTTATTGTTGTTGTTGTTGTTTATTTGACGTTGTTGTTCTTGTTGTTTATTTGACGTTATTATTGTTGTTGTTGTTGTTTATTTGACGTTGTTAATGTTGTTGACATAGTTGTTGTTGTTTTTGTTGATTATTTGATGTTGTTATTGTTGTTCTTGTTTTTGTTGTTGTTATTGTTGGTGTTGTTGTTGTTTATTTGACGTTGTTGTTGTTGTTGTTGTTGTTTATTTGACGTTGTTGTTGTTGTTTATTTGACGTTGTTGTTGTTGTTTATTTGACGTTGTTGTTGTTGTTTATTTGACGTTGTTGTTGTTGTTGTTGTTGTTGTTGTTGTTTATTTGACATTGTTGTTGTTGTTGTTGTTAACGTTGTTGTTGTAGTTGTTTATTTGACGTTGTTGTTGTTGTTGTTTATTTGATGTTGTTTTAGTTGTTGTTGTTTCTTTGACGTTGTTGTTGTTTTTTATTTGACGTTGTTGTTGTTGACATTGTTGTTGTTGTTGTTTATTTGACGTTCTTGTTGTTGTTTTTTATTTGACGTTGTTGTTGTTGACATTGTTGTTGTTGTTGTTGTTTATTTAACGTAGTTGTTGTTATTGACGTTGTTGTTGTTGTTGTTTATTTGACGTTTTTGTTGTTGTTGATGTTGTTGTTATTGTTGTTGCTTATTTGACGTTGTTGTTGTTGTTTATTTGACGTTGTTGTTGTTGTTTATTTGACGTTGTTATTTATTTGACGTTGTTGTTGTTGTTTATTTGATGTTTTTGTTGTTATTTGAAGTTGTTGTTGTTGTATTTGTTGTTGTTGTTGTTGTTGTTTATTTGATGTTGTTGTTGTTGTTTATTTGACATTGCCGTTGTTGTTGTTGTTTGACGTTGTTGTTGTTGTTGTTTATTTGACGTTATTGTTGTTGTTGTTTATTTGACGTTGTTGTTGTTGTTGTTATATTTGTTATTGTTGTTATTGTTGTTGCTTATTTGACGTTGTTGTTATTGTTATTGTTTATTTGACGTTGTTGTTGTTGTTATTCATTTAATGTTGTTGTTGTTGTTGTTTATTTGACGTTGTTGTTGTTGTTGTTGTTCTTTATTTGACGTTGTTGTTGTTGTTGTTGTTTTTATTGTTTATTTGACGTTTTTGTTGTTATTTATTTGACGTTGTTGTTGTTGTTGTTGTTTTTATTGTTTATTTGACGTTTTTGTTGTTATTTATTTGACGTTGTTGTTGTTGTTTATTTGACGTTGTTGTTAACGTTGTTGTTGTTGGTGTTTATTTGACGTTGTTGTTGTTGTTGTTGTTGGTGACGTTGTTATTGTTGTTGTTTATTTGATGTTGTTATTGTTGTTGTTGACATAGTTGTTGTTGTTTATTTGACGTTGTTGTTGTTGTTGTTTATTTGACTTTGTTGTTGTTGTTGTTTATTTGATGTTGTTGTTGTTGTTGTTGTTGACGTTGTTGTTGTTGTTGTTGTTTATTGGACGTTGTTGTTGTTGTTTATTTGACATTGTTATTGTTGTTTACGGTGTTGTTGTTGTTGTTGTTTATTTGACATTGTTGTTGTTGTTATTTATTTGACGTTGTTGTTGTTGTTGTTAATTTGACGTTGTTGTTGTTTTTGTTGTTTATTTGACATTGTTGTTGTTGTTGTTTATTTGACGTTGTTGTTGTTGTTATTTATTTGACGTTGTTGTTGTTGTTGTTGTTGTTGTTTATTTGGCGTTGTTGTTGTTGTTGTTTATTTGACGTTGTTATTGTTGTTTATTTGACGTTGTTTTTGTTATTTGACGTTGTTGTTGTTGTTGTTGTTGTATTAGTTGTTGTTGTTGTTGCTTATTTGACGTTGTTGTTATTGTTGCTATTTATTTGACGTTGTTGTTGTTGTTGTTTATTTGACGTTGTTGTTGTTGTTGTTTATTTGACGTTGTTGTTGTTGTATTTGGTATTGTTGTTATTGTTGTTGCTTATTTGACGTTGTTGTTATTGTTGTTGTTTATTTGACTTTGTTGTTGTTGTTATTCATTTGACGTTGTTGTTGTTGTTGTTTATTTGACGTTGTTGTTGTTGTTCTTCATTTGACGTTGTTGTTGTCGTTGTTTTTGTTGTTTATTTGACGTTGTTGTTGTTATTTATTTGACGTTGTTTTTGTTGTTTATTTGACGTTGTTGTTGTTGTTTATTTGACGTTGTCGTTGTTGTTGTTGTTTATTTGACATTTTTGTTGTTGTTGTTGTTGTTTTTTATTTGACGTTGTTGTTGTTGTTTATTTGACGTTGTTGTTGTTGTTGTTATTGTTGTTGTTGTTGTTAATTTGACGTTGTTGTTGTTGTTGTTTATTTGACGTTGTTGTTGTTGTTGTTTATTTGACGTTGTTGTTGTTGTTGTTTATTTGATGTTGTTGTTGTTGTTATTTATTTGATGTTGTTGTTGTTGTTATTGTTTATTTGACGTTGTTGTTGTTGTAGTTTATTTGACGTTGTTATTGTTGTTTATTGGACGTTGTTATTGTTGTTTATTTGACGTTGTTATTGTTATTTTACGTTGTTGTTGTTGTTATATGTGTTGTTGTTGTTGTTGTTGATTATTTGACGCTGTTGTTATTGTTGCTATTTATTTGACGTTGTTATTGTTGTTGTTTATTTGACGTTGTTGTTGTTGTTTATTTGACGTTATTATTATTGTTGTTTATTTGACGTTGTTGTTGTTGTTGTTATATTTGTTATTGTTGTTATTGTTGTTGCTTATTTGACGTTGTTGTTATTGTTGTTGTTTATT
>OX451735.1:1339705200-1339707700 GCA_948472305.1 Vicia faba | reverse complement strand
TTGTTGTTATTTGAAGTTGTTGTTGTTGTATTTGTTGTTGTTGTTGTTGTTGTTGTTTATTTGATGTTATTGTTGTTGTTTATTTGACGTTATTGTTGTTTTTTATTTGACATTGTTATTGTTGTTGTTTATTTGACGTTGTTGTTGACGTTGTTGTTCTTGTTGTTTATTTGACGTTATTATTGTTGTTGTTGTTGTTTATTTGACGTTGTTAATGTTGTTGACATAGTTGTTGTTGTTTTTGTTGATTATTTGACGTTGTTATTGTGGTTCTTGTTTTTGTTGTTGTTATTGTTGGTGTTGTTGTTGTTTATTTGACGTTGTTGTTGTTGTTGTTGTTGTTTATTTGACGTTGTTGTTGTTGTTTATTTGACGTTGTTGTTGTTGTTGTTTATTTGACGTTGTTGTTGTTGTTTATTTGACGTTGTTGTTGTTGTTGTTGTTTATTTGACATTGTTGCTGTTGTTGTTGTTAATGTTGTTGTTGTAGTTGTTTATTTGACGTTGTTGTTGTTGTTGTTTATTTGATGTTGTTTTAGTTGTTGTTGTTTATTTGACGTTGTTGTTGTTTTTTATTTGACGTTGTTGTTGTTGACATTGTTCTTGTTGTTGTTTATTTGACGTTCTTGTTGTTGTTTTTTATTTGACGTTGTTGTTGTTGTTATTGTTGGTGTTGTTGTTGTTTATTTAACGTAGTTGTTGTTATTGACGTTGTTGTTATTATTGTTGTTGTTGTTTATTTGACGTTTTTGTTGTTGTTGATGTTGTTGTTGTTGTTGTTTATTTGACGTTGTTGTTGTTGTTGCTTATTTGACAATTTTGTTGTTGTTGTTGTTGACGTTGTTGTTGTAGTTGTTTATTTGACGTTGTTGTTGTTGTTGTTTATTTGATGTTGTTTTAGTTGTTGTTGTTTATTTGACGTTGTTGTTGCTTTTTATTTGACGTTGTTGTTGTTGACATTGTTTTTATTGTTGTTTATTTGACGTTGTTGTTGTTGTTTTTTATTTGACGTAGTTGTTGTTATTGTTGTTGTTGTTATTAATTTGACGTTGTTGTTGTTGTTTATTTGACGTTGTTGTTGTTGTTGTTTATTTGACGTTGTTGTTGTTGTTGCTTATTTGACGTTGTTGTTATTGTTGCTATTTATTTAACGTTGTTATTGTTGTTGTTTATTTGACGTTGTTGTTGTTGTTGTTGTTTATTTGACGTTATTGTTGTTGTTGTTTATTTGACGTTGTTGTTGTTAATATATTTGTTATTGTTGTTATTGTTGTTGCTTATTTGACGTTGTTGTTATTGTTGTTGTTTATATAACGTTGTTGTTGTTGTTATTCATTTGACGTTGTTGTTGTTGTTGTTTATTTGACGTTGTTGCTGTTGTTGTTGTTCTTTATTTGACGTTGTTGTTGTTGTTGTTTTTGTTGTTTATTTGACGTTGTTGTTGTTATTTATTTGACGTTGTTTTTGTTGTTGTTTATTTGACGTTGTTGTTAACGTTGTTGTTATTGGTGTTTATTTGACGTTGTTGTTGTTGTTGTTGTTGTTTATTTGACGTTGTTGTTGTTGTTGACGTTGTTATTGTTGTTGTTTATTTGATGTTGTTATTGTTGTTGTTGACATAGTTGTTGTTGTTTATTTGACGATGTTGTTGTAGACGTTGTTGTTGTTGTTGTTTATTGGACGTTGTTGTTGTTGTTGTTTATTTGACATTGTTATTGTTGTTGACGGTGTTGTTGTTGTTGTTGTTTATTTGACATTGTTGTTGTGGGTATTTATTTGACGTTGTTGTTGTTGTTAATTTTATTTGACGTTGTTGTTGTTGTTGTTGTTTATTTGACGTTGTTGTTGTTGTTGTTTATTGACGTTGTTGTTGTTGTTATTTATTTGACGTTGTTGTTTTTGTTATTGTTTATTTGACATTGTTGTTGTTGTTGTTGTTTATTTGACGTTGTTATTGTTGTTTATTTGACGTTGTTTTTGTTATTTGACGTTGTTGTTGTTGTTGTTATTGTTGTTGTTGTTGTTGTTGTTGTTGCTTAGTTGACGTTGTTGTTATTGTTGCTATTTATTTGACGTTGTTGTTGTTGTTGTTGTTTATTTGACGTTGTTGCTGTTGTTGTTGTTGTATTTGTTTTTGTTGTTATTGTTGTTGCTTATTTGACGTTGTTGTTATTGTTGTTGTTTATTTGACGTTGTTGTTGTTGTTGTTGTTGTTGTTTATTTGACGTTGTTAATGACGTTGTTGTTGTTGTTGTTTATTTGACGTTATTGTTGTTGTTGTTGTTTATTTGACGTTGTTAATGTTGTTGACATAGTTGTTGTTGTTTTTGTTGATTATTTGACATTGTTATTGTTGTTCTTGTTTTTGTTGTTGTTATTGTTGGTGTTGTTGTTTATTTGACGTTGTTGTTGTTGTTGTTGTTGTTGTTGTTGTTGTTGTTTATTTGACGTTGTTGTTGTTGTTTATTTGACGTTGTTGTTGTTGTTTATTTGACGTTGTT
>OX451735.1:1339695200-1339700200 GCA_948472305.1 Vicia faba | reverse complement strand
GTTGTTGTTTATTTGACGTTGTTGTTGTTGTTGTTTATTTGACGTTATTGTTGTTGTTGTTTATTTAACGTTGTTGTCGTTGTTATATTTGTTATTGTTGTTATTGTTGTTTCTTATTTGACGTTGTTGTTATTGTTGTTGTTTATTTGACGTTGTTGTTGTTGTTATTCATTTGACGTTGTTGTTGTTGTTGTTTATTTGACGTTGTTGTTGTTGTTGTTGTTGTTCTTTATTTGACGTTGTTGTTGTTGTTGTTTTTGTTGTTTATTTGACGTTGTTGTTGTTATTTATTTGACGTTGTTGTTGTTGTTGTTGTTTATTTGACGTTGTTGTTAACGTTGTTGTTATTGGTGTTTATTTGACGTTGTTGTTGTTGTTATTTATTTGACGTTGTTGTTGTTGTTGACGTTGTTATTGTTGTTGTTTATTTGATGTTGTTATTGTTGTTGTTGACATAGTTGTTGTTGTTTATTTGACGTTGTTGTTGTTGCCGTTGTTGTTTATTTGACTCTGTTGTTGTTGTTTATTTGACGGTGTTGTTGTAGACGTTGTTGTTATTGTTGTTTATTGGACGTTGTTGTTGTTGTTTATTTGACATTGTTATTGTTGTTGACGGTGTTGTTGTTGTTGTTGTTTATTTGACATTGTTGTTGTTGTTATTTATTTGACGTTGTTGTTGTTGTTGTTAATTTTATTTGACGTTGTTGTTGTTGTTGTTGTTTATTTGACGTTGTTGTTGTTGTTGTTTATTGACGTTGTTGTTGTTGTTATTTATTTGACGTTGTTGTTTTTGTTATTGTTTATTTGATATTATTGTTGTTGTTGTTGTTTATTTGACGTTGTTATTGTTGTTTATTTGACGTTGTTTTTGTTATTTAACGTTGTTGTTTTTGTTGTTATTGTTGTTGTTGTTGTTGTTGTTGTTGCTTAGTTGACGTAGTTGTTATTGTTGCTATTTATTTGACGTTGTTGTTGTTGTTGTTGTTGTTTATTTGACGTTGTTGTTGTTGTTGTTGTTTATTTGACGTTGTTGTTGACGTTGTTGTTCTTGTTGTTTATTTGACGTTATTGTTGTTGTTGTTGTTTATTTGACGTTGTTAATGTTGTTGACATAGTTGTTGTTGTTTTTGTTGATTATTTGACGTTGTTATTGTTGGTCTATTTTTTGTTGTTGTTATTGTTGGTGTTGTTGTTGTTGTTTATTTGACGTTGTTGTTGTTGTTGTTGTTGTTGTTTATTTGACGTTGTTGTTGTTGTTTATTTGACGTTGTTGTTGTTGTTGTTTATTTGACATTGTTGTTGTTGTTGTTGTTAACGTTGTTGTTGTAGTTGTTTATTTGACGTTGTTGTTGTTGTTGTTTATTTGAGGTTGTTTTAGTTGTTGTTTTTATTTGACGTTGTTGTTGTTGACATTGTTGTTGCTGTTGTTTATTTGACGTTCTTGTTGTTGTTTTTTATTTGACGTTGTTGTTGTTGACATTGTTGTTGTTTATTTAACGTAGTTGTTGTTATTGACGTTGTTGTTATTCTTGTTGTTGTTGTTGTTTATTTGACGTTTTTGTTGTTGTTGATGTTGTTGTTTATTTGACATTGTTGTTTATTTGACGTTGTTGTTGTTGTTTATTTGACGTTGTTGTTGTTATTTGAAGTTGTTGTTGTTATCTGAAGTTGTTGTTGTTGTATTTGTTGTTGTTGTTGTTGTTGTTTATTTGACGTTGTTGTTGTTGTTTATTTGACATTATTGTTGTTGTTTATTTGACGTTGTTATTGTTCTTGTTGTTGTTTATTTGACGTTGTTGTTGACGTTGTTGTTGTTGTTGTTTATTTGACGTTGTTGTTGTTGTTTATTAGACGTTGTTAATGTTGTTGACATTGTTGTTGTTGTTTTTGTTGTTGTTGTTGTTGTTTATTTGATGTTGTTATTGTTGTTGTTGTTGTTTATTTGACGTTGTTGTTGTTGTTGTTGTTATTTTTGTTGTTGTTATTGTTGGTGTTGTTGTTGTTTATTTGACGTTGTTGTGGTTTTTTATTTGACGTTGTTGTTGTTGTTGTTGTTTATTTGACATTGTTGTTGTTGTTGTTGTTGTTGTTGTTTATTTGACGTTGTTGTTGTTGTTGTTTATTTGACGTTGTTGTTGTTGTTGTTTATTTGATGTTGTTGTTGTTGTTGTTTATTGACGTTGTTGTTGTTGTTATTTATTTGACGTTGTTGTTTTTGTTATTGTTTATTTGACATTGTTGTTGTTGTTGTTGTTTATTTGACGTTGTTATTGTTGTTTATTTGACATTGTTTTTGTTATTTGACGTTGTTGTTGTTGTTGTTATTGTTGTTGTTGTTTTTGTTGTTGTTGCTTAGTTGACGTTGTTGTTATTGTTGCTATTTATTTGACGTTGTTGTTGTTGTTGTTGTTGTTTATTTGACGTTGTTGTTGTTGTTGTTGTTTATTTGACGTTGTTGTTGTTGTTGTATTTGTTATTGTTGTTATTGTTGTTGCTTATTTGACGTTGTTGTTATTGTTGTTGTTTATTTGACGTTGTTGTTGTTGTTGTTGTTTATTTGACGTTGTTGTTGACGTTGTTGTTCTTGTTGTTTATTTGACGTTATTGTTGTTGTTGTTGTTTATTTGATGTTGTTAATGTTGTTGACATAGTTGTTGTTGTTTTTGTTGATTATTTGACGTTGTTATTGTTGTTCTTGTTTTTGTTGTTGTTATTGTTGGTGTTGTTGTTGTTGTTTATTTGACATTGTTGTTGTTGTTGTTGTTGTTGTTGTTTATTTGACGTTGTTGTTGTTGTTTATTTGACGTTGTTGTTGTTGTTTATTTGACGTTGTTGTTGTTGTTTATTTGACATTGTTGTTGTTGTTGTTGTTGTTAACGTTGTTGTTGTAGTTGTTTATTTGACGTTGTTGTTGTTGTTTATTTGATGTTGTTTTAGTTGTTGTTGTTTATTTGACGTTGTTGTTGTTTTTTATTTGACGTTGTTGTTGTTGACATTGTTGTTGTTGTTGTTTATTTGACGTTCTTGTTGTTGTTTTTTATTTGACGTTGTTGTTGTTGACATTGTTGTTGTTGTTGTTGTTTATTTGATGTTGTTATTGTTGTTGTTGTTGTTTATTTGACGTTGTTGTTGTTGTTGTTGTTATTTTTGTTGTTGTTATTGTTGGTGTTGTTGTTGTTTATTTGACGTTGTTGTTGTGGTTTTTTATTTGACGTTGTTGTTGTTGTTGTTTATTTGACGTTGTTGTTGTTGTTGTTTATTTGACGTTGTTGTTGTTGTTGTTTATTTGACAATTTTGTTGTTGTTGTTGTTGACGTTGTTGTTGTAGTTGTTTATTTGACGTTGTTGTTGTTGTTGTTTATTTGATGTTGTTTTAGTTGTTGTTGTTTATTTGCGTTGTTGTTGCTTTTTATTTGACGTTGTTGTTGTTGACATTGTTGTTATTGTTGTTTATTTAACGTTGTTGTTGTTGTTTTTTATTTGACGTTGTTGTTGTTGACATTGTTGTTGTTGTTGTTTATTTGACGTTGTTATTGTTGTTGTTTATTTGACGTAGTTGTTGTTATTGTTGTTGTTGTTATTAATTTGACGTTGTTGTTGTTGTTTATTTGACGTTGTTGTTGTTGTTTATTTGACGTTGTTGTTGTTGTTGTTTATTTGACGTTGTTGTTGTTGTTATTTATTTGACGTTGTTGTGGTTGTTTATTGGACGTTGTTATTGTTGTTTATTTGACGTTGTTTTTGTTATTTTACGTTGTTGTTGTTGTTGTTGTATTTGTTGTTGTTGTTGCTTATTTGACGTTGTTGTTATTGTTTCTATTTATTTGACGTTGTTATTGTTGTTGTTTATTTGACGTTGTTGTTGTTGTTGTTTATTTGACGTTATTGTTGTTGTTGTTTATTTAACGTTGTTGTCGTTGTTATATTTGTTATTGTTGTTATTGTTGTTGCTTATTTGACGTTGTTGTTATTGTTGTTGTTTATTTGACGTTGTTGTTGTTGTTATTCATTTGACGTTGTTGTTGTTGTTGTTTATTTGACGTTGTTGTTGTTGTTGTTGTTGTTCTTTATTTGACGTTGTTGTTGTTGTTGTTTTTGTTGTTTATTTGACGTTGTTGTTGTTATTTATTTGACGTTGTTGTTGTTGTTGTTTATTTGACGTTGTTGTTAACGTTGTTGTTATTGGTGTTTATTTGACGTTGTTGTTGTTGTTATTTATTTGACGTTGTTGTTGTTGTTGACGTTGTTATTGTTGTTGTTTATTTGATGTTGTTATTGTTGTTGTTGACATAGTTGTTGTTGTTTATTTGACGTTGTTGTTGTTGCCGTTGTTGTTTATTTGACTCTGTTGTTGTTGTTTATTTGACGGTGTTGTTGTAGACGTTGTTGTTATTGTTGTTTATTGGACGTTGTTGTTGTTGTTTATTTGACATTGTTATTGTTGTTGACGGTGTTGTTGTTGTTGTTGTTTATTTGACATTGTTGTTGTTGTTATTTATTTGACGTTGTTGTTGTTGTTGTTAATTTTATTTGACGTTGTTGTTGTTGTTGTTTATTTGACGTTGTTGTTGTTGTTGTTTATTGACGTTGTTGTTGTTGTTATTTATTTGACGTTGTTGTTTTTGTTATTGTTTATTTGATATTATTGTTGTTGTTGTTGTTTATTTGACGTTGTTATTGTTGTTTATTTGACGTTGTTTTTGTTATTTAACGTTGTTGTTTTTGTTGTTATTGTTGTTGTTGTTGTTGTTGTTGTTGCTTAGTTGACGTAGTTGTTATTGTTGCTATTTATTTGACGTTGTTGTTGTTGTTGTTGTTGTTGTTGTTGTTTATTTGACGTTGTTGTTGTTGTTGTTGTTTATTTGACGTTGTTGTTGACGTTGTTGTTCTTGTTGTTTATTTGACGTTATTGTTGTTGTTGTTGTTTATTTGACGTTGTTAATGTTGTTGACATAGTTGTTGTTGTTTTTGTTGATTATTTGACGTTGTTATTGTTGGTC
>OX451735.1:1339652700-1339690200 GCA_948472305.1 Vicia faba | reverse complement strand
ATTTGACGTTGTTGTTGTTGTTTATTTGACGTTATTGTTGTTGTTTATTTGACATTGTTATTGCTGTTTTTGTTGTTGTTGTTTATTTGACATTGTTGTTGACGTTGTTATTGTTGTTGTTTATTTGACGTTGTTGTTGTTGTTGTTGTTTATTTGACGTTGTTAATGTTGTTGACATAGTTGTTGTTGTTTTTGTTGTTTATTTGACGTTTTTATTGTTGTTGTTGTTTTTGTTGTTGTTATTGTTGGTGTTGTTGTTGTTTATTTGACGTTGTTGTTGTTGTTGTTGTTGTTTATTTGACGTTGTTGTTGTTGTTGTTTATTTGACGTTGTTGTTGTTGTTGTTGTTTATTTGACGTTGTTGTTGTTGTTTATTTGACGTTGTTGTTGTTGTTGTTTATTTAAAATTGTTGTTGTTGTTGTTGACGTTGTTGTTGTAGTTGTTTATTTGACGTTGTTGTTGTTGTTGTTTATTTGATGTTGTTTTAGTTGTTGTTGTTTATTTGACGTTGTTGTTGTTTTTTATTTGACGTTCTTGTTGTTGTTTTTTATTTGACGTTGTTGTTGTTGACGTTGTTGTTCTTGTTGTTGTTGTTTATTTGACGTAGTTGTTGTTATTGACGTTGTTGTTGTTGTTGTTGTTGTTGTTTATTTGACGTTTTTGTTGTTGTTGATGTTGTTGTTGTTGTTGTTTTTTATTTGACGTTGTTGTTGATGTTGTTTATTTGACGTTGTTGTTGTTGTTATTGTTGTTGTTGTTGTTGTTAATTTGATGTCGTTGTTGTTGTTGTTTATTTGACGTTGTTGTTGTTGTTGTTGTTTATTTAACGTTGTTGTTGTTGTTATTTATTTGACGTTGTTGTTGTTGTTGTTTATTTGACGTTGTTGTTTATTTGACATTGTTGTTTATTTGACGTTGTTGTTGTTGTTGTTTATTTGACGTTGTTGTTGTTATTTAAAGTTGTTGTTGTTGTATTTGTTGTTGTTGTTGTTAGTTTTGTTGTTGTTATTGTTGGTGTTGTTGTTGTTTATTTGACGTTGTTGTTGTTGTTGTTGTTTATTTGACGTTGTTGTTGTTGTAGTTTATTTGATGTTGTTGTTGTTGTTTATTTGACGTTATTGTTGTTGTTTATTTGACGTTGTTGTTGTTGTTATTTATTTGACATTGTTGTTGTTGTTGACGTTGTTGTTATAGTTGTTTATTTGACGTTGTTGTTGTTGTTGTTGTTGTTTATTTGATGTTGTTTTAGTTGTTGTTGTTTATTTGACGTTGTTGTTGTTTTTTATTTGACGTTGTTGTTGTTGACATTGTTGTTGTTGTTGTTTATTTGATTTTGTTGTTGTTGTTTTTTATTTGACGTTGTTGTTGTTGACATTGTTGTTGTTGTTGTTTATTTGACGTTGTTGTTGTTGTTGTTTATTTGACGTAGTTGTTGTTATTGACGTTGTTGTTGTTGTTGTTTATTTGACATTTTTGTTGTTGTTGATGTTGTTGTTGTTGTTGTTTTTTATTTGACGTTGTTGTTGTTGTTGTTGTTTATTTGACGTTGTTGTTGTTGTTATTGTTGTTGTTGTTGTTTATTTGACGTTGTTGTTGTTGTTGTTGTTTATTTGACGTTGTTGTTGTTGTTGTTTATTTGTCGTTGTTATTGTTGTTTATAGGACGTTGTTTTTGTTGTTTATTTGACGTTGTTTTTGTTATTTTACGTTGTTGTTGTTGTTGTATTTGTTGTTGTTGTTGTTGTTGCTTATTTGACGTTGTTGTTATTGTTGCTATTTATTTGTTGTTGTTGTTGTTAAATTTGTTACTGTTGTTATTGTTGTTGCTTATTTGACGTTGTTGTTATTGTTGTTGTTTATTTGACGTTGTTGTTGTTGTTATTCATTTGACGTTGTTGTTGTTGTTGTTTATTTGACGTTGTTGTTGTTGTTGTTGTTTTTGTTCTTTATTTGACCTTGTTGTTGTTGTTATTTTTGTTGTTTATTTGACGTTGTTGTTGACGTTGTTGTTGACGTTGTTGTTGTTGTTTATTTGACGTTGTTGTTGTTGTTGTTGTTTATTAGATGTTGTTAATGTTGTTGACATTGTTGTTGTTGTTTTTGTTGTTTATTTGACGTTGTTGTTATTGTTGTTGTTATTTTTGTTGTTGTTATTGTTGGTGTTGTTTATTTGACGTTGTTGTTGTTGTTTATTTGACGTTGTTGTTGTTGACATTGTTGTTGTTGTTGTTTATCTGACGTTGTTGTTGTTGTTTTTTATTTGACGTTGTTGTTGTTGACATTGTTGTTGTTGTTGTTTATTTGACGTTGTTATTGTTGTCGTTTATTTGACGTAGTTGTTGTTATTGACGTTATTGTTGTTGTTGTTGTTGTTGTTTATTTGACATTTTTGTTGTTGTTGATGTTGTTGTTGTTGTTGTTTTTTATTTGACGTTGTTGTTGTTGTTGTTTATTTGACGTTGTTGTTGTTGTTATTGTTAATTTGACGTTGTTGTTGTTGTTGTTTATTTGACGTTGTTGTTGTTGTTTATTTGTTGTTGTTATTTATTTGACGTTGTTGTTGTTGTTATTGTTTATTTGACGTTGTTGTTGTTGTTGTTGTTTATTTGACGTTGTTATTGTTTATTTGACGTTGTTTTTGTTATTTTACGTTGTTGTTGTTGTTGTATTTGTTGTTGTTGTTGTTGTTGTTGCTTATTTGACATTGTTGTTATTGTTGCTATTTATTTGACGTTGTTATTGGTTTTGTTTATTTGACGTTGTTGTTGTTGTTGTTTATTTGACGTTATGGTTGTTGTTGTTTATTTGACTTTGTTGTTGTTGTTGTTATTCATTTGACGTTGTTGTTGTTGTTGTTTATTTCACGTTGTTGTTGTTGTCGTTGTTGTTGTTCTTTATTTGACGTTGTTGTTGTTGTTGTTGTTTTTGTTATTTATTTGACGTTGTTGTTGTTATTTATTTGACGTTGTTGTTGTTGTTGTTTATTTGACGTTGTTGTTGTTATTTATTTGACGTTGTTGTTAACGTTGTTGTTAATGTTGTTGACATTGTTGTTGTTGTTTTTGTTGTTGTTGTTGTTGTTTATATGATGTTGTTGTTGTTGTTGTTGTTGTTTATTTGATGTTGTTGTTGTTGTTGTTGTTGTTGTTGTTGTTGTTATTTTTGTTGTTGTTATTGTCGGTGTTGTTGTTGTTTATTTGACGTTGTTGTTGTGGTTTTTTATTTGACGTTGTTGTTGTTGTTTATTTGACGTTGTTGTTGTTGTTGTTTATTTGACGTTGTTGTTGTTGTTGTTTATTTGACAATTTTGTTGTTGTTGTTGTTGACGTTGTTGTTGTAGTTGTTTATTTGACATTGTTGTTGTTGTTGTTGTTTATTTGATGTTGTTTTAGTTGTTGTTGTTTATTTGACGTTGTTGTTGCTTTTTATTTGGCGTTGTTGTTGTTGTTGTTTATTTGACATTGTTGTTAACGTTGTTGTTATTGGTGTTTATTTGACGTTGTTGTTGTTGTTTATTTGACGTTGTTGTTGTTGACGTTGTTATTGTTGTTGTTTATTTGATGTTGTTATTGTTGTTGTTGACATAGTTGTTGTTGTTTATTTGACGTTGTTGTTGTTGCCGTTGTTGTTTATTTGATGCTGTTGTTGTTGTTTATTTGACGGTGTTGTTGTAGACGTTGTTGTTGTTGTTTATTGGACGTTGTTGTTGTTGTTTATTTGACATTGTTATTGTTGTTGGCGGTGTTGTTGTTGTTGTTGTCTATTTGACATTGTTGTTGTTGTTATTTATTTGACGTTGTTGTTGTTGTTGTTAATTTTATTTGACGTTGTTGTTGTTGTTGTTGTTTATTTGACGTTGTTGTTGTTGTTGTTTATTGACGTTGTTGTTGTTGTTTATTTGACGGTGTTGTTGTAGACGTTGCCGTTGTTGTTTATTTGACGCTGTTGTTGTTGTTTATTTGACGGTGTTGTTGTAGACGTTGTTGTTGTTGTTGTTTATTGGACGTTGTTGTTGTTGTTTATTTGACATTGTTATTGTTGTTGACGGTGTTGTTGTTGTTGTTCTTTATTTGACATTGTTGTTGTTGTTATTTATTTGACGTTGTTGTTGTTGTTGTTAATTTTATTTGACGTTGTTGTTGTTGTTGTTTATTTGACGTTGTTGTTGTTGTTGTTTATTGACGTTGTTGTTGTTGTTATTTATTTGACGTTGTTGTTTTTGTTATTGTTTATTTGACATTGTTGTTGTTGTTGTTTATTTGACGTTATTATTGTTGTTTATTTGACGTTGTTTTTATTATTTGACGTTGTTGTTTTTGTTGTTATTGTTGTTGTTGTTGTTGTTGTTGTTGTTGCTTAGTTGACGTTGTTGTTGTCGTTGTTTTTGTTGTTTATTTGACGTTGTTGTTGTTGTTTATTTGACGTTGTTGTTGTTATTTATTTGACATTGTTGTTGTTGTTTATTTGACGTTGTTGTTGACGTTATTGTTGTTGTTGTTTATTTGACGTTGTCATTGTTGTTGTTGTTGTTTATTTAACGTTGTTGTTGTTGTTAACGTTGTTGTTGTTATTGTTTATTTGATGTTGTTGTTGTTGTTGTTGACATAGTTGTTGTTATTTATTTGACGTTGTTGTTGTTGTTGTTGTTGACGTTGTTGTTTATTTGACGTTGTTGTTGTTGTTTATTTGACGTTGTTGTTGTTGTTGTTGGCGTTGTTGTTGTTATTGTTTATTGAACGTTGTTGTTGTTTATTTGACATTGTTGTTGTTGTTGATGGTGTTGTTATTGTTGTTGTTTATTTGAAATTGTTGTTATTGTTGTTATTTATTTGACGTTGTTGTTGTTGTTGTTGTTTATTTGACGTTGTGGTTGTTTATTTGACGTTGTTGTTTATTTGACGTTGTTGTTTATTTGACGTTGTTGTTGTTGTTGTTTATTTGACGTTGTTGTTGTTATTTGAATTTGTTGTTGTTGTATTTGTTGTTGTTGTTGTTGTTGTTTATTTGACGTTGTTGTTGTTGTTTATTTGACGTTATTGTTGTTGTTTATTTGACATTGTTATTGTTGTTGTTGTTGTTGTTGTTGTTTATTTGACGTTGTTGTTGACGTTGTTATTGTTGTTGTTTATTTGACGTTGTTGTTGTTGTTGTTGTTTATTTGACGTTGTTAATGTTGTTGACATAGTTGTTGTTGTCTTTGTTGTTTATTTGACGTTTTTATTGTTGTTGTTGTTTTTGTTGTTGTTATTGTTGGTGTTGTTGTTGTTTATTTGACGTTGTTGTTGTTGTTGTTGTTGTTTATTTGAGGTTGTTGTTGTTGTTTATTTGACGTTGTTGTTGTTGTTGTTTATTTGACGTTGTTGTTGTTGTTTATTTGACGTTGTTGTTGTTGTTTATTTAAAATTGTTGTTGTTGTTGTTGATGTTGTTGTTGTAGTTGTTTATTTGACGTTGTTGTTGTTGTTGTTTATTTGATGTTGTTTTAGTTGTTGTTGTTTATTTGACGTTGTTGTTGTTTTTTATTTGACGTTGTTGTTGTTGACATTGTTGTTGTTGTTGTTTAATTGACGTTCTTGTTGTTGTTTTTTATTTGACGTTGTTGTTGTTGACATTGTTGTTCTTGTTGTTGTTGTTTATTTGACGTAGTTGTTGTTATTGACGTTGTTGTTGTTGTTGTTGTTGTTTATTTGACGTTTTTGTTGTTGTTGATGTTGTTGTTGTTGTTGTTTTTTATTTGACGTTGTTTTTGTTGTTGTTGTTTATTTGACATTGTTGTTGTTGTTATTGTTGTTGTTGTTGTTAATTTGATGTTGTTGTTGTTGTTTATTTGACGTTGTTGTTGTTGTTGTTGTTTATTTGACGTTGTTGTTGTTGTTATTTATTTGACGTTGTTGTTGTTGTTGTTTATTTGACGTTGTTGTTTATTTGACATTGTTGTTTATTTGACGTTGTTGTTGTTGTTGTTTATTTGACGTTGTTGTTGTTATTTAAAGTTGTTGTTGTTGTTGTTGTATTTGTTGTTGTTGTTGTTGTTAATTTATTTGTTGTTGTTGTTGTTGTTGTTTATTTGACGTTATTGTTGTTGTTTATTTGACGTTGTTATTGTTGTTGTTGTTGTTTATTTGAAGTTGTTGTTGACGTTGTTGTTGTTTATTTGACGTTGTTGTTGACGTTGTTGTTGTTGTTATTTATTTGACATTGTTGTTGTTGTTGTTGTTTATTAGACATTGCTAATGTTGTTGACATTGTTGTTGTTGTTTTTGTTGTTTATTTGACGATGTTGTTGTTGTTGTTAGTTTTGTTGTTGTTATTTTTGGTGTTGTTGTTGTTTATTTGACGTTGTTGTTGTTGTTGTTTATTTGACGTTGTTGTTGTTGTTGTTTATTTGACGTTGTTGTTGTTGTTGTTTATTTGACGTTATTGTTGTTGTTTATTTGACGTTGTTGCTGATGTTATTTATTTGACATTGTTGTTGTTGTTGTTGTTGACGTTGTTGTTATAGTTGTTTATTTGACGTTGTTGTTGTTGTTGTTTATTTGATGTTGTTTTAGTTGTTGTTGTTTATTTGACGTTGTTGTTGTTTTTTATTTGACGTTGTTGTTGTTGACATTGTTGTTGTTGTTGTTTATTTGACGTTGTTGTTGTTGTTTTTTATTTGATGTTGTTGTTGTTGACATTGTTGTTGTTGTTGTTGTTTATTTGACGTTGTTGTTGTTGTTGTTTATTTGACGTAGTTGTTGTTATTGACGTTGTTGTTGTTGTTATTGTTTATTTGACATTTTTGTTGTTGTTGATGTTGTTGTTGTTGTTGTTGTTTTTTATTTGACGTTGTTGTTGTTGTTGTTTATTTGACGTTGTTGTTGTTGTTATTGTTGTTGTTGTTGTTAATTTGACGTTGTTTTTGTTGTTTATTTGACGTTATTGTTGTTGTTGTTTATTTGACGTTGTTATTGTTGTTTATAGGACATTGTTTTTGTTGTTTATTTGACGTTGTTTTTGTTATTTTACGTTGTTGTTGTTGTTGTATTTGTTGTTGTTATTGTTGTTGCTTATTTGACGTTGTTGTTATTGTTGCTATTTATTTGTTGTTGTTGTTGTTGTTAAATTTGTTACTGTTGTTATTGTTGTTGCTTATTTGACGTTGTTGTTATTGTTGTTGTTTATTTGACGTTGTTATTGTTGTTATTCATTTGACGTTGTTGTTGTTGTTGTTGTTTATTTGACGTTGTTGTTTTTGTTCTTTATTTGACGTTGTTGTTGTTGTTGTTTTTGTTGATTATTTGACGTTGTTGTTGTTGTTGTTTATTTGACGTTGTTGTTGTTGTTTATTAGATGTTGTTAATGTTGTTGACATTGTTGTTGACATTGTTGTTGTTGTTTTTGTTGTTTATTTGACGTTGTTGTTGTTGTTGTTGTTATTTTTGTTGTTGTTATTGTTGGTGTTGTTGTTGTTTATTTGACGTTGTTGTTGTTGACATTGTTGTTGTTGTTGTTGTTTATTTGACGTTGTTGTTGTTGTTTTTTATTTGACGTTGTTGTCGTTGACATTGTTGTTGTTGTTGTTTATTTGACGTTGTTGTTGTTGTCGTTTATTTGACATTTTTGTTGTTGTTGATTTTGTTGTTGTTGTTGTTTTTTATTTGACGTTGTTGTTGTTGTTGTTTATTTGACGTTGTTGTTGTTGTTGTTAATTTGACGTTGTTGTTGTTGTTGTTGTTTATTTGACGTTGTTGTTGTTGTTTATTTGATGTTGTTGTTGTTGTTATTTATTTGACGTTGTTGATGTTGTTATTGTTTATTTGACGTTGTTGTTGTTGTTGTTTATTTGACGTTGTTATTGTTTATTTGATGTTGTTTTTGTTATTTTACGTTGTTGTTGTTGTTGTATTTGTTGTTGTTGTTGTTGTTGTTGCTTATTTGACGTTGTTGTTATTGTTGCTATTTATTTGACGTTGTTATTGTTGTTGTTTATTTGACGTTGTTGTTGTTGTTGTTTATTTGACGTTATGGTTGTTGTTGTTTATTTGACTTTGTTGTTGTTGTTGTTGTTGTTATATTTGTTGTTGTTGTTATTGTTGTTGCTTATTTGACGTTGTTGTTATTGTTGTTGTTTATTTTACGTTGTTGTTGTTGTTATTCATTTGACATTGTTATTGTTGTTGTTTATTTGACGTTGTTGTTGTTGTTTATTTGACGTTATGGTTGTTGTTGTTTATTTGACGTTGTTGTTGTTGTTGTTTATTTGATGTTGTTTTAGTTGTTGTTGTTTATTTGACGTTGTTGTTGTTTTTTATTTGACGTTGTTGTTGTTGACATTGTTGTTGTTGTTGTTTAACTGACGTTCTTGTTGTTGTTTTTTATTTGACGTTGTTGTTGTTGACATTGTTGTTCTTGTTGTTGTTGTTTATTTGACGTAGTTGTTGTTATTGACGTTGTTGTTGTTGTTGTTGTTGTTGTTGTTGTTTATTTGACGTTTTTGTTGTTGTTGATGTTGTTGTTGTTGTTGTTTTTTATTTGACGTTGTTGTTGTTGTTGTTTATTTGACGTTGTTGTTGTTGTTATTGTTGTTGTTGTTGTTGTTAATTTGATGTTGTTGTTGTTGTTGTTTATTTGACGTTGTTGTTGTTGTTGTTGTTTATTTAACGTTGTTGTTGTTGTTATTTATTTGACGTTGTTGTTGTTGTTTATTTGACGTTGTTGTTTATTTGACATTGTTGTTTATTTGACGTTGTTGTTGTTGTTGTTTATTTGACGTTGTTGTTGTTATTTAAAGTTGTTATTGTTGTTGTATTTGTTGTTGTTGTTGTTAGTTTTGTTGTTGTTATTGTTGGTGTTGTTGTTGTTTATTTGACGTTGTTGTTATTGTTGTTGTTTATTTGACGTTGTTGTTGTTGTAGTTTATTTGACGTTGTTGTTGTTGTTTATTTGACGTTATTGTTGTTGTTTATTTGACGTTGTTGTTGTTGTTATTTATTTGACATTGTTGTTGTTGTTGACGTTGTTGTTATAGTTGTTTATTTGACGTTGTTGTTGTTGTTGTTTATTTGATGTTGTTTTAGTTGTTGTTGTTTATTTGACGTTGTTGTTGTTTTTTATTTGACGTTGTTGTTGTTGACATTGTTGTTGTTGTTGTTGTTGTTGTTTATTTGATTTTGTTGTTGTTGTTTTTTATTTGACGTTGTTGTTGTTGACATTGTTGTTGTTGTTGTTTATTTGACGTTGTTGTTGTTGTTGTTTATTTGACGTAGTTGTTGTTATTGACGTTGTTGTTGTTGTTGTTTATTTGACATTTTTGTTGTTGTTGATGTTGTTGTTGTTGTTGTTTTTTATTTGACGTTGTTGTTGTTGTTGTTTATTTGACGTTGT
The DNA here is from genome assembly GCA_948472305.1 of Vicia faba. Lineage (NCBI taxonomy): Eukaryota > Viridiplantae > Streptophyta > Magnoliopsida > Fabales > Fabaceae > Vicia > Vicia faba. The sequence goes on along the minus strand of OX451735.1, from coordinate 1,339,680,835 downwards.
TGTTGTTGTTATTGTTGTTGTTGTTGTTAATTTGACGTTGTTGTTGTTGTTTATTTGACGTTGTTGTTGTTGTTGTTTATTTGACGTTGTTGTTGTTGTTGTTTATTTGACGTTGTTATTGTTGTTTATAGGACGTTGTTTTTGTTGTTTATTTGACGTTGTTTTTGTTATTTTACGTTGTTGTTGTTGTTGTATTTGTTGTTGTTGTTGTTGTTGCTTATTTGACGTTGTTGTTATTGTTGCTATTTATTTGTTGTTGTTGTTGTTAAATTTGTTACTGTTGTTATTGTTGTTGCTTATTTGACGTTGTTGTTATTGTTGTTGTTTATTTGACGTTGTTGTTGTTGTTATTCATTTGACGTTGTTGTTGTTGTTGTTTATTTGACGTTGTTGTTGTTGTTTTTGTTCTTTATTTGACCTTGTTGTTGTTGTTGTTGTTGTTTTTGTTGTTTATTTGACGTTGTTGTTGACGTTGTTGTTGACGTTGTTGTTGTTGTTTATTTGACGTTGTTGTTGTTGTTGTTGTTGTTTATTAGATGTTGTTAATGTTGTTGACATTGTTGTTGTTGTTTTTGTTGTTTATTTGACGTTGTTGTTATTGTTGTTGTTATTTTTGTTGTTGTTATTGTTGGTGTTGTTGTTGTTTATTTGACGTTGTTGTTGTTTATTTGACGTTGTTGTTGTTGACATTGTTGTGGTTGTTGTTTATTTGACGTTGTTGTTGTTGTTTTTTATTTGACGTTGTTGTTGTTGACATTGTTGTTGTTGTTGTTTATTTGACGTTGTTGTTGTTGTCGTTTATTTGACGTAGTTGTTGTTATTGACGTTGTTGTTGTTGTAGTTGTTGTTGTTTATTTGACATTTTTGTTGTTGTTGATGTTGTTGTTGTTGTTGTTTTTTATTTGACGTTGTTGTTGTTGTTGTTTATTTGACGTTGTTGTTGTTGTTGTTGTTAATTTGACGTTGTTGTTGTTGTTGTTGTTTATTTGACGTTGTTGTTGTTGTTTATTTGTTGTTGTTGTTGTTATTTATTTGACGTTGTTGTTGTTGTTATTGTTTATTTGACGTTGTTGTTGTTGTTGTTTATTTGACGTTGTTATTGTTTATTTGACGTTGTTTTTGTTATTTTACGTTGTTGTTGTTGTTGTATTTGTTGTTGTTGTTGTTGTTGTTGCTTATTTGACGTTGTTGTTATTGTTGCTATTTATTTGACGTTGTTATTGTTGTTGTTTATTTGACGTTGTTGTTGTTGTTTATATGACGTTATGGTTGTTGTTGTTTATTTGACTTTGTTGTTGTTGTTGTTATTCATTTGACGTTGTTGTTGTTGTTGTTTATTTCACGTTGTTGTTGTTGTTGTTGTTCTTTATTTGACGTTGTTGTTGTTGTTGTTGTTGTTTTTGTTATTTATTTGACGTTGTTGTTGTTATTTATTTGACGTTGTTGTTGTTGTTGTTTATTTGACGTTGTTGTTGTTATTTATTTGACGTTGTTGTTAACGTTGTTGTTAATGTTGTTGACATTGTTGTTGTTGTTTTTGTTGTTTTTGTTGTTGTTTATTTGATGTTGTTATTGTTGTTGTTGTTGTTGTTGTTTATTTGACGTTGTTGTTGTTGTTGTTGTTGTTGTTGTTATTTTTGTTGTTGTTATTGTCGGTGTTGTTGTTGTTTATTTGACGTTGTTGTTGTGGTTTTTTATTTGACGTTGTTGTTGTTGTTTATTTGACGTTGTTGTTGTTGTTTATTTGACGTTGTTGTTGTTGTTGTTTATTTGACAATTTTGTTGTTGTTGTTGACGTTGTTGTTGTTGTTGTTTATTTGACATTGTTGTTGTTGTTGTTGTTGTTTATTTGATGTTGTTTTAGTTGTTGTTGTTTATTTGACGTTGTTGTTGCTTTTTATTTGACATTGTTGTTGTTGACATTGTTGTTATTGTTGTTTATTTGACGTTGTTGTTGTTGTTTTTTATTTGACGTTGTTGTTGTTGACATTGTTGTTGTTGTTGTTTATTTGACGTTGTTATTGTTGTTGTTTATTTGACGTAGTTGTTGTTATTGTTGTTGTTGTTATTAATTTGACGTTGTTGTTGTTGTTGTTTATTTGACGTTGTTGTTGTTGTTTATTTGACGTTGTTGTTGTTGTTGTTTATTTGACGTTGTTGTTATTGTTATTTATTTGATGTTGTTGTTGTTGTTGTTTATTGGACGTTTTTATTGTTGTTTATTTGACGTTGTTTTTGTTATTTTACGTTGTTGTTGTTGTATTTGTTGTTGTTGCTTATTTTACGTTGTTGTTATTGTTGCTATTTATTTGACGTTGTTGTTGTTGTTTATTTGACGTTGTTGTTGTTGTTTATTTGACGTTATTGTTGTTGTTGTTTATTTGACGTTATTGTTGTTGTTATATTTGTTATTGTTGTTATTGTTGTTGCTTATTTGATGTTGTTGTTATTCTTGTTGTTTATTTGACGTTGTTGTTGTTGTTATTCATTTGACGTTGTTGTTGTTGTTGTTTATTTGACGTTGTTGTTGTTGTTGTTGTTGTTCTTTATTTGACATTGTTGTTGTTGTTGTTTTTGTTGTTTATTTGACGTTGTTGTTGTTATTTATTTGACGTTGTTGTTGTTGTTGTTGTTGTTTATTTGACGTTGTTGTTAACGTTGTTGTTATTGGTGTTTATTTGACGTTGTTGTTGTTGTTTATTTGACGTTGTTGTTGTTGACGTTGTTATTGTTGTTGTTTATTTGATGTTGTTATTGTTGTTGTTGACATAGTTGTTGTTGTTTATTTGACGTTGTTGTTGTTGCCGTTGTTGTTTATTTGACGCTGTTGTTGTTGTTTATTTGACGTTGTTGTTGTTGTTTTTTATTTGACGTTGTTGTTGTTGACATTGTTGTTGTTGTTGTTTATTTGACGTTGTTGTTGTTGTCGTTTATTTGACATTTTTGTTGTTGTTGATGTTGTTGTTGTTGTTGTTTTTTATTTGACGTTGTTGTTGTTGTTTATTTGACGTTGTTGTTGTTGTTGTTGTTAATTTGACGTTGTTGTTGTTGTTGTTGTTGTTGTTTATTTGACGTTGTTGTTGTTGTTTATTTGATGTTGTTGTTGTTATTTATTTGACGTGGTTGATGTTGTTATTGTTTATTTGACGTTGTTGTTGTTGTTGTTGTTTATTTGACGTTGTTATTGTTTATTTGACGTTGTTTTTGTTATTTTACGTTGTTGTTGTTGTTGTATTTGTTGTTGTTGTTGTTGTTGTTGCTTTTTTGACGTTGTTGTTATTGTTGCTATTTATTTGACGTTGTTATTGTTGTTGTTTATTTGACGTTGTTGTTGTTGTTGTTTATTTGACGTTATGGTTGTTGTTGTTTATTTGACTTTGTTGTTGTTGTTGTTGTTATATTTGTTGTTGTTGTTATTGTTGTTGCTTATTTGACGTTGTTGTTATTGTTGTTGTTTATTTTATGTTGTTGTTGTTGTTATTCATTTGACGTTGTTATTGTTGTTGTTTATTTGACGTTGTTGTTGTTGTTGTTGTTTATTTGACGTTATGGTTGTTGTTGTTTATTTGACGTTGTTGTTGTTGTTGTTTATTTGATGTTGTTTTAGTTGTTGTTGTTTATTTGACGTTGTTGTTGTTTTCTCTTTGACGTTGTTGTTGTTGACATTGTTGTTGTTGTTGTTTAATTGACGTTCTTGTTGTTGTTTTTTATTTGACGTTGTTGTTGTTGACATTGTTGTTCTTGTTGTTGTTGTTTATTTGACGTAGTTGTTGTTATTGACGTTGTTGTTGTTGTTGTTGTTGTTGTTGTTTATTTGACGTGTTTGTTGTTGTTGATGTTGTTGTTGTTGTTGTTTTTTATTTGACGTTGTTGTTGTTGTTGTTTATTTGACGTTGTTGTTGTTGTTATTGTTGTTGTTGTTGTTGTTAATTTGATGTTGTTGTTGTTGTTGTTTATTTGACGTTGTTGTTGTTGTTGTTGTTGTTTATTTAACGTTGTTGTTGTTGTTATTTATTTGACGTTGTTGTTGTTGTTGTTTATTTGACGTTGTTGTTTATTTGACATTGTTGTTTATTTGACGTTGTTGTTGTTGTTGTTTATTTGACGTTGTTGTTGTTATTTAAAGTTGTTGTTGTTGTATTTGTTGTTGTTGTTGTTAGTTTTGTTGTTGTTATTGTTGGTGTTGTTGTTGTTTATTTGACGTTGTTGTTGTTGTTGTTGTTGTTGTTTATTTGACGTTGTTGTTGTTGTAGTTTATTTGACGTTGTTGTTGTTTATTTGACGTTATTGTTGTTGTTTATTTGACGTTGTTGTTGTTGTTATTTATTTGACATTGTTGTTGTTGTTGACGTTGTTGTTATAGTTGTTTATTTGACGTTGTTGTTGTTGTTGTTGTTTATTTGATGTTGTTTTAGTTGTTGTTGTTTATTTGACGTTGTTGTTGTTTTTTATTTGACGTTGTTGTTGTTGACATTGTTGTTGTTGTTGTTTATTTGATTTTGTTGTTGTTGTTTTTTATTTGACATTGTTGTTGTTGACATTGTTGTTGTTGTTGTTTATTTGACGTTGTTGTTGTTGTTGTTTATTTGACGTAGTTGTTGTTATTGACGTTGTTGTTGTTGTTGTTTATTTGACATTTTTGTTGTTGTTGATGTTGTTGTTGTTGTTGTTGTTTTTTATTTGACGTTGTTGTTGTTGTTGTTTATTTGACGTTGTTGTTGTTGTTATTGTTCTTGTTGTTGTTAATTTGACGTTGTTGTTGTTGTTTATTTGACGTTGTTGTTGTTGTTGTTTATTTGACGTTGTTTTTGTTGTTGTTTATTTGACGTTGTTATTGTTGTTTATAGGACGTTGTTTTTGTTGTTTATTTGACGTTGTTTTTGTTATTTTACGTTGTTGTTGTTGTTGTATTTGTTGTTGTTGTTGTTGTTGCTTATTTGACGTTGTTGTTATTGTTGTTATTTATTTGTTGTTGTTGTTGTTAAATTTGTTACTGTTGTTATTGTTGTTGCTTATTTGACGTTGTTGTTATTGTTGTTGTTTATTTGACGTTGTTGTTGTTGTTGTTTATTTGACGTTGTTGTTGTTGTTGTTGTTTTTGTTCTTTATTTGACCTTGTTGTTGTTGTTGTTTTTGTTGTTTATTTGACGTTGTTGTTGACGTTGTTGTTGACGTTGTTGTTGACGTTGTTGTTGTTGTTTATTTGACGTTGTTGTTGTTGTTGTTTATTAGATGTTGTTAATGTTGTTGACATTGTTGTTGTTGTTTTTGTTGTTTATTTGACGTTGTTGTTATTGTTGTTGTTATTTTTGTTGTTGTTATTGTTGGTGTTGTTGTTGTTTATTTGACGTTGTTGTTGTTGTTTATTTGACGTTGTTGTTGTTGACATTGTTGTTGTTGTTGTTTATTTGACGTTGTTGTTGTTGTTTTTTATTTGACGTTGTTGTTGTTGACATTGTTGTTGTTGTTGTTTATTTGACGTTGTTGTTGTTGTCGTTTATTTGACGTAGTTGTTGTTATTGACGTTGTTGTTGTTGTTGTTGTTGTTTATTTGACATTTTTGTTGTTGTTGATGTTGTTGTTGTTGTTTTTTTTTATTTGATGTTGTTGTTGTTGTTGTTTATTTGACGTTGTTGTTGTTGTTGTTGTTAATTTGATGTTGTTGTTGTTGTTGTTTATTTGACGTTGTTGTTGTTGTTTATTTGTTGTTGTTGTTGTTGTTATTTATTTGACGTTGTTGTTGTTGTTAGTTTATTTGACGTTGTTGTTTATTTGACGTTGTTATTGTTTATTTGACGTTGTTTTTGTTATTTTACGTTGTTGTTGTTGTTGTATTTGTTGTTGTTGTTGTTGTTGCTTATTTGACGTTGTTGTTATTGTTGCTATTTATTTGACGTTGTTATTGTTGTTGTTTATTTGACGTTGTTGTTGTTGTTTATTTGACGTTATGGTTGTTGTTGTTTATTTGACTTTGTTGTTGTTGTTGTTATTCATTTGACGTTGTTGTTGTTGTTGTTGTTTATTTCACGTTGTTGTTGTTGTTGTTGTTGTTCTTTATTTGACGTTGTTGTTGTTGTTGTTGTTTTTGTTATTTATTTGACGTTGTTGTTGTTATTTATTTGACGTTGTTGTTGTTGTTGTTTATTTGACGTTGTTGTTGTTATTTATTTGACGTTGTTGTTAACGTTGTTGTTAATGTTGTTGACATTGTTGTTGTTGTTTTTGTTGTTGTTGTTGTTGTTTATTTGATGTTGTTATTGTTGTTGTTGTTGTTGTTTATTTGACGTTGTTGTTGTTGTTGTTGTTGTTATTTTTGTTGTTGTTATTGTCGGTGTTGTTGTTGTTTATTTGACGTTGTTGTTGTGGTTTTTTATTTGATGTTGTTGTTGTTGTTGTTTATTTGACGTTGTTGTTGTTGTTGTTTATTTGACGTTGTTGTTGTTGTTGTTTATTTGACGTTGTTGTTGTTGTTGTTGTTGTTGTTCTTTATTTGACATTGTTGTTGTTGTTGTTTTTGTTGTTTATTTGACGTTGTTGTTGTTATTTATTTGACGTTGTTGTTGTTGTTGTTGTTGTTTATTTGACGTTGTTGTTAACGTTGTTGTTATTGGTGTTTATTTGACGTTGTTGTTGTTGTTTATTTGACGTTGTTGTTGTTGACGTTGTTATTGTTGTTGTTTATTTGATGTTGTTATTGTTGTTGTTGACATAGTTGTTGTTGTTTATTTGACGTTGTTGTTGTTGCCGTTGTTGTTTATTTGACGCTGTTGTTGTTGTTTATTTGACGTTGTTGTTGTTGTTTTTTATTTGACGTTGTTGTTGTTGACATTGTTGTTGTTGTTGTTTATTTGACGTTGTTGTTGTTGTCGTTTATTTGACATTTTTGTTGTTGTTGATGTTGTTGTTGTTGTTGTTTTTTATTTGACGTTGTTGTTGTTGTTTATTTGACGTTGTTGTTGTTGTTGTTGTTAATTTGACGTTGTTGTTGTTGTTGTTGTTGTTGTTTATTTGACGTTGTTGTTGTTGTTTATTTGATGTTGTTGTTGTTATTTATTTGACGTTGTTGATGTTGTTATTGTTTATTTGACGTTGTTGTTGTTGTTGTTGTTTATTTGACGTTGTTATTGTTTATTTGACGTTGTTTTTGTTATTTTACGTTGTTGTTGTTGTTGTATTTGTTGTTGTTGTTGTTGTTGTTGCTTTTTTGACGTTGTTGTTATTGTTGCTATTTATTTGACGTTGTTATTGTTGTTGTTTATTTGACGTTGTTGTTGTTGTTGTTTATTTGACGTTATGGTTGTTGTTGTTTATTTGACTTTGTTGTTGTTGTTGTTGTTATATTTGTTGTTGTTGTTATTGTTGTTGCTTATTTGACGTTGTTGTTATTGTTGTTGTTTATTTTATGTTGTTATTGTTGTTATTCATTTGACGTTGTTATTGTTGTTGTTTATTTGACGTTGTTGTTGTTGTTGTTGTTTATTTGACGTTATGGTTGTTGTTGTTTATTTGACGTTGTTGTTGTTGTTGTTTATTTGATGTTGTTTTAGTTGTTGTTGTTTATTTGACGTTGTTGTTGTTTTCTCTTTGACGTTGTTGTTGTTGACATTGTTGTTGTTGTTGTTTAATTGACGTTCTTGTTGTTGTTTTTTATTTGACGTTGTTGTTGTTGACATTGTTGTTCTTGTTGTTGTTGTTTATTTGACGTAGTTGTTGTTATTGACGTTGTTGTTGTTGTTGTTGTTGTTGTTTATTTGACGTGTTTGTTGTTGTTGATGTTGTTGTTGTTGTTGTTTTTTATTTGACGTTGTTGTTGTTGTTGTTTATTTGACGTTGTTGTTGTTGTTATTGTTGTTGTTGTTGTTGTTAATTTGATGTTGTTGTTGTTGTTGTTTATTTGACGTTGTTGTTGTTGTTGTTGTTTATTTAACGTTGTTGTTGTTGTTATTTATTTGACGTTGTTGTTGTTGTTGTTTATTTGACGTTGTTGTTTATTTGACATTGTTGTTTATTTGACGTTGTTGTTGTTGTTGTTTATTTGACGTTGTTGTTGTTATTTAAAGTTGTTGTTGTTGTATTTGTTGTTGTTGTTGTTAGTTTTGTTGTTGTTATTGTTGGTGTTGTTGTTGTTTATTTGACGTTGTTGTTGTTGTTGTTGTTGTTGTTTATTTGACGTTGTTGTTGTTGTAGTTTATTTGACGTTGTTGTTGTTTATTTGACGTTATTGTTGTTGTTTATTTGACGTTGTTGTTGTTGTTATTTATTTGACATTGTTGTTGTTGTTGACGTTGTTGTTATAGTTGTTTATTTGACGTTGTTGTTGTTGTTGTTGTTTATTTGATGTTGTTTTAGTTGTTGTTGTTTATTTGACGTTGTTGTTGTTTTTTATTTGACGTTGTTGTTGTTGACATTGTTGTTGTTGTTGTTTATTTGATTTTGTTGTTGTTGTTTTTTATTTGACATTGTTGTTGTTGACATTGTTGTTGTTGTTGTTTATTTGACGTTGTTGTTGTTGTTGTTTATTTGACGTAGTTGTTGTTATTGACGTTGTTGTTGTTGTTGTTTATTTGACATTTTTGTTGTTGTTGATGTTGTTGTTGTTGTTGTTTTTTATTTGACGTTGTTGTTGTTGTTGTTTATTTGACGTTGTTGTTGTTGTTATTGTTCTTGTTGTTGTTAATTTGACGTTGTTGTTGTTGTTTATTTGACGTTGTTGTTGTTGTTGTTTATTTGACGTTGTTTTTGTTGTTGTTTATTTGACGTTGTTATTGTTGTTTATAGGACGTTGTTTTTGTTGTTTATTTGACGTTGTTTTTGTTATTTTACGTTGTTGTTGTTGTTGTATTTGTTGTTGTTGTTGTTGTTGCTTATTTGACGTTGTTGTTATTGTTGTTATTTATTTGTTGTTGTTGTTGTTAAATTTGTTACTGTTGTTATTGTTGTTGCTTATTTGACGTTGTTGTTATTGTTGTTGTTTATTTGACGTTGTTGTTGTTGTTGTTTATTTGACGTTGTTGTTGTTGTTGTTGTTTTTGTTCTTTATTTGACCTTGTTGTTGTTGTTGTTTTTGTTGTTTATTTGACGTTGTTGTTGACGTTGTTGTTGACGTTGTTGTTGACGTTGTTGTTGTTGTTTATTTGACGTTGTTGTTGTTGTTGTTTATTAGATGTTGTTAATGTTGTTGACATTGTTGTTGTTGTTTTTGTTGTTTATTTGACGTTGTTGTTATTGTTGTTGTTATTTTTGTTGTTGTTATTGTTGGTGTTGTTGTTGTTTATTTGACGTTGTTGTTGTTGTTTATTTGACGTTGTTGTTGTTGACATTGTTGTTGTTGTTGTTTATTTGACGTTGTTGTTGTTGTTTTTTATTTGACGTTGTTGTTGTTGACATTGTTGTTGTTGTTGTTTATTTGACGTTGTTGTTGTTGTCGTTTATTTGACGTAGTTGTTGTTATTGACGTTGTTGTTGTTGTTGTTGTTGTTTATTTGACATTTTTGTTGTTGTTGATGTTGTTGTTGTTGTTTTTTTTTATTTGATGTTGTTGTTGTTGTTGTTTATTTGACGTTGTTGTTGTTGTTGTTGTTAATTTGATGTTGTTGTTGTTGTTGTTTATTTGACGTTGTTGTTGTTGTTTATTTGTTGTTGTTGTTGTTGTTATTTATTTGACGTTGTTGTTGTTGTTAGTTTATTTGACGTTGTTGTTTATTTGACGTTGTTATTGTTTATTTGACGTTGTTTTTGTTATTTTACGTTGTTGTTGTTGTTGTATTTGTTGTTGTTGTTGTTGTTGCTTATTTGACGTTGTTGTTATTGTTGCTATTTATTTGACGTTGTTATTGTTGTTGTTTATTTGACGTTGTTGTTGTTGTTTATTTGACGTTATGGTTGTTGTTGTTTATTTGACTTTGTTGTTGTTGTTGTTATTCATTTGACGTTGTTGTTGTTGTTGTTGTTTATTTCACGTTGTTGTTGTTGTTGTTGTTGTTCTTTATTTGACGTTGTTGTTGTTGTTGTTGTTTTTGTTATTTATTTGACGTTGTTGTTGTTATTTATTTGACGTTGTTGTTGTTGTTGTTTATTTGACGTTGTTGTTGTTATTTATTTGACGTTGTTGTTAACGTTGTTGTTAATGTTGTTGACATTGTTGTTGTTGTTTTTGTTGTTGTTGTTGTTGTTTATTTGATGTTGTTATTGTTGTTGTTGTTGTTGTTTATTTGACGTTGTTGTTGTTGTTGTTGTTGTTATTTTTGTTGTTGTTATTGTCGGTGTTGTTGTTGTTTATTTGACGTTGTTGTTGTGGTTTTTTATTTGACGTTGTTGTTGTTGTTGTTTATTTGACGTTGTTGTTGTTGTTGTTTATTTGACGTTGTTGTTGTTGTTGTTTATTTGACAATTTTGTTGTTGTTGTTGTTGACGTTGTTGTTGTAGTTGTTTATTTGACATTGTTGTTGTTGTTGTTGTTTATTTGATGTTGTTTTAGTTGTTGTTGTTTATTTGACGTTGTTGTTGCTTTTTATTTGACGTTGTTGTTGTTGACATTGTTGTTATTGTTGTTTATTTGACGTTGTTGTTGTTGTTTTTTATTTGACGTTGTTGTTGTTGACATTGTTGTTGTTGTTGTTTATTTGACGTTGTTATTGTTGTTGTTTATTTGACGTAGTTGTTGTTATTGTTGTTGTTGTTATTAATTTGACGTTGTTGTTGTTGTTTATTTGACGTTGTTGTTGTTGTTTATTTGACGTTGTTGTTGTTGTTGTTTATTTGACGTTGTTGTTGTTGTTATTTATTTGACGTTGTTGTTGTTGTTTATTGGACGTTGTTATTGTTGTTTATTTGACGTTGTTTTTGTTATTTTACGTTGTTGTTGTTGTATTTGTTGTTGTTGCTTATTTTACGTTGTTGTTATTGTTGCTATTTATTTGACGTTGTTGTTGTTGTTGTTTATTTGACGTTGTTGTTGTTGTTGTTTATTTGACGTTATTGTTGTTGTTGTTTATTTGACGTTATTGTTGTTGTTATATTTGTTATTGTTGTTATTGTTGTTGCTTATTTGACGTTGTTGTTATTCTTGTTGTTTATTTGACGTTGTTGTTGTTGTTATTCATTTGACGTTGTTGTTGTTGTTGTTTATTTGACGTTGTTGTTGTTGTTGTTCTTTATTTGACATTGTTGTTTTTGTTGTTTTTGTTGTTTATTTGACGTTGTTGTTGTTATTTATTTGACGTTGTTGTTGTTGTTGTTGTTGTTTATTTGACGTTGTTGTTAACGTTGTTGTTATTGGTGTTTATTTGACGTTGTTGTTGTTGTTTATTTGACGTTGTTGTTGTTGACGTTGTTATTGTTGTTGTTTATTTGATGTTGTTAATGTTGTTGACATTGTTGTTGTTGTTTTTGTTGTTTATTTGACGTTGTTGTTATTGTTGTTGTTATTTTTGTTGTTGTTATTGTTGGTGTTGTTGTTGTTTATTTGACGTTGTTGTTGTTGTTTATTTGACGTTGTTGTTGTTGACATTGTTGTTGTTGTTGTTTATTTGACGTTGTTGTTGTTGTTTTTTATTTGACGTTGTTGTTGTTGACATTGTTGTTGTTGTTGTTTATTTGACGTTGTTGTTGTTGTCGTTTATTTGACGTAGTTGTTGTTATTGACGTTGTTGTTGTTGTTGTTGTTGTTTATTTGACATTTTTGTTGTTGTTGATGTTGTTGTTGTTGTTTTTTTTTATTTGACGTTGTTGTTGTTGTTGTTTATTTGACGTTGTTGTTGTTGTTGTTGTTAATTTGATGTTGTTGTTGTTGTTGTTGTTTATTTGACGTTGTTGTTGTTGTTTATTTGTTGTTGTTGTTGTTGTTATTTATTTGACGTTGTTGTTGTTGTTATTGTTTATTTGACGTTGTTGTTTATTTGACGTTGTTATTGTTTATTTGACGTTGTTTTTGTTATTTTACGTTGTTGTTGTTGTTGTATTTGTTGTTGTTGTTGTTGTTGCTTATTTGACGTTGTTGTTATTGTTGCTATTTATTTGACGTTGTTATTGTTGTTGTTTATTTGACGTTGTTGTTGTTGTTTATTTGACGTTATGGTTGTTGTTGTTTATTTGACTTTGTTGTTGTTGTTGTTATTCATTTGACGTTGTTGTTGTTGTTGTTGTTTATTTCACGTTGTTGTTGTTGTTGTTGTTGTTCTTTATTTGACGTTGTTGTTGTTGTTGTTGTTTTTGTTATTTATTTGACGTTGTTGTTGTTATTTATTTGACGTTGTTGTTGTTGTTGTTTATTTGACGTTGTTGTTGTTATTTATTTGACGTTGTTGTTAACGTTGTTGTTAATGTTGTTGACATTGTTGTTGTTGTTTTTGTTGTTGTTGTTGTTGTTTATTTGATGTTGTTATTGTTGTTGTTGTTGTTGTTTATTTGACGTTGTTGTTGTTGTTGTTGTTGTTATTTTTGTTGTTGTTATTGTCGGTGTTGTTGTTGTTTATTTGACGTTGTTGTTGTGGTTTTTTATTTGACGTTGTTGTTGTTGTTGTTTATTTGACGTTGTTGTTGTTGTTGTTTATTTGACGTTGTTGTTGTTGTTGTTTATTTGACAATTTTGTTGTTGTTGTTGTTGACGTTGTTGTTGTAGTTGTTTATTTGACATTGTTGTTGTTGTTGTTGTTTATTTGATGTTGTTTTAGTTGTTGTTGTTTATTTGACGTTGTTGTTGCTTTTTATTTGACGTTGTTGTTGTTGACATTGTTGTTATTGTTGTTTATTTGACGTTGTTGTTGTTGTTTTTTATTTGACGTTGTTGTTGTTGACATTGTTGTTGTTGTTGTTTATTTGACGTTGTTATTGTTGTTGTTTATTTGACGTAGTTGTTGTTATTGTTGTTGTTGTTATTAATTTGACGTTGTTGTTGTTGTTTATGAAGGGGTGAAAAACACAAGAAGGGGGGGTTGAATTGTAAAACTGGAAACTTAAAGCAAATGACAAGGTATTTTTATCCTGGTTCGTTTGATCTCAAACTACTCCAGTCCACCCGTTCAAGGTGATTTCGCCTCTCTCTCCAACGAGGTCTTAATTCACTATATTCAACTGAATACAAATCTGCTTTAGCAACTGCTAAAACCTTCTTGATTCAAACCACAATCCGGTTTGTCAAGGCAACACTTTCTTACAAAGGTATAAGCAAATGTGTGTGAATGTTTCTACAAAAACTATATCACAACTGTGATGTTTACACAAATGAAGCTTAGAATACTAGGATGCTAAACGCTAATAAAGTATCAGAGTTTGTTGGTTTAGCAAAACTTGTAGAGTGAAGATTATTGTTCAGCTTTTTGCGTGTAGAGAGTTTGGAAGCATTAGCCGTGATAATCTTCAAAGCTTGGTTTATATAGCACTTTGAGAAGATGAACGTTGAAGCAAATATTCTTGATTCAATGCTATTAACAAGCTTTCCTTTTTGAGCAGATCTTGTCTAGAATTATGCCGTTGGTATTGATTAGCTTTCAATGCACAGTACCGTTGCTTCTTCAATGCACGATCTGGCTTGGCTCATTCTGATTCTGCTTTGCTGCTGATGAACTAATTTGTTTCTGTATCAGAGTGTTTTACGCGCAGTTCTGTTCATCAAGCTTCAGCATGTGCAAGCGTTGATCATCTGATCTTGACATTCTAATTCAGCAACTTCTGATGCTGATGCACAAACTCATATTCTGATGCTGAAAACGTGATCTTGCTTATTTTAATCAGCATATCTGCAAGTCAGAGCATAGTAATTTTAGGCAGCATATAATTCACTCATAAAATATTTAACTACTATATCTTTTCACTTTGTTATCATCAAAACTTAAATATAGGGTACTAGATTCAAACATTGTTCTAACAATCTCCCCCTTTTTGATGATGACAAAAACTAGATATTTTAAATGAAAAATAACGTGAAAAGTTATCAGATCTATGTATCAGAATAAGAAGTACGGAGAAGTCAGAGTTAAGAGATACTCCCCCTGAGTTTGTTACTTCCCTTTGATATGTGTGTTCTTCAGAGTCAGATCTTTTTCTATCTTTGAACATCAGATTATAAGTCTTTGACTTATCAGAGAGCAGAGCTTCAGAGCTTTTCCTGTCAGAGCTTTGCTTTGGATCAGAGTGTTAGGTCGATCAGAGCTTCTTATATCAGAACTTCATATTTGATCAGAGCAACATGAGCTTCAGAGCTTTTAGTTCTTAGTCTTCATAGTGTTCGGAGCTTCCTTGTGCCTGTAGACTTAACAACAAAACAGAAAAACATTTCAAGTAATAGAGTTAGAATGTTTGAGAATTTCTGTCTAGTTAGCCGTTATTGATTTTAAATATCATTCTTGTTCTCCCCCTTTTTGTCAGCAATCAAAAAGTGTTAGTGATGTGCTAAAACAATTTAGATCAGAAAAACAAATTATATTAAAAGTAGTTCAGATCACAAGAGCATTACACAAACATAGTCAAAACATAGTCAAAAGTACATCAGAAAATGAAGAAAATATAGAGAATGTCATGCATGAAAAAATTTCAAGGTTGTGGGGGCATGCGTGAGAACAGGCTTTCCAGCATTGCTTGAATCTTTTCAGAAGTAGCATTCTGCTTCTGAACCATGGTGACAACAGTATCAATTTTGCTGTCCTGGACATTCATTCTTGCTTCCATCTTCTGATTATTCTCATCCATCCGCTGCTGTAGACGCAAGTCATTCAGCCTTAATTCTTCCAGAGCCTGCCTGTCCAAGGCAGCTTGAGAACTTTCAGCAGGAGGAAGCTTCTCAGAACTTTCAGCTACATCTTCTGCTGGATTTTCTTCTTGAAGAGTCTTGTCTTCTTCTGAAGGTTGCACTTGTGCAGCTTGCTCTTTCTCAGACCATGATTCAGAGTCCAGAGGGAGCACAACTTCTTGAGGCAGCTGACTCTCAACTTCCTTCAGCAGCTTGCTAAAGTTCTGTTGAGCCTGCTCATAGTTGACGTCCTGCAGCTTGAGTGCTTCAGAACGAACCCATACTCTGAACTGTGACCAGAGCTGATCAGAAGCAGCTGGGTCGATCATCCCCGGACAGACTTGCTTCAGAGAAGCAATCCACTGCAGCATACCTGTTTCAAAGTCCAAAATACCAGAGCCAACATCTAATTGCTTTGGTTTGGGAATGGCCAATTTGTGTCTTAAATCAGCAAGACGTTCAACACTTGTTAAGTCAATGAAAGTTTTGCTGGGGTTTTCAGAGGATTGGCTTTCAGAGGTGTGCTGAGGTGCTGTTTGTTTTGGAGGATGGTTATCAGAGTCAGAGGATATATCTATTGGAGTGGTTGGATTTTTTGGAGGTGTTGATTCCTCTGATGATGGTAACTGGGGTCTGACAATGGTGGTTCCACATGGCAACTGTATTGCCAGCGGTGAAGGTTGAGGTGAGTGGGGATCAGAATGATGAGGAGATGGGGTTTCATAGCGGTGAAACTCTGTTTGAGGTGAGGGAGGATTATTTTCTGGTTGAGGAGGTGGAACTCCTGATTGCTCAGGGATCAGAGGTTCTTCTGTGATAGGTTGTTGTTGTTGTTCTGGTTCTGGTTGTGGTTCTGGTTGTGGTTGAATTTCTGGTTCTGGTTCAGGTTGTGGAGGAGGAATATTTGGTGGTTCAGAGTGAGGTTGAACAGAAGTATGTTCACGCTCAATGTCAGCTAGCACTCTATCAAGTGCTGGTGTTGTTGAAACAGTTGGTTGTTGTTTGGTAATTTTGATGGGAATTTTAATTCTGGTTCTTCTGAGTTGTAAGGCCTCAGAAGGGTCTTCTGGGATGGTTTCATCAATAGTGGGGATTGGAATGGAAATTCTGTGAGAGGTTTGAGGTGGAGCAACAGATGTTGGAATAGTAGAGGAAATTGAAATAGGAGCAGCAGATGGGTTACCTCGTTTCTTTGGAGTCTGATGAGATGATCCTTCTGCTTTCCTCTTCTTTGACTTCTTCTGAATCACTTCAGGTTGAACTTGACTCAGATCTTTGATCTTCAGCTTGGAACCTGCAACTTCTTCCTTGAGAGAATCTGGATACTTGGCAAACATATCAGGATGGGATTCCATTTCAGAAAATCTTGGGAAATCACTCAGAGGCACTCTTCTTCTGGAGATGTCAGCAGTTGAAGAAGCTCTGGGTTCCTTCCTGATATTGTCTATCAGCTTCATCTTTTTCAGGTTCTTCGCATTCAGCGGTTTTCCAACAGTTGGTTCAAAATTGCCCAGTACTTTAGCTTCGCTCAGATAATCTATCAGCTTATTCTCTGTCAGAATATCTGATATGAGCCTCCCAAATGGTATCCAGTCCCTTTTGGTCCTTTCTTCTTCTCTAGTCTCTTTCACACTAGTCTTCAGATGATTGAACAGGAAGTGTGCCAAATTGATCTTCACCCTCTGATCAATAAAGTAGATCAGAAATTGCTGATCCACGTTTATATAGTCAGGAGAGCTTGTTGGCTTCCTGTGATTGAAACAGCCTAGAACAATCTTGGCCCACACTCTGCAGTGATCCTTCAGATCCTTGATTTTGCTGCTGGGAAAACCAAGAGTGAAAATGCAGTGTGCTACCACACCAATATCAGGGCATCTATCAGCCATGTCCACACAACGGACTCCACCACCACTTTGACCTATTAATCTAGCAATGAGGTCTTCAGAAATTATTATCTTCTTTCCCATAACAGAAGAGACGACTAGATGCTTATCAATCTTGGCATGAATCCAAAATTCTTTGACAAGCTCTGGGAAGGTTGGTCCAACCAATCTATCAAAGTACCTCTCCCACTTTTGAGCTTTGACTTCAGCAGTTAGGTCAAATCCATTATCCTTCAAACTTTCGAAATCGATGATCAATTCTGAGAGAACCTCAAGATTCTTGACCGGTGTGAGAAGAGTTCTGGTAGGCGCTTGATATTGCTCAGAGGTTTCTTTCTTCTGATTTCCTGCAGAAATGCTGGAGGATGCCATTGTTCTCACACAAAAAGCTTGAGAGTGATTTGAGAAAAGCTAGGGTTTTTTTAAGGAGATATGCAGACAAATGCAGAGAATACTTAAGAGATTATGAGAAAGCGTAAAGATTAAGAATGAAGAGTAATGTGCTTAAATAGAATTTTCAAAAATTATTTTGAAAAATAAAACGTTTTTAAGAGAGAGAAAAAATAATGATTGCCATTAACAAGCGTGATTACTTTTGCATTTAATGCTTGCTGATTTTGGGGGATTTGAGAAAGATACTTAAAAACGGTTACCAGACATGTGTCTCAATGCACCCAATCAGCGCTTTGCCTTCTCAGAAACGTGCACGCGTTCTGCTTCAGGGATTTGCTGATGATTGGATGACACTTGTTTGATGTAGTGATCAGCACGTCTGTATTTGAGATTAGACTCTCAGATCTTTAGACTTGCCTCTGATACAATCTGCATGTCCTATCTTTCTGAAAGAAGATTGATCAGAAGTTCACAGTAATATAAATACATTCTGAAAGATAAGAATATGGAATTAAAGCATTTTCATTCTGGGCATACTTTCATGCTGAGATGTTTCAGAATGAAATTAAACCTATCTTCTGAAAGGGGTTTTGTAAAGATATCAGCCCATTGATGGTCTGTATCTATAAATTTCAAGTTTAAAATACCTTTCTGAATATAGTCCCTAATGAAATGATGTTTTATTTCTATATGCTTAGCTCTAGAATGTAAAATAGGATTCTTACTTAAGCAAATAGCAGAGGTATTATCACAAAGAATAGGAATGTTACTCTCAAAAATCTGGAAGTCTTCAAGCTGACTTTTCATCCAGAGCATCTGTGTGCTACATCCAGCTGCTGCTATGTACTCAGCTTCTGCTGTTGACAGAGCAATAGTTGATTGCCTTTTGCTGGACCATGAGATCAGATTTTCTCCCAGAAACTGACAGCTTCCAGAAGTACTTTTTCGTTCCACTCTGTCTCCAGCAAAATCAGCGTCGCAGTAGCCTACTAAACTGTAATCACTAGATTTTCTATAAAACAAACCCAGATTAGTAGTACCTTTCAGATACTTGAAAATTCGCTTAACAGCTGTTAAGTGAGATTCTCTAGGATCTGATTGGAATCTAGCACAGATACATACGCTGAATAGAATATCAGGTCTTGAAGCAGTCAGATAAAGGAGAGAACCAATCATACCTCTGTAGACTTTCTGTTCTACGCTTTTGCTTACCTCTTCTCTTTCCAGAATGCACGTGGGATGCATTGGAATCTTTGATGGCTTACATTCTGAGAGGTCAAATTTCTTCAGAAGATCTCTGATGTATTTGCTCTGATGAATGTAAGTTCCCTCTGGAGTTTGATTGATCTGAATTCCTAGAAAGAACTTCAGTTCCCCCATGAGGCTCATCTCAAATTCTGCCTGCATACACTTAGCAAATTTTCTTCCAAGAGAAGGATTAGTAGAACCAAAGATTATATCATCAACATAAATTTGACAGACTAAAATGTCACTCTTAACTGTTTTACAGAATAGAGTGGTGTCCACTTTCCCTCTGGTGAACTCATTTTCAAGCAGAAAGTTACTTAGCCTTTCATACCAAGCTCTGGGAGCTTGTTTCAGACCATACAGTGACTTTTTCAGTTTGAAAACATGTTCTGGATGTTTTGTATTTTCAAAACCTGGGGGTTGGTGAACATACACTTCTTCTTCTATATAACCATTTAAGAATGCACTTTTGACATCCATCTGATACAGAGTGATGCCTCTATTAACAGCAAATGAGATTAAGAGTCTGATAGATTCTAACCTGGTGACTGGGGCAAAGGTTTCTGTATAGTCTATCCCCTCTTGCTGACTATAACCTTGTGCAACCAGTCGTGCCTTGTTTCTGACGACTTCACCTTGTTCATTGAGCTTGTTTCTGAACACCCATCTTGTTCCAATGACGTTGAATCCTTTTGGTCTTGGAACGAGATCCCAAACGTCGTTTCTGGTGAATTGATTCAGCTCTTCTTGCATTGCCAGAATCCAGTCATTGTCCAGAAGTGCTTCATCAATAGAAGAGGGTTCAATCAGAGACACAAGTCCCATCAGAGTTTCTTCAGAGTTTCTGAAGCTTGCTCTTGTTCTGATTGGATCTTCCTTTCTTCCTAGAATAGTCTCTTCTGGGTGATCCACACTGCTTCTGGGTAATCTCTTCTGAGGTTGATCAGCAGCAGTTGTAGGATTTCTAGCATTGCTTCTTTCAGACGTTGAAGGAATGTCTGTGTTGAGAGCTTCTGATGACTTGTCTTCAGAACCTGCAAATTCAATTTCTATACCTGCAAGATTTTCATTCTGCTTTGACTTTTCAGAGTCAAGCTTGTCATCAAAACGAACACTGATTGATTCTTCCACAATCTGTGTTTCTGTATTGTATACTCTGTACCCTCTTGAGCGTTCAGAGTATCCTAACATAATACACTTCTGTGCCTTAGAATCAAACTTGTTCAAATAATTCTTAGTGTTTAACATATAGCAAGTACATCCAAATGGATGAAAATACGAAATGTTGGGCTTTCTGTTCTTCCACAATTCATATGGAGTCTTTTCTAGAATAGGTCTTATTGAGATTCTATTCTGAATGTAGCACGCTGTGTTTATTGCCTCTGCCCAGAAAGTCTTAGCAACGTTTGTCTCGTTGATCATGGTTCTGGCCATTTCTTGCAATGTTCTGTTCTTTCGTTCTACAACTCCATTTTGTTGGGGAGTTCTAGGACAAGAGAAATCATGCAGAATGCCTTTGTCATTAAAGAATGACTCAAAATCTTTATTTTCAAATTCTCCACCATGATCACTTCTGACTTTAACGATTCTAAGATCTTTTTCATTCTGAACTTGGTTACAGAAGGTAACAAACACAGAGTGTGACTCGTCCTTGTGTCTTAAGAACTTTACCCATGTCCATCTGCTATAGTCATCTACGATTACTAACCCATACTTCTTGCCACTGACAGAAGCAGTTTTAACTGGTCCAAATAAGTCAATGTGCAGAAGTTCTAATGGCTTAGAGGTAGAAACAACATTTTTGGATTTAAAAGAGGGTTTTGCAAATTTGCCTTTCTGACATGCTTCACACAGAGCATCTGAATTGAACTTCAAATTTGGAAGTCCTCTGACCAGATTGAGTTTGTTAATCTGAGATATTCTTCTCATACTAACATGTCCCAATCTTCTGTGCCAGATCCATTGCTCGTTGTTAACAGACAGAAGACATTTTACGTTCTGACTCTTAAGTTCAGAAAGTTTGATTTTGTAAATGTTGTTTTTCCTCTTACCATTAAATAGGATAGTCCCATCTTTCTGACTAACAGCTTTACATGATTTTTGATTAAAGATTATATCATAACCGTTATCACTTAATTGACTTATGGATAACAGGTTATGCATCAATCCATCAACAAGCAGAACATTATTAATAGAGGGAAGATTTCCGTTACCTACAGTTCCAGAGCCAATTATCTTTCCCCTCTGATCGCCTCCAAAGCCAACGTGGCCTCCAGGCTTAAGTTCCAGGCTTTGGAACATATGCCTTCTTCCCGTCATGTGACGTGAGCAGCCAGAGTCCAGGTACCATGACTGGTGTTTCTGACTTGCTGCTAAAGATATCTGCAACATGTATTATTTTATCCTTAGGTACCCAGATCTTCTTGGGTCCTGATTTGTTAGTCTTACCAAAACTCTGGTTGAATTTTGGTTTCACAAAGTGATTACTACTAGTATATTTGATGTCATGTGTGTGACCATACACAAAGTGTGAATTTAGAGGAGTGTGTTTAATAACTAAATCCATGACATTTTTAGGTGTAGGAACCTTACCTAGGTATCCTATTCCTTTCCTGCCGTTTCCGCTAACTCCATAGATCATTGAAGCCATTCTGCTTCTATCTATGCTTTTAGCAAGGAACTTCTGGAAACTATGATCATACTCCTTGATGATCTCATCAGCGTTGCTGGGAGTTTCAGAAATTGGTACCTTCTGAGAGTTTTGTAAAGAGTTTTCTAATTTTAAAATTTTATCTCTCAGCTCAGAGTTTTCCAATTTGAGACTCTCAGACTTATTAGGGTCAGATTCAAGAGTCCTTTTCAGGTCTCTGAATTTAGCTCTAATCTGCTGATAACGTTCCAGAATTTCATTTAGGCTTTCAGCAAGTTCAGCCTTTGTAAAATTAACAGCGAAGTTAGGGAATACCTCTTCTGTGTCTGATTCTGAGTCTGAGTCAGAAGCTTCACTGTCATCTGGAATGTTAGCCATAAGCGCTATGTTCGCCCTTTCATCATCTGATTCTGAGTCAGCTTCAGACGAGTCAGAGTCATCCCATGTGGCCATGAGACTTTTCTTCTTCTCTCTTCCAAACTTCCTTTTTGGCTTTTCCCTCTGAAGCTTTGGACAGTCACTCTTGTAGTGACCTTGCTCATTGCACTCGTAGAAGATGATGTCTTTTGTATTTGGCTTCTTGCTACCTGAGGAGCCTTCAGATCTTCTGTATCCAGAGGAAGAATCTGTTCTTCTGTATCTGGAAGAAGACTCGTTCTGATCAGATCTTCTGGGATTCCTGAACTTCTTTTGTCTTTGCTTCCACAGTTGATTTACTCTTCTGGAGAGAAGAGAAAGCTCGTCTTCTTCTGATGAGGATCCATCAGATGTTTCTTCAACTGCCTGCAAAACTTTAGATTCAGATTTTCTGTTAGATTTCAAAGCTATAGGCTTACCTTGCTTCTGAGGCTCGTCAGCTTCCAGCTCTATCTCATGACTTCTGAGGGAGCTTATAAGTTCCTCCAGAGTGATTTTGTTGAGATCTTTCGCCAGCTTCAGAGCAGTAACCATAGGCCTCCACTGCTTGGGTAAACTTCTGATTATCTTCTTGACATGGTCAGCAGTAGAGTATCCCTTGTCCAGAACTTTGAGACCAGCTACCAGAATCTGGAATCTAGAGAACATAGTTTCAATGGATTCAGATTCTTCCATTTTAAACGCCTCATACTTCTGAATGAGCGCCAGAGCTTTTGTTTCCTTGACTTGAACATTGCCCTCATGCGTCATTCTGAGAGAATCAAAGATGTTCTTAGCTGTGTCTCTGTTGGAGATCTTCTCATACTCAGTATAGGAGATGGCACTGAGAAGAATGGTTCTGGCCTTATGGTGATTCTTGAAATCACGCTTTTGTTGATCAGTCATTGATTTTCTATCAATCTTCTGACCAGTTGCATTAACAGGGTGCGTGTATCCATCTGTCACCATATCCCACAGATCAGCATCATGTGCTAGAAAGAAGCTTTCAATTCTGTCTTTCCAGTAGTCAAAGTTTTCTCCATCAAAGACTGGAGGTTTGCCGCTGAATCTGTCTCTGTCCTCATTGGTGTCATTGCTGAAATGAGAGTTGTTTCCTGCCATAGTGTTTTTCTGACGCTGGATCTTTTACTGACACGGTTAAGTGTTTTAGCTCAGAACCAGGCGCTCTGATGCCAATTGAAGGGGTGAAAAACACAAGAAGGGGGGGTTGAATTGTAAAACTGGAAACTTAAAGCAAATGACAAGGTATTTTTATCCTGGTTCGTTTGATCTCAAACTACTCCAGTCCACCCGTTCAAGGTGATTTCGCCTCTCTCTCCAACGAGGTCTTAATTCACTATATTCAACTGAATACAAATCTGCTTTAGCAACTGCTAAAACCTTCTTGATTCAAACCACAATCCGGTTTGTCAAGGCAACACTTTCTTACAAAGGTATAAGCAAATGTGTGTGAATGTTTCTACAAAAACTATATCACAACTGTGATGTTTACACAAATGAAGCTTAGAATACTAGGATGCTAAACGCTAATAAAGTATCAGAGTTTGTTGGTTTAGCAAAACTTGTAGAGTGAAGATTATTGTTCAGCTTTTTGCGTGTAGAGAGTTTGGAAGCATTAGCCGTGATAATCTTCAAAGCTTGGTTTATATAGCACTTTGAGAAGATGAACGTTGAAGCAAATATTCTTGATTCAATGCTATTAACAAGCTTTCCTTTTTGAGCAGATCTTGTCTAGAATTATGCCGTTGGTATTGATTAGCTTTCAATGCACAGTACCGTTGCTTCTTCAATGCACGATCTGGCTTGGCTCATTCTGATTCTGCTTTGCTGCTGATGAACTAATTTGTTTCTGTATCAGAGTGTTTTACGCGCAGTTCTGTTCATCAAGCTTCAGCATGTGCAAGCGTTGATCATCTGATCTTGACGTTCTGATTCAGCAACTTCTGATGCTGATGCACAAACTCATATTCTGATGCTGAAAACGTGATCTTGCTTATTTTAATCAGCATATCTGCAAGTCAGAGCATAGTAATTTTAGGCAGCATATAATTCACTCATAAAATATTTAACTACTATATCTTTTCACTTTGTTATCATCAAAACTTAAATATAGGGTACTAGATTCAAACATTGTTCTAACAGTTTATTTGACGTTGTTGTTGTTGTTTATTTGACGTTGTTGTTGTTGTTGTTTATTTGACGTTGTTGTTGTTGTTATTTATTTGACGTTGTTGTTGTTGTTTATTGGACGTTGTTATTGTTGTTTATTTGACGTTGTTTTTGTTATTTTACGTTGTTGTTGTTGTATTTGTTGTTGTTGCTTATTTTACGTTGTTGTTATTGTTGCTATTTATTTGACGTTGTTGTTGTTGTTGTTTATTTGACGTTGTTGTTGTTGTTGTTGTTGTTTATTTGACGTTATTGTTGTTGTTGTTTATTTGACGTTATTGTTGTTGTTATATTTGTTATTGTTGTTATTGTTGTTGCTTATTTGACGTTGTTGTTATTCTTGTTGTTTATTTGACGTTGTTGTTGTTGTTATTCATTTGACGTTGTTGTTGTTGTTGTTTATTTGACGTTGTTGTTGTTGTTGTTCTTTATTTGACATTGTTGTTGTTGTTGTTTTTGTTGTTTATTTGACGTTGTTGTTGTTATTTATTTGACGTTGTTGTTGTTGTTGTTGTTGTTGTTTATTTGACGTTGTTGTTAACGTTGTTGTTATTGGTGTTTATTTGACGTTGTTGTTGTTGTTTATTTGACGTTGTTGTTGTTGACGTTGTTATTGTTGTTGTTTATTTGATGTTGTTATTGTTGTTGTTGACATAGTTGTTGTTGTTTATTTGACGTTGTTGTTGTTGCCGTTGTTGTTTATTTGACGCTGTTGTTGTTGTTTATTTGACGGTGTTGTTGTAGACGTTGTTGTTGTTGTTTATTGGACGTTGTTGTTGTTGTTTATTTGACATTGTTATTGTTGTTGACGGTGTTGTTGTTGTTGTTGTCTATTTGACATTGTTGTTGTTGTTATTTATTTGACGTTGTTGTTGTTGTTGTTAATTTTATTTGACGTTGTTGTTGTTGTTTATTGACGTTGTTGTTGTTGTTATTTATTTGACGTTGTTGTTTTTGTTATTGTTTATTTGACATTGTTGTTGTTGTTGTTGTTTATTTGACGTTGTTATTGTTGTTTATTTGACGTTGTTTTTGTTATTTGACGTTGTTGTTTTTGTTGTTATTGTTGTTGTTGTTGTTGTTGTTGTTGCTTAGTTGACGTTGTTGTTGTCGTTGTTTTTGTTGTTTATTTGACGTTGTTGTTGTTATTTATTTGACATTGTTGTTGTTGTTTATTTGACGTTGTTGTTGACGTTATTGTTGTTGTTGTTTATTTGACGTTGTCATTGTTGTTGTTGTTGTTTATTTAACGTTGTTGTTGTTGTTAACGTTGTTGTTGTTATTGTTTATTTGATGTTGTTGTTGTTGTTGTTGACATAGTTGTTGTTATTTATTTGACGTTGTTGTTGTTGTTGTTGTTGACGTTGTTGTTTATTTGACGTTGTTGTTGTTGTTTATTTGACGTTGTTGTTGTTGTTGTTGGCGTTGTTGTTGTTATTGTTTATTGAACGTTGTTGTTGTTTATTTGACATTGTTGTTGTTGTTGATGGTATTGTTATTGTTGTTGTTTATTTGAAATTGTTGTTGTTGTTGTTATTTATTTGACGTTGTTGTTGTTGTTATTTATTTGACGTTGTGGTTGTTTATTTGAAGTTGTTGTTTATTTGACGTTGTTGTTTATTTGACGTTGTTGTTGTTGTTGTTGTTTATTTGACGTTGTTGTTGTTATTTGAATTTGTTGTTGTTGTTGTATTTGTTGTTGTTGTTGTTGTTGTTGTTGTTTATTTGACGTTGTTGTTGTTGTTTATTTGACGTTATTGTTGTTGTTTATTTGACATTGTTATTGTTGTTGTTGTTGTTGTTGTTTATTTGACGTTGTTGTTGACGTTGTTATTGTTGTTGTTTATTTGACGTTGTTGTTGTTGTTGTTGTTTATTTGACGTTGTTAAAGTTGTTGACATAGTTGTTGTTGTCTTTGTTGTTTATTTGACGTTTTTATTGTTGTTGTTGTTTTTGTTGTTGTTATTGTTGGTGTTGTTGTTGTTTATTTGACGTTGTTGGTGTTGTTGTTGTTGTTTATTTGACGTTGTTGTTGTTGTTGTTTATTTGACGTTGTTGTTGTTGTTGTTTATTTGACGTTGTTGTTGTTGTTTATTTGACGTTGTTGTTGTTGTTTATTTAAAATTGTTGTTGTTGTTGTTGATGTTGTTGTTGTAGTTGTTTATTTGACGTTGTTGTTGTTGTTGTTGTTTATTTGATGTTGTTTTAGTTGTTGTTGTTTATTTGACGTTGTTGTTGTTTTTTATTTGACGTTGTTGTTGTTGACATTGTTGTTGTTGTTGTTTAATTGACGTTCTTGTTGTTGTTTTTTATTTGACGTTGTTGTTGTTGACATTGTTGTTCTTGTTGTTGTTGTTTATTTGACGTAGTTGTTGTTATTGACGTTGTTGTTGTTGTTGTTGTTTATTTGACGTTTTTGTTGTTGTTGATGTTGTTGTTGTTGTTGTTTTTTATTTGACGTTGTTGTTGTTGTTGTTGTTTATTTGACGTTGTTGTTGTTGTTATTGTTGTTGTTGTTGTTGTTAATTTGATGTTGTTGTTGTTGTTTATTTGACGTTGTTGTTGTTGTTGTTGTTGTTTATTTGACGTTGTTGTTGTTGTTATTTATTTGACGTTGTTGTTGTTGTTGTTTATTTGACGTTGTTGTTTATTTGACATTGTTGTTTATTTGACGTTGTTGTTGTTGTTGTTTATTTGACGTTGTTGTTGTTATTTAAAGTTGTTGTTGTTGTAGTTGTATTTGTTGTTGTTGTTGTTGTTGTTAATTTATTTGTTGTTGTTGTTGTTGTTTATTTGACGTTATTGTTGTTGTTTATTTGACGTTGTTATTGTTGTTGTTGTTGTTTATTTGACGTTGTTGTTGACGTTGTTGTTGTTTATTTGACGTTGTTGTTGACGTTGTTGTTGTTGTTTATTTGACATTGTTGTTGTTGTTGTTGTTGTTTATTAGACATTGCTAATGTTGTTGACATTGTTGTTGTTGTTTTTGTTGTTTATTTGACGATGTTGTTGTTGTTGTTGTTGTTAGTTTTGTTGTTGTTATTGTTGGTGTTGTTGTTGTTTATTTGACGTTGTTGTTGTTGTTGTTGTTGTTGTTTATTTGACGTTGTTGTTGTTGTTGTTTATTTGACGTTGTTGTTGTTGTTGTTTATTTGACGTTATTGTTGTTGTTTATTTGACGTTGTTGTTGTTGTTATTTATTTGACATTGTTGTTGTTGTTGTTGTTGACGTTGTTGTTATAGTTGTTTATTTGACGTTGTTGTTGTTGTTGTTGTTTATTTGATGTTGTTTTAGTTGTTGTTGTTTATTTGACGTTGTTGTTGTTTTTTATTTGACGTTGTTGTTGTTGACATTGTTGTTGTTGTTATTTATTTGATGTTGTTGTTGTTGTTTTTTATTTGATGTTGTTGTTGTTGACATTGTTGTTGTTGTTTATTTGACGTTGTTGTTGTTGTTGTTTATTTGACGTAGTTGTTGTTATTGACGTTGTTGTTGTTGTTGTTGTTTATTTGACATTTTTGTTGTTGTTGATGTTGTTGTTGTTGTTGTTGTTTTTTATTTGACGTTGTTGTTGTTGTTGTTTATTTGACGTTGTTGTTGTTGTTATTGTTGTTGTTGTTATTAATTTGACGTTGTTGTTGTTGTTTATTTGACGTTGTTGTTGTTGTTGTTTATTTGACGTTGTTATTGTTGTTTATAGGACATTGTTTTTGTTGTTTAGTTGACGTTGTTTTTGTTATTTTACGTTGTTGTTGTTGTTGTTGTTGTATTTGTTGTTGTTGTTGTTGTTGCTTATTTGACGTTGTTGTTATTGTTGCTATTTATTTGTTGTTGTTGTTGTTAAATTTGTTACTGTTGTTATTGTTGTTGCTTATTTGACGTTGTTGTTATTGTTGTTGTTTATTTGACGTTGTTATTGTTGTTATTCATTTGACGTTGTTGTTGTTGTTGTTGTTTATTTGACGTTGTTGTTGTTGTTGTTGTTGTTTTTGTTCTTTATTTGACGTTGTTGTTGTTGTTGTTTTTGTTGATTATTTGACGTTGTTGTTGTTGTTGTTTATTTGACGTTGTTGTTGTTGTTGTTTATTAGATGTTGTTAATGTTGTTGACATTGTTGTTGTTGTTTTTGTTGTTTATTTGACGTTGTTGTTGTTGTTGTTGTTGTTATTTTTGTTGTTGTTATTGTTGGTGTTGTTGTTGTTTATTTGACGTTGTTGTTGTTGACATTGTTGTTGTTGTTGTTGTTTATTTGACGTTGTTGTTGTTGTTTTTTATTTGACGTTGTTGTTGTTGACATTGTTGTTGTTGTTGTTTATTTGACGTTGTTGTTGTTGTCGTTTATTTGACATTTTTGTTGTTGTTGATGTTGTTGTTGTTGTTGTTGTTTTTTATTTGACGTTGTTGTTGTTGTTGTTTATTTGACGTTGTTGTTGTTGTTGTTGTTAATTTGACGTTGTTGTTGTTGTTGTTGTTTATTTGACGTTGTTGTTGTTGTTTATTTGATGTTGTTGTTGTTGTTATTTATTTGACGTTGTTGATGTTGTTATTGTTTATTTGACGTTGTTGTTGTTGTTGTTGTTTATTTGACGTTGTTATTGTTTATCTGACGTTGTTTTTGTTATTTTACGTTGTTGTTGTTGTTGTATTTG
>OX451735.1:1339635200-1339642700 GCA_948472305.1 Vicia faba | reverse complement strand
CATAGTTGTTGTTATTTATTTGACGTTGTTGTTGTTGTTGTTGTTGTTGACGTTGTTGTTTATTTGACGTTGTTGTTGTTGTTTATTTGACGTTGTTGTTGTTGTTGTTGACGTTGTTGTTGTTATTGTTTATTGAACGTTGTTGTTGTTTATTTGACATTGTTGTTGTTGTTGATGGTGTTGTTATTGTTGTTGTTTATTTGAAATTGTTGTTGTTGTTGTTATTTATTTGACGTTGTTGTTGTTGTTGTTTATTTGACGTTGTGGTTGTTTTTTTGACGTTGTTGTTTATTTGACATTGTTGTTTATTTGACGTTGTTGTTTATTTGACGTTGTTGTTGTTGTTTATTTGACGTTGTTGTTGTTATTTGAAGTTGTTGTTGTTGTTGTATTTGTTGTTGTTGTTGTTGTTGTTGTTTATTTGACGTTGTTGTTGTTGTTTATTTGACGTTATTGTTGTTGTTTATTTGACATTGTTATTGTTGTTGTTGTTGTTGTTGTTTATTTGACGTTGTTGTTGACGTTGTTATTGTTGTTGTTTATTTGACGTTGTTGTTGTTGTTGTTTATTTGACGTTGTTAATGTTGTTGACATAGTTGTTGTTGTTTTGGTTGATTATTTGACGTTTTTATTGTTGTTGTTGTTTTTGTTGTTGTTATTGTTGGTGTTGTTGTTGTTTATTTGACGTTGTTGTTGTTGTTGTTGTTGTTGTTTATTTGACGTTGTTGTTGTTGTTGTTGTTTATTTGACGTTGTTGTTGTTGTTGTTTATTTGACATTGTTGTTGTTGTTTATTTGACGTTGTTGTTGTTGTTTATTTAAAATTGTTGTTGTTGTTGTTGACGTTGTTGTTGTAGTTGTTTATTTGACGTTGTTGTTGTTGTTGTTTATTTGATGTTGTTTTAGTTGTTGTTGTTTATTTGACGTTGTTGTTGTTTTTTATTTGACGTTGTTGTTGTTGACATTGTTGTTGTTGTTGTTTAATTGACGTTCTTGTTGTTGTTTATTATTTGACGTTGTTGTTGTTGACATTGTTGTTCTTGTTGTTGTTGTTTATTTGACGTAGTTGTTGTTATTGACGTTGTTGTTGTTGTTGTTGTTGTTGTTTATTTGACGTTTTTGTTGTTGTTGATGTTGTTGTTGTTGTTGTTTTTTATTTGACGTTGTTGTTGTTGTTGTTGTTTATTTGACGTTGTTGTTGTTGTTATTGTTGTTGTTGTTGTTGTTAATTTGATGTTGTTGTTGTTGTTTATTTGACGTTGTTGTTGTTGTTGTTGTTTATTTGACGTTGTTGTTGTTGTTATTTATTTGACGTTGTTGTTGTTGTTGTTGTTTATTTGACGTTGTTGTTTATTTGACATTGTTGTTTATTTGACGTTGTTGTTGTTGTTTTTTATTTGACGTTGTTGTTGTTATTTAAAGTTGTTGTTGTTGTTGTATTTGCTGTTGTTGTTGTTGTTGTTAATTTATTTGTTGTTGTTGTTGTTGTTGTTTATTTGACGTTATTGTTGTTGTTTATTTGACGTTGTTATTATTGTTGTTGTTGTTTATTTGACGTTGTTGTTGACGTTGTTGTTGTTTATTTGACGTTGTTGTTGACGTTGTTGTTGTTGTTGTTTATTTGACATTGTTGTTGTTGTTGTTTTTTATTAGACATTGCTAATGTTGTTGACATTGTTGTTGTTGTTTTTGTTGTTTATTTCACGATGTTGTTGTTGTTGTTGTTAATTTTGTTGTTGTTATTGTTGGTGTTGTTGTTGTTTATTTGACGTTGTTGTTGTTGTTGTTGTTGTTTATTTGACGTTGTTGTTGTTGTTGTTGTTTATTTGACGTTGTTGTTGTTGTTTATTTGACGTTATTGTTGTTGTTTATTTGACGTTGTTGTTGTTGTTATTTATTTGACATTGTTGTTGTTGTTGTTGTTGTTGACGTTGTTGTTATAGTTGTTTATTTGACGTTGTTGTTGTTGTTGTTGTTGTTTATTTGATGTTGTTTTAGTTGTTGTTGTTTATTTGACGTTGTTGTTGTTTTTTATTTGACGTTGTTGTTGTTTTTTATTTGACGTTGTTGTTGTTGTTTTTTATTTGACGTTGTTGTTGTTGACATTGTTGTTGTTGTTGTTTATTTGACGTTGTTGTTGTTGTTGTTTATTTGACGTAGTTGTTGTTATTGACGTTGTTGTTGTTGTTGTTGTTTATTTGACATTTTTGTTGTTGTTGATGTTGTTGTTGTTGTTGTTGTTTTTTATTTGACGTTGTTGTTATTGTTGTTTATTTGACGTTGTTGTTGTTGTTGTTGTTGTTGTTGTTGTTGTTGTTAATTTGACGTTGTTGTTGTTGTTTATTTGACGTTGTTGTTGTTGTTGTTGTTTATTTGACGTTGTTGTTGTTGTTGTTTATTTGACGTTGTTATTGTTGTTTATAGGACGTTGTTTTTGTTGTTTATTTGACGTTGTTTTTGTTATTTTACGTTGTTGTTGTTGTTGTATTTGTTGTTGTTGTTGTTGTTGCTTATTTGACGTTGTTGTTATTGTTGCTATTTATTTGTTGTTGTTGTTGTTAAATTTGTTACTGTTGTTATTGTTGTTGCTTATTTGACGTTGTTGTTATTGTTGTTGTTTATTTGACGTTGTTGTTGTTGTTATTCATTTGACGTTGTTGTTGTTGTTGTTTATTTGACGTTGTTGTTGTTGTTATTGTTGTTGTTTTTGTTCTTTATTTGACGTTGTTGTTGTTGTTGTTTTTGTTGTTTATTTGACGTTGTTGTTGACGTTGTTGTTGTTGTTTATTTGACGTTGTTGTTGTTGTTGTTTATTAGATGTTGTTAATGTTGTTGACATTGTTGTTGTTGTTTTTGTTGTTTATTTGACGTTGTTGTTGTTGTTGTTGTTATTTTTGTAGTTGTTATTATTGGTGTTGTTGTTGTTTATTTGACGTTGTTGTTGTTGACATTGTTGTTGTTGTTGTTGTTTATTTGACGTTGTTGTTGTTGTTGTTTTTTATTTGACGTTGTTGTTGTTGACATTGTTGTTGTTGTTGTTTATTTGACGTTGTTGTTGTTGTCGTTTATTTGACGTAGTTGTTGTTATTGACGTTGTTGTTGTTGTTTATTTGACATTTTTGTTGTTGTTGATGTTGTTGTTGTTGTTGTTTTTTATTTGACGTTGTTGTTGTTGTTGTTGTTTATTTGACGTTGTTGTTGTTGTTGTTGTTAATTTGACGTTGTTGTTGTTGTTGTTGTTTATTTGACGTTGTTGTTGTTGTTTATTTGATGTTGTTGTTGTTGTTATTTATTTGACGTTGTTGTTGTTGTTATTGTTTATTTGACGTTGTTGTTGTTGTTGTTGTTTATTTGACGTTGTTATTGTTTATTTGACGTTGTTTTTGTTATTTTACGTTGTTGTTGTTGTTGTTGTATTTGTTGTTGTTGTTGTTGTTGTTGCTTATTTGACGTTGTTGTTATTGTTGCAATTTATTTGACGTTGTTATTGTTGTTGTTTATTTGACGTTGTTGTTGTTGTTGTTTATTTGACGTTATGGTTGTTGTTGTTTATTTGACTTTGTTGTTGTTGTTGTTGTTATATTTGTTGTTGTTGTTATTGTTGTTGCTTATTTGACGTTGTTGTTATTGTTGTTGTTTATTTTACGTTGTTGTTGTTGTTATTCATTTGACGTTGTTGTTGTTGTTGTTTATTTGACGTTGTTGTTGTTGTTGTTGTTCTTTATTTGACGTTGTTGTTGTTGTTGTTGTTGTTGTTTTTGTTATTTATTTGACGTTGTTGATGTTATTTATTTGACGTTGTTGTTGTTGTTGTTTATTTGACGTTGTTGTTGTTGTTATTTATTTGACGTTGTTATCGTTGTTGTTAATGTTGTTGACATTGTTGTTGTTGTTTTTGTTGTTGTTGTTGTTGTTTATTCGATGTTGTTATTGTTGTTGTTGTTGTTGTTGTTGTTGTTGTTTATTTGACGTTGTTGTTGTTGTTGTTATTTTTGTTATTGTTATGGTCGGTGTTGTTGTTGTTTATTTGACGTTGTTGTTGTGGTTTTTTATTTGACGTTGTTGTTGTTGTTGTTGTTTATTTGACGTTGTTGTTGTTGTTGTTTATTTGACGTTGTTGTTGTTGTTGTTTATTTGACAATTTTGTTGTTGTTGTTGTTGTTGACGTTGTTGTTGTAGTTGTTTATTTGACGTTGTTGTTGTTGTTGTTGTTGTTGTTTATTTGATGTTGTTTTAGTTGTTGTTGTTTATTTGACGTTGTTGTTGCTTTTTATTTGACGTTGTTGTTGTTGACATTGTTGTTATTGTTGTTTATTTGACGTTGTTGTTGTTGTTTTTTATTTAACGTTGTTGTTGTTGACATTGTTGTTGTTGTTGTTTATTTGACGTTGTTATTGTTGTTGTTTATTTGACGTAGTTGTTGTTATTGTTGTTGTTGTTATTAATTTGATGTTGTTGTTTATTTGACGTTGTTGTTGTTGTTTATTTGACGTTGTTGTTGTTTTTATTTATTTGACGTTGTTGTTGTTGTTGTTGTTGTTTATTGGACGTTGTTATTGTTGTTTATTTGACGTTGTTTTTGTTATTTTACGTTGTTGTTGTTGTTGTATTTGTTGTTGTTGTTGCTTATTTTACGTTGTTGTTATTGTTGCTATTTATTTGACGTTGTTGTTGTTGTTGTTGTTTATTTGACGTTGTTGTTGTTGTTGTTTATTTGACGTTATTGTTGTTGTTGTTTATTTGACGTTGTTGTTGTTGTTATATTTGTTATTGTTGTTATTGTTGTTGCTTATTTGACGTTGTTGTTATTCTTGTTGTTTATTTGACGTTGTTGTTGTTGTTATTCATTTGGCGTTGTTGTTGTTGTTGTTTATTTGACGTTGTTGTTGTTGTTGTTCTTTATTTGACGTTGTTGTTGTTGTTGTTTTTGTTGTTTATTTGACGTTGTTGTTGTTATTTATTTGACGTTGTTGTTGTTGTTGTTTATTTGACGTTGTTGTTATTGGTGTTTATTTGACGTTGTTGTTGTTTATTTGACGTTGTTGTTGTTGTTGACGTTGTTATTGTTGTTGTTTATTTGATGTTGTTATTGTTGTTGTTGACATAGTTTTTGTTGTTGTTTATTTGACGTTGTTGTTGTTGTCGTTGTTGTTTATTTGACGCTGTTGTTGTTGTTGTTTATTTGACGTTGTTGTTGTAGACGTTGTTGTTGTTGTTTATTGGACGTTGTTGTTGTTGTTTATTTGACATTGTTATTGTTGTTGACGGTGTTGTTGTTGTTGTTGTTTATTTGACATTGTTGTTGTTGTTATTTATTTGACGTTGTTGTTGTTGTTGTTAATTTTATTTGACGTTGTTGTTGTTGTTGTTTATTTGACGTTGTTGTTGTTGTTGTTGTTGTTTTTTATTGACGTTGTTGTTGTTGTTATTTATTTGACGTTGTTATTTTTGTTATTGTTTATTTGACATTGTTGTTGTTGTTGTTGTTTATTTGACGTTGTTATTGTTGTTTATTTGACGTTGTTTTTGTTATTTCACATTGTTGTTGTTGTTGTTTATTTGACGTTGTTGTTGTTGTTGTTGTTTATTTGACGTTGTTGTTGTTGTTGTATTTGTTATTGTTGTTATTGTTGTTGCTTATTTGACGTTGTTGTTATTGTTGTTGTTTATTTGACGTTGTTGTTGTTGTTATTCATTTGACGTTGTTGTTGTTGTTATTTATTTGACGTTGTTGTTGTTGTTCTTCATTTGACGTTGTTGTTGTCGTTGTTTTTGTTGTTTATTTGACGTTGTTGTTGTTATTTATTTGACGTTGTTGTTGTTGTTTATTTGACGTTGTTGTTGACGTTATTGTTGTTGTTGTTTATTTGACATTGTCATTGTTGTTGTTGTTGTTTATTTAACGTTGTTGTTGTTGTTGTTGACGTTGTTGTTGTTATTGTTTATTTGATGTTGTTGTTGTTGTTGTCGACATAGTTGTTGTTATTTATTTGACGTTGTAGTTGTTGTTGTTGTTTATTTGACATTGTTGTTGTTGTTTATTTGACATTGTTATTGTTGTTGTTGTTGTTGTTTATTTGACGTTGTTGTTGTTGTTGACAGTGTTGTTGTTGTTGTTTATTTGACGTTGTTGTTGTTGTTGTTGATGTTGTTGTTGTTATTGTTTATTAAACGTTGTTGTTGTTTATTTGACATTGTTGTTGTTGTTGATGGTGTTGTTATTGTTGTTGTTGTTTATTTGACGTTGTTGTTGTTGTTTATTTGACGTTGTTGTTGTTGTTTATTTAAAATTGTTGTTGTTGTTGTTGACCTTGTTGTTGTAGTTGTTTATTTGTTGTTGTTGTTGTTGTTGTTTATTTGATGTTGTTTTAGTTGTTGTTGTTTATTTGACGTTGTTGTTGTTTTTTATTTGACATTGTTGTTGTTGACATTGTTGTTGTTGTTGTTTAATTGACGTTCTTGTTGTTGTTTTTTATTTGACGTTGTTGTTGTTGACATTGTTGTTCTTGTTGTTGTTGTTTATTTGACGTAGTTGTTGTTATTGACGTTGTTGTTGTTGTTGTTTATTTGACGTTTTTGTTGTTGTTGATGTTGTTGTTGTTGTTGTTTTTTATTTGACGTTGTTGTTGTTGTTGTTGTTGTTTATTTGACGTTGTTGTTGTTGTTATTGTTGGTGTTGTTGTTAATTTGATGTTGTTGTTGTTGTTGTTTATTTGACGTTGTTGTTGTTGTTGTTTATTTGACGTTGTTGTTGTTGTTATTTATTTGACGTTGTTGTTGTTGTTTATTTGACGTTGTTGTTTATTTGACATTGTTGTTTATTTGACATTGTTGTTGTTGTTGTTTATTTGACGTTGTTGTTGTTATTTAAAGTTGTTGTTGTTGTTGTATTTGTTGTTGTTGTTGTTGTTAATTTATTTTTTGTTGTTGTTGTTGTTTATTTGACGTTATTGTTGTTGTTTATTTGACGTTGTTATTGTTGTTTGTGTTGTTTATTTGACGTTGTTGTTGACGTTGTTGTTGTTTATTTGACGTTGTTGTTGACGTTGTTGTTGTTGTTGTTTATTTGACATTGTTGTTGTTGTTGTTGTTTATTAGACATTGCTAATGTTGTTGACATTGTTGTTGTTGTTTTTGTTGTTTATTTGACGATGTTGTTGTTGTTGTTGTTAGTTTTGTTGTTGTTATTGTTGGTGTTGTTGTTGTTTATTTGACGTTGTTGTTGTTGTTGTTGTTTATTTGACGTTGTTGTTGTTGTTGTTTATTTGACGTTGTTGTTGTTGTTGTTTATTTGACGTTATTGTTGTTGTTCATTTGACGTTGTTGTTGTTGTTATTTATTTGACATTGTTGTTGTTGTTGTTGTTGACGTTGTTGTTATAGTTGTTTATTTGACGTTGTTGTTGTTGTTGTTGTTTATTTGATGTTGTTTTAGTTGTTGTTGTTTATTTGACGTTGTTGTTGTTGACATTGTTGTTGTTGTTGTTTATTTGACGTTGTTG
>OX451735.1:1339617700-1339630200 GCA_948472305.1 Vicia faba | reverse complement strand
GTTGTTGTTGTTGTTTATTTAACGTTGTTGTTGTTGTTTTTTATTTGACGTTGTTGTTGTTGACATTGTTGTTGTTGTTGTTTATTTGACGTTGTTGTTGTTGTCGTTTATTTGACGTAGTTGTTGTTATTGACGTTGTTGTTGTTGTTGTTGTTTATTTGACATTTTTGTTGTTGTTGATGTTGTTGTTGTTGTTGTTTTTTATTTGACGTTGTTGTTGTTGTTGTTGTTTATTTGACGTTGTTGTTGTTGTTGTTGTTAATTTGACGTTGTTGTTGTTGTTGTTGTTTATTTGACGTTGTTGTTGTTGTTGTTGTTTATTTGATGTTGTTGTTGTTGTTATTTATTTGACGTTGTTGTTGTTGTTATTTATTATTTGACGTTGTTGTTGTTGTTGTTTATTTGACGTTGTTATTGTTTATTTGACGTTGTTTTTGTTATTTTACATTGTTGTTGTTGTTGTATTTGTTGTTGTTGTTGTTGTTGCTTATTTGACGTTGTTGTTATTGTTGCTATTTATTTGACGTTGTTATTGTTGTTGTTTATTTGACGTTGTTGTTGTTGTTGTTTATTTGACGTTATGGTTGTTGTTGTTTATTTGACTTTGTTGTTGTTGTTGTTATATTTGTTGTTGTTGTTATTGTTGTTGCTTATTTGACGTTGTTGTTATTGTTGTTGTTTATTTGACGTTGTTGTTGTTGTTATTCATTTGACGTTGTTGTTGTTGTTGTTGTTTATTTGACGTTGTTGTTGTTGTTGTTGTTGTTCTTTATTTGACGTTGTTGTTGTTGTTGTTTTTGTTGTTTATTTGACGTTGTTGTTGTTATTTATTTGACGTTGTTGTTGTTGTTGTTTATTTGACGTTGTTGTTAACGTTGTTGTTGTTGGTGTTTATTTGACGTTGTTGTTGTTGTTGTTTATTTGACGTTGTTGTTAACGTTGTTGTTGTTGGTGTTTATTTGACGTTGTTGTTGTTGTTGTTTATTTGACGTTGTTGTTGTTGTTGACGTTGTTATTGTTGTTGTTTATTTGATGTTGTTATTGTTGTTGTTGACATAGTTGTTGTTGTTTATTTGACGTTGTTGTTTTTGTTGTTGCCGTTGTTGTTTATTTGACGTTGTTGTTGTTGATGATTTGACGTTGTTATTGTTGTTGTTGACGTTGTTGTTGTTGTTGTTGTTTATTGGATGTTATTGTTGTTGTTTATTTGACATTGTTATTGTTGTTGACGGTGTTGTTGTTGTTGTTGTTTATTTGACATTGTTGTTGTTGTTATTTATTTAACGTTGTTGTTGTTGTTAATTTTATTTGACGTTGTTGTTGTTGTTGTTAATTTGACGTTGTTGTTGTTGTTGTTGTTTATTTGACGTTGTTGTTGTTGTTTATTTGACGTTGTTGTTGTTGTTTATTTAACGTTGTTGTTGTTGTTATTTATTTGACGTTGTTGTTGTTGTTTATTTAACGTTGTTGTTGTTGTTATTTATTTGATGTTGTTGTTGTTGTTATTGTTTATTTGGCGTTCTTGTTGTTTATTTGACGTTGTTATTGTTGTTTATTTGACGTTGTTTTTGTTATTTGACGTTGTTGTTGTTGTATTAGTTGTTGTTGTTGTTGCTTATTTGACGTTGTGGTTATTGTTGCTATTTATTTGACGTTGTTGTTGTTGTTGTTGTTGTTTATTTGACGTTGTTGTTGTTGTTGTTTATTTGACGTTGTTGTTGTTGTTGTATTTTTTATTGTTGTTTTTGTTGTTGCTTATTTGACGTTGTTGTTATTGTTGTTGTTTATTTACCGTTGTTGTTGTTGTTGTTATTCATTTGACATTGTTGTTGTTGTTGTTGTTTATTTGACGTTGTTGTTGTTGTTCTTCATTTGACGTTGTTGTTGTCGTTGTTTTTCTTGTTTATTTGACGTTGTTGTTGTTATTTATTTGACGTTGTTGTTGTTGTTTATTTGACGTTGTTGTTGTTGTTTATTTGACGTTGTCGTTGTTGTTGTTGTTGTTTATTTGACGTTGTTGTTGTTGTTGACGTTGTTGTTGTTGTTGACGTTGTTGTTGTTATTGTTTATTTGATGTTGTTGTTGTTGTTGACGTTGTTGTTTATTTGACGTTGTTGTTGTTGTTTATTTGACGTTGTTGTTGTTATTTATTTGACGTTGTTGTTGTTGTTGTTGACTTTGTTGTTGTTGTTGTTTATTGGACGTTGTTGTTGTTGTTGTTTATTTGACATTGTTGTTGTTGTTGACGGTGTTGTTATTATTGTTGTTTATTTGACATTATTGTCGTTGTTATTATTTATTTGACGTTGTTGTTGTTGTTTATTTGACGTTGTTGTTGTTGTTTATTTGACGTTGTTGTTATTGTTTATTTGACGTTGTTGTTGTTATTTGAAGTTGTTGTTGTTGTTGTATTTGTTGTTGTTGTTGTTGTTGTTTATTTGACGTTGTTGTCGTTGTTTATTTGACGTTATTATTGTTGTTTATTTTACATTGTTATTGTT
Source organism: Vicia faba (assembly GCA_948472305.1). Taxonomy (NCBI): domain Eukaryota; kingdom Viridiplantae; phylum Streptophyta; class Magnoliopsida; order Fabales; family Fabaceae; genus Vicia; species Vicia faba. The sequence goes on along the minus strand of OX451735.1, from coordinate 1,339,627,699 downwards.
GTTGTTGTTGTTGTTGTTGTTTATTTGACATTGTTGTTGACGTTGTTGTTGTTGTTGTTTATTTGACGTTGTTGTTATTGTTGTTTATTTGACGTTGTTAATGTTGTTGACATAGTTATTGTTGTTTTTGTTGTTTATTTGACGTTGTTATTGTTGTTGTTGGTGTAGTTGTTGTTTATTTGACGTTGTTGTTGTTGTTTATTTGACGTTGTTGTTGTTGTTGTTTATTTGACGTTGTTGTTGTTGTTGTTTATTTGACGTTGTTGTTGTTGTTTATTTGATGTTGTTGTTGTTGTTGTTTATTTGACATTGTTGTTGTTGTTGTTGACGTTATTGTTGTAGTTGTTTATTTGACGTTGTTGTTGTTGTTGTTGTTTATTTGATGCTGTTTTAGTTGTTGTTGTTTATTTGACGTTGTTGTTGTTTTTTATTTGACGTTGTTGTTGTTGACATTGTTGTTGTTGTTGTTCTTTATTTGACGTTCTTGTTGTTGTTTTTTATTTGACGTTGTTGTTGTTGACATTTTTGTTGTTGTTGTTTATTTGACGTAGTTGTTGTTATTGACGTTGTTGTTGTTCTTGTTGTTTATTTGACATTTTTGTTGTTGTTGATGTTGTTGTTGTTGTTGTTTTTTAATTGACGTTGTTGTTGTTGTTTATTTGACGTAGTTGTTGTTATTGACGTTGTTGTTGTTCTTGTTGTTTATTTGACATTTTTGTTGTTGTTGATGTTGTTGTTGTTGTTGTTTTTTAATTGACGTTGTTGTTGTTGTTTATTTGACGTTGTTGTTGTTGATGTTTATTTGACGTTGTTGTTGTTGTTGTTTATTTGACGTTGTTGTTGTTGTTGTTTATTTGATGTTGTTATTTATTTGACGTTGTTGTTGTTGTTATTGTTTATTTGACGTTGTTGTTGTTGTTGTTGTTTATTTGACGTTGTTATTGTTGTTTATTGGACGTTGTTATTGTTGTTTATTTGACGTTGTTTTTGTTATTTTACGTTGTTGTTGTTGTTGTTGTTGTATTTGTTGTTGTTGTTGTTGTTGTTGTTGCTTATTTGACGTTGTTGTTATTGTTGCTATTTATTTGACGTTGTTATTGTTGTTGTTTATTTCACGTTGTTGTTGTTGTTGTTGTTGTTTATTTGACGTTATTGTTGTTGTTGTTTATTTGACGTTGTTGCTGTTGTTGTTATATTTGTTATTGTTGTTATTATTGTTGCTTATTTGACGTTGTTGTTATTGTTGTTGTTTATTTGACGTTGTTGTTGTTGTTATTCATTTGACGTTGTTGTTGTTGTTTATTTGACGTTGTTGTTGTTGTTGTTGTTTATTTGACGTTGTTGTTAACATTGTTGTTGTTGGTGTTTATTTGATGTTGTTGTTGTTTATTTGACGTTGTTGTTGACGTTTTTATTGTTGTTGTTGTTATTGTTGTTGTTGACATAGTTGTTGTTGTTTATTTGACGTTGTTGTTGTTGTTGCCGTTGTTGTTTATTTGACGTTGTTGTTGTTTATTTGACGTTGTTGTTGTTGTTATTGTTGTTATTGTTGTTGCTTATTTGACGTTGTTGTTATTGTTGTTGTTTATTTGACGTTGTTGTTGTTGTTATTCATTTGACGTTGTTGTTGTTGTTTATTTGACGTTGTTGTTGTTCTTCATTTGACGTTGTTGTTGTTGTTGTTTTCGTTGTTTATTTGACGTTGTTGTTGTTATTTATTTGACGTTGTTGTTGTTGTTGTTTATTTGACGTTGTTGTTGTTGTTTATTTGACGTTGTCGTTGTTGTTGTTGTTTATTTGACGTTGTTGTTGTTATTGTTTATTTGATGTTGTTGTTGTTGTTGTTGACATAGTTGTTGTTGTTTATTTGACGTTGTTGTTGTTGTTATTGTTGTTGTTGTTGTTGTTGTTAATTTGATGTTGTTGTTGTTGTTTATTTGACGTTGTTGTTGTTGTTTATTTGACGTTGTTGTTGTTGTTATTTATTTGACGTTGTTGTTGTTGTTGTTTATTTGACGTTGTTGTTTATTTGACATTGTTGTTTATTTGACGTTGTTGTTGTTGTTTATTTGACGTTGTTATTGTTATTGTTGGTGTAGTTGTTGTTTATTTGACGTTGTTGTTGTTGTTGTTTATTTGACGTTGTTGTTGTTGTTGTTTATTTGACGTTGTTGTTGTTGTTGTTTATTTGACGTTGTTGTTGTTGTTTATTTGATGTTGTTGTTGTTGTTGTTTATTTGACATTGTTGTTGTTGTTGTTGACGTTATTGTTGTAGTTGTTTATTTGACGTTGTTGTTGTTGTTGTTGTTGTTTATTTGATGTTGTTTTAGTTGTTGTTGTTTATTTGACGTTGTTGTTGTTTTTTATTTGACGTTGTTGTTGTTGACATTGTTGTTGTTGTTGTTCTTTATTTGACGTTCTTGTTGTTGTTTTTTATTTGACATTGTTGTTGTTGACATTTTTGTTGTTGTTGTTTATTTGACGTAGTTGTTGTTATTGACGTTGTTGTTGTTCTTGTTGTTTATTTGACATTTTTGTTGTTGTTGATGTTGTTGTTGTTGTTGTTTTTTAATTGACGTTGTTGTTGTTGTTTATTTGACGTTGTTGTTGTTGATGTTTATTTGACGTTGTTGTTGTTGTTGTTTATTTGACGTTGTTGTTGTTGTTGTTTATTTGATGTTGTTATTTATTTGACGTTGTTGTTGTTGTTATTGTTTATTTGACGTTGTTGTTGTTGTTGTTGTTTATTTGACGTTGTTATTGTTGTTTATTGGACGTTGTTATTGTTGTTTATTTGACGTTGTTTTTGTTATTTTACGTTGTTGTTGTTGTTGTTGTTGTATTTGTTGTTGTTGTTGTTGTTGTTGTTGCTTATTTGACGTTGTTGTTATTGTTGCTATTTATTTGACGTTGTTATTGTTGTTGTTTATTTCACGTTGTTGTTGTTGTTGTTGTTTATTTGACGTTATTGTTGTTGTTGTTTATTTGACGTTGTTGCTGTTGTTGTTATATTTGTTATTGTTGTTATTATTGTTGCTTATTTGACGTTGTTGTTATTGTTGTTGTTTATTTGACGTTGTTGTTGTTATTCATTTGACGTTGTTGTTGTTGTTTATTTGACGTTGTTGTTGTTGTTGTTTATTTGACGTTGTTGTTAACGTTGTTGTTGTTGTTGTTTATTTGACGTTGTTGTTGTTGTTGTTTATTTGACGTTATGGTTGTTGTTGTTTATTTGACTTTGTTGTTGTTGTTGTTATATTTGTTGTTGTTGTTATTGTTGTTGCTTATTTGACGTTGTTGTTATTGTTGTTGTTTATTTGACGTTGTTGTTGTTGTTATTCATTTGACGTTGTTGTTGTTGTTGTTGTTTATTTGACGTTGTTGTTGTTGTTGTTGTTGTTCTTTATTTGACGTTGTTGTTGTTGTTGTTTTTGTTGTTTATTTGACGTTGTTGTTGTTATTTATTTGACGTTGTTGTTGTTGTTGTTTATTTGACGTTGTTGTTAACGTTGTTGTTGTTGGTGTTTATTTGACGTTGTTGTTGTTGTTGTTTATTTGACGTTGTTGTTAACGTTGTTGTTGTTGGTGTTTATTTGACGTTGTTGTTGTTGTTGTTTATTTGACGTTGTTGTTGTTGTTGACGTTGTTATTGTTGTTGTTTATTTGATGTTGTTATTGTTGTTGTTGACATAGTTGTTGTTGTTTATTTGACGTTGTTGTTTTTGTTGTTGCCGTTGTTGTTTATTTGACGTTGTTGTTGTTGATGATTTGACGTTGTTATTGTTGTTGTTGACGTTGTTGTTGTTGTTGTTGTTTATTGGATGTTATTGTTGTTGTTTATTTGACATTGTTATTGTTGTTGACGGTGTTGTTGTTGTTGTTGTTTATTTGACATTGTTGTTGTTGTTATTTATTTAACGTTGTTGTTGTTGTTAATTTTATTTGACGTTGTTGTTGTTGTTGTTAATTTGACGTTGTTGTTGTTGTTGTTGTTTATTTGACGTTGTTGTTGTTGTTTATTTGACGTTGTTGTTGTTGTTTATTTAACGTTGTTGTTGTTGTTATTTATTTGACGTTGTTGTTGTTGTTTATTTAACGTTGTTGTTGTTGTTATTTATTTGATGTTGTTGTTGTTGTTATTGTTTATTTGGCGTTCTTGTTGTTTATTTGACGTTGTTATTGTTGTTTATTTGACGTTGTTTTTGTTATTTGACGTTGTTGTTGTTGTATTAGTTGTTGTTGTTGTTGCTTATTTGACGTTGTGGTTATTGTTGCTATTTATTTGACGTTGTTGTTGTTGTTGTTGTTGTTTATTTGACGTTGTTGTTGTTGTTGTTTATTTGACGTTGTTGTTGTTGTTGTATTTTTTATTGTTGTTTTTGTTGTTGCTTATTTGACGTTGTTGTTATTGTTGTTGTTTATTTACCGTTGTTGTTGTTGTTGTTATTCATTTGACATTGTTGTTGTTGTTGTTGTTTATTTGACGTTGTTGTTGTTGTTCTTCATTTGACGTTGTTGTTGTCGTTGTTTTTCTTGTTTATTTGACGTTGTTGTTGTTATTTATTTGACGTTGTTGTTGTTGTTTATTTGACGTTGTTGTTGTTGTTTATTTGACGTTGTCGTTGTTGTTGTTGTTGTTTATTTGACGTTGTTGTTGTTGTTGACGTTGTTGTTGTTATTGTTTATTTGATGTTGTTGTTGTTGTTGACGTTGTTGTTTATTTGACGTTGTTGTTGTTGTTTATTTGACGTTGTTGTTGTTATTTATTTGACGTTGTTGTTGTTGTTGTTGACTTTGTTGTTGTTGTTGTTTATTGGACGTTGTTGTTGTTGTTGTTTATTTGACATTGTTGTTGTTGTTGACGGTGTTGTTATTATTGTTGTTTATTTGACATTATTGTCGTTGTTATTATTTATTTGACGTTGTTGTTGTTGTTTATTTGACGTTGTTGTTGTTGTTTATTTGACGTTGTTGTTATTGTTTATTTGACGTTGTTGTTGTTATTTGAAGTTGTTGTTGTTGTTGTATTTGTTGTTGTTGTTGTTGTTGTTTATTTGACGTTGTTGTCGTTGTTTATTTGACGTTATTATTGTTGTTTATTTTACATTGTTATTGTTGTTGTTGTTGTTGTTGTTTATTTGACATTGTTGTTGACGTTGTTGTTGTTGTTGTTTATTTGACGTTGTTGTTATTGTTGTTTATTTGACGTTGTTAATGTTGTTGACATAGTTATTGTTGTTTTTGTTGTTTATTTGACGTTGTTATTGTTGTTGTTGGTGTAGTTGTTGTTTATTTGACGTTGTTGTTGTTGTTTATTTGACGTTGTTGTTGTTGTTGTTTATTTGACGTTGTTGTTGTTGTTGTTTATTTGACGTTGTTGTTGTTGTTTATTTGATGTTGTTGTTGTTGTTGTTTATTTGACATTGTTGTTGTTGTTGTTGACGTTATTGTTGTAGTTGTTTATTTGACGTTGTTGTTGTTGTTGTTGTTGTTTATTTGATGCTGTTTTAGTTGTTGTTGTTTATTTGACGTTGTTGTTGTTTTTTATTTGACGTTGTTGTTGTTGACATTGTTGTTGTTGTTGTTCTTTATTTGACGTTCTTGTTGTTGTTTTTTATTTGACGTTGTTGTTGTTGACATTTTTGTTGTTGTTGTTTATTTGACGTAGTTGTTGTTATTGACGTTGTTGTTGTTCTTGTTGTTTATTTGACATTTTTGTTGTTGTTGATGTTGTTGTTGTTGTTGTTTTTTAATTGACGTTGTTGTTGTTGTTTATTTGACGTAGTTGTTGTTATTGACGTTGTTGTTGTTCTTGTTGTTTATTTGACATTTTTGTTGTTGTTGATGTTGTTGTTGTTGTTGTTTTTTAATTGACGTTGTTGTTGTTGTTTATTTGACGTTGTTGTTGTTGATGTTTATTTGACGTTGTTGTTGTTGTTGTTTATTTGACGTTGTTGTTGTTGTTGTTTATTTGATGTTGTTATTTATTTGACGTTGTTGTTGTTGTTATTGTTTATTTGACGTTGTTGTTGTTGTTGTTGTTTATTTGACGTTGTTATTGTTGTTTATTGGACGTTGTTATTGTTGTTTATTTGACGTTGTTTTTGTTATTTTACGTTGTTGTTGTTGTTGTTGTTGTATTTGTTGTTGTTGTTGTTGTTGTTGTTGCTTATTTGACGTTGTTGTTATTGTTGCTATTTATTTGACGTTGTTATTGTTGTTGTTTATTTCACGTTGTTGTTGTTGTTGTTGTTGTTTATTTGACGTTATTGTTGTTGTTGTTTATTTGACGTTGTTGCTGTTGTTGTTATATTTGTTATTGTTGTTATTATTGTTGCTTATTTGACGTTGTTGTTATTGTTGTTGTTTATTTGACGTTGTTGTTGTTGTTATTCATTTGACGTTGTTGTTGTTGTTTATTTGACGTTGTTGTTGTTGTTGTTTATTTGACGTTGTTGTTAACATTGTTGTTGTTGGTGTTTATTTGATGTTGTTGTTGTTTATTTGACGTTGTTGTTGACGTTGTTATTGTTGTTGTTGTTATTGTTGTTGTTGACATAGTTGTTGTTGTTTATTTGACGTTGTTGTTGTTGTTGCCGTTGTTGTTTATTTGACGTTGTTGTTGTTTATTTGACGTTGTTGTTGTTGTTATTGTTGTTATTGTTGTTGCTTATTTGACGTTGTTGTTATTGTTGTTGTTTATTTGACGTTGTTGTTGTTGTTATTCATTTGACGTTGTTGTTGTTGTTTATTTGACGTTGTTGTTGTTCTTCATTTGACGTTGTTGTTGTTGTTGTTTTCGTTGTTTATTTGACGTTGTTGTTGTTATTTATTTGACGTTGTTGTTGTTGTTGTTTATTTGACGTTGTTGTTGTTGTTTATTTGACGTTGTCGTTGTTGTTGTTGTTTATTTGACGTTGTTGTTGTTATTGTTTATTTGATGTTGTTGTTGTTGTTGTTGACATAGTTGTTGTTGTTTATTTGACGTTGTTGTTGTTGTTATTGTTGTTGTTGTTGTTGTTGTTAATTTGATGTTGTTGTTGTTGTTTATTTGACATTGTTGTTGTTGTTTATTTGACGTTGTTGTTGTTGTTATTTATTTGACGTTGTTGTTGTTGTTGTTTATTTGACGTTGTTGTTTATTTGACATTGTTGTTTATTTGACGTTGTTGTTGTTGTTTATTTGACGTTGTTATTGTTATTGTTGGTGTAGTTGTTGTTTATTTGACGTTGTTGTTGTTGTTGTTTATTTGACGTTGTTGTTGTTGTTGTTTATTTGACGTTGTTGTTGTTGTTGTTTATTTGACGTTGTTGTTGTTGTTTATTTGATGTTGTTGTTGTTGTTGTTTATTTGACATTGTTGTTGTTGTTGTTGACGTTATTGTTGTAGTTGTTTATTTGACGTTGTTGTTGTTGTTGTTGTTGTTTATTTGATGTTGTTTTAGTTGTTGTTGTTTATTTGACGTTGTTGTTGTTTTTTATTTGACGTTGTTGTTGTTGACATTGTTGTTGTTGTTGTTCTTTATTTGACGTTCTTGTTGTTGTTTTTTATTTGACGTTGTTGTTGTTGACATTTTTGTTGTTGTTGTTTATTTGACGTAGTTGTTGTTATTGACGTTGTTGTTGTTCTTGTTGTTTATTTGACATTTTTGTTGTTGTTGATGTTGTTGTTGTTGTTGTTTTTTAATTGACGTTGTTGTTGTTGTTTATTTGACGTTGTTGTTGTTGATGTTTATTTGACGTTGTTGTTGTTGTTGTTTATTTGACGTTGTTGTTGTTGTTGTTTATTTGATGTTGTTATTTATTTGACGTTGTTGTTGTTGTTATTGTTTATTTGACGTTGTTGTTGTTGTTGTTGTTTATTTGACGTTGTTATTGTTGTTTATTGGACGTTGTTATTGTTGTTTATTTGACGTTGTTTTTGTTATTTTACGTTGTTGTTGTTGTTGTTGTTGTATTTGTTGTTGTTGTTGTTGTATTTGTTGTTGTTGTTATTGTTGTTGTTTATTTCACGTTGTTGTTGTTGTTGTTGTTTATTTGACGTTATTGTTGTTGTTGTTTATTTGACGTTGTTGCTGTTGTTGTTATATTTGTTATTGTTGTTATTATTGTTGCTTATTTGACGTTGTTGTTATTGTTGTTGTTTATTTGACGTTGTTGTTGTTGTTATTCATTTGACGTTGTTGTTGTTGTTTATTTGACGTTGTTGTTGTTGTTGTTTATTTGACGTTGTTGTTAACGTTGTTGTTGTTGGTGTTTATTTGATGTTGTTGTTGTTTATTTGACGTTGTTGTTGACGTTGTTATTGTTGTTGTTGTTATTGTTGTTGTTGACATAGTTGTTGTTGTTTATTTGACGTTGTTGTTGTTGTTGCCGTTGTTGTTTATTTGACGTTGTTGTTGTTTATTTGACGTTGTTGTTGTTGTTATTGTTGTTATTGTTGTTGCTTATTTGACGTTGTTGTTATTGTTGTTGTTTATTTGACGTTGTTGTTGTTGTTATTCATTTGACGTTGTTGTTGTTGTTTATTTGACGTTGTTGTTGTTCTTCATTTGACGTTGTTGTTGTTGTTGTTTTCGTTGTTTATTTGACGTTGTTGTTGTTATTTATTTGACGTTGTTGTTGTTGTTGTTTATTTGACGTTGTTGTTGTTGTTTATTTGACGTTGTCGTTGTTGTTGTTGTTTATTTGACGTTGTTGTTGTTATTGTTTATTTCATGTTGTTGTTGTTGTTGTTGACATAGTTGTTGTTGTTTATTTGACGTTGTTGTTGTTGTTATTGTTGTTGTTGTTGTTGTTGTTAATTTGATGTTGTTGTTGTTGTTTATTTGACGTTTTTGTTGTTGTTTATTTGACGTTGTTGTTGTTGTTATTTATTTGACGTTGTTGTTGTTGTTGTTTATTTGACGTTGTTGTTTATTTGACATTGTTGTTTATTTGACGTTGTTGTTGTTGTTTATTTGACGTTGTTGTTGTTATTTGAAGTTGTTGTTGTTGTTGTATTTGTTGTTGTTGTTGTTGTTGTTGTTTATTTGACGTTGTCGTTGTTGTTTATTTGACGTTATTGTTGTTGTTTATTTGACGTTGTTATTGTTGTTGTTGTTGTTTATTTGACGTTGTTGTTGTTGTTGTTTATTTGACATTGTTGTTGTTGTTGTTGTTGTCTATTAGACGTTGTTAATGTTGTTGACATTGTTGTTGTTGTTTTTGTTGTTTATTTGACGATGTTGTTGTTGTTGTTGTTGTTATTTTTGTCGTTTTTATTGTCGGTGTTGTTGTTGTTTATTTGACGTTGTTGTTGTTGTTGTTTATTTGACGTTGTTGTTGTTGTTGTTTATTTGACGTTGTTGTTGTTGTTTATTTGACGTTGTTGTTGTTGTTGTTTATTTGACGTTGTTGTTGTTGTTGTTTATTTGACATTGTTGTTGTTGTTGTTGTTGACGTTGTTGTTGTAGTTGTTTATTTGACGTTGTTGTTGTTGTTGTTGTTTATTTGATGTTGTTTTAGTTGTTGTTGTTTATTTCACGTTGTTGATGTTTTTTATTTGACGTTGTTTTTGTTGACATTGTTGTTGTTGTTGTTATTTATTTGACGTTGTTGTTGTTGTTTTTTATTTGACGTTGTTGTTGACATTGTTGTTGTTGTTGTTTATTTGACGTTGTTGTTGTTGTTGTTTATTTGACGTAGTTGTTGTTATTGACGTTGTTGTTGTTGTTGTTGTTTATTTGACATTTTTGTTGTTGTTGATGTTGTTGTTGTTGTTGTTGTTTTTTATTTGACGTTGTTGTTGTTGTTGTTTATTTGACGTTGTTGTTGTTATTGTTGTTGTTGTTGTTGTTAATTTGACGTTGTTGTTGTTGTTTATTTGACGTTGTTTATTTGACGTTGTTGTTGTTGTTGTTTATTTGACGTTGTTATTGTTGTTTATAGGACGTTGTTTTTGTTGTTTATTTGACGTTGTTTTTGTTATTTTACGTTGTTGTTGTTGTTGTATTTGT
>OX451735.1:1339585200-1339597700 GCA_948472305.1 Vicia faba | reverse complement strand
ATTTGACGTTGTTGTTGTTGTTGTTTATTTGACATTGTTGTTGTTGTTGTTGACGTTGTTGTTGTTGTTGTTGTTGTTTATTTGATGATTTTTTAGTTGTTGTTGTTTATTTGACGTTGATGTTGTTTTTTATTTGACGTTGTTGTTGTTGACATTGTTGTTGTTGTTTATTTAACGTTGTTGTTGTTGTTTTTTATTTGACGTTGTTGTTGTTGACATTGTTGTTGTTGTTGTTTATTTGACGTTGTTGTTGTTGTCATTTATTTGACGTAGTTGTTGTTATTGACGTTGTTGTTGTTGTTGTTATTTATTTTACATTTTTGTTGTTGTTGATGTTGTTGTTGTTGTTGTTGTTTTTTATTTGACGTTGTTGTTGTTGTTTATTTGACGTTGTTGTTGTTGTTGTTAATTTGACGTTGTTGTTATTGTTGTTGTTTATTTGACGTTGTTGTTGTTGTTGTTTATTTGATGTTGTTGTTGTTGTTATTTATTTGACGTTGTTGTTGTTGTTGTTGTTTATTTGACATTGTTGTTGTTGTTGTTGTTGACGTTGTTGTTATAGTTGTTTATTTGACGTTGTTGTTGTTGTTGTCTATTTGATGTTGTTTTAGTTGTTGTTGTTTATTTGACGTTGTTGTTGTTTTTTATTTGACGTTGTTGTTGTTGACATTGTTGTTGTTGTTGTTTATTTGACGTTGTTGTTCTTGTTGTTTATTTGACGTAGTTGTTGTTATTGACGTTGTTGTTATTGTTGTTGTTTATTTGACATTTTTGTTGTTGTTGATGTTGTTGTTGTTGTTGTTTTTTATTTGACGTTGTTGTTGTTGTTGTTTATTTGACGTTGTTGTTGTTGTTATTGTTGTTGTTGTTGTTAATTTGACGTTGTTGTTGTTGTTTATTTGACGTTGTTGTTGTTGTTGTTGTTTATTTGACGTTGTTGTTGTTGTTGTTGTTTATTTGACGTTGTTATTGTTGTTTATAGGACGTGTTTTTGTTGTTTATTTGACATTGTTTTTGTTATTTTACGTTGTTGTTGTTGTTGTATTTGTTGTTGTTGTTGTTGTTGCTTATTTGACGTTGTTGTTGTTGTTGTTTATTTGACGTTGTTGTTGTTGTTGTTTATTTGACGTTATTGTTGTTTTTGTTTATTTGACGTTGTTGTTGTTGTTGTTAAATTTGTTAGTTGTTATTGTTGTTGCTTATTTGACGTTGTCGTTATTGTTGTTGTTTATTTGACGTTGTTGTTGTTGTTATTCATTTGACGTTGTTGTTGTTGTTTATTTGACGTTGTTATTGTTGTTGTTTTTGTTCTTTATTTGACGTTGTTGTTGTTGTTGTTTTCGTTGTTTATTTGACGTTGTTGTTGACGTTGTTGTTGTTGTTTATTTGACGTTGTTGTTGTTGTTGTTGTTGTTTATTAGATGTTGTTAATGTTGTTGACATTGTTGTTATTGTTTTTGTTGTTTATTTGACGTTGTTGTTGTTGTTGTTGTTATTTTTGTTGTTGTTATTGTTGGTGTTGTTGTTGTTTATTTGACGTTGTTGTTGTTGTTGTTGTTTATTTGACGTTGTTGTTGTTGTTGTTTATTTGATGTTGTTGTTGTTGTTTATTTGACGTTGTTGTTGTTGTTGTTTATTTGACGTTGTTGTTGTTGTTGTTTATTTGACATTGTTGTTGTTGTTGTTGACGTTGTTGTTGTTGTTGTTGTTGTTGTTTATTTGATTATTTTTTAGTTGTTGTTGTTTATTTGACGTTGATGTTGTTTTTTATTTGACGTTGTTGTTGTTGACATTGTTGTTGTTGTTTATTTAACGTTGTTGTTGTTGTTTTTTATTTGACGTTGTTGTTGTTGACATTGTTGTTGTTGTTGTTTATTTGACGTTGTTGTTGTTGTCGTTTATTTGACGTAGTTGTTGTTATTGACGTTGTTGTTGTTGTTGTTATTTATTTTACATTTTTGTTGTTGTTGATGTTGTTGTTGTTGTTGTTTTTTATTTGACGTTGTTGTTGTTGTTGTTGTTTATTTGACGTTGTTGTTGTTGTTGTTGTTAATTTGACGTTGTTGTTATTGTTGTTGTTTATTTGACGTTGTTGTTGTTGTTGTTTATTTGATGTTGTTGTTGTTGTTATTTATTTGACGTTGTTGTTGTTGTTATTGTTTATTTGACGTTGTTGTTGTTGTTGTTTATTTGACGTTGTTATTGTTTATTTGACGTTGTTTTTGTTATTTTACGTTGTTGTTGTTGTTGTTGTTGTATTTGTTGTTGTTGCTTATTTGACGTTGTTGTTATTGTTTCTATTTATTTGACGTTGTTATTGTTGTTGTTTATTTGACGTTGTTGTTGTTGTTGTTTATTTGACGTTATGGTTGTTGTTGTTTATTTGACTTTGTTGTTGTTGTTGTTATATTTGTTGTTGTTGTTATTGTTGTTGCTTATTTGACGTTATTGTTATTGTTGTTGTTTATTTGACGTTGTTGTTGTTGTTATTCATTTGACGTTGTTGTTGTTGTTGTTGTTTATTTGACGTTGTTGTTGTTGTTGTTGTTGTTGTTCTTTATTTGACGCTGTTGTTGTTGTTGTTTTTGTTGTTTATTTGACGTTGTTGTTGTTATTTATTTGACGTTGTTGTTGTTGTTGTTTATTTGACGTTGTTGTTGTTGTTATTTATTTGACGTTGTTGTTAACGTTGTTGTTGTTGGTGTTTATTTGACGTTGTTGTTGTTGTTGTTTATTTGACGTTGTTGTTGTTGGTGTTTATTTGACGTTGTTGTTGTTGTTGTTGTTTATTTTACATTGTTGTTGTTGTTGACGTTGTTATTGTTGTTGTTTATTTGATGTTGTTATTGTTGTTGTTGACATAGTTGTTGTTGTTTATTTGACGTTGTTGTTGTTGTTGCCGTTGTTGTTTATTTGACGTTGTTGTTGTTGTTGATTTGACGTTGTTATTGTTGTTGTTGACGTTGTTGTTGTTGTTGTTTATTGGATGTTATTGTTGTTGTTTATTTGACATTGTTATTGTTGTTGACGGTGTTGTTGTTGTTGTTGTTTATTTGACATTGTTGTTGTTGTTATTTATTTGACGTTGTTGTTGTTGTTAATTTTATTTGACGTTGTTGTTGTTGTTGTTAATTTGACGTTGTTGTTGTTGTTCTTTATTTGACGTTGTTGTTGTTGTTTATTTGACGTTGTTGTTGTTGTTTATTTAACGTTGTTGTTGTTGTTATTTATTTGACGTTGTTGTTGTTGTTTATTTAACGTTGTTGTTGTTGTTATTTATTTGACGTTGTTGTTGTTGTTATTGTTTATTTGGCGTTCTTGTTGTTTATTTGACGTTGTTATTGTTGTTTATTTGACGTTGTTTTTGTTATTTGACGTTGTTGTTGTTGTATTAGTTGTTGTTGTTGTTGCTTATTTGACGTTGTGGTTATTGTTGCTATTTATTTAACGTTGTTGTTGTTGTTGTTGTTTATTTGACGTTGTTGTTGTTGTTGTTTATTTGACGTTGTTGTTGTTGTTGTATTTTTTATTATTGTTATTGTTGTTGCTTATTTGACGTTGTTGTTATTGTTGTTGTTTATTTAACGTTGTTGTTGTTGTTATTCATTTGACGTTGTTGTTGTTGTTGTTGTTTATTTGACGTTGTTGTTGTTGTTCTTCATTTGACGTTGTTGTTGTCGTTGTTTTTCTTGTTTATTTGACGTTGTTGTTGTTATTTATTTGACGTTGTTGTTGTTGTTTATTTGATGTTGTTGTTGTTGTTGTTTATTTGACGTTGTCGTTGTTGTTGTTGTTGTTTATTTGACGTTGTTGTTGTTGTTGACGTTGTTGTTGTTATTGTTTATTTGATGATGTTGTTGTTGTTGACATAGTTGTTGTTGTTTATTTGACGTTGTTGTTGTTGTTGTTGACGTTGTTGTTTATTTGACGTTGTTGTTGTTGTTTATTTGACGTTGTTGTTGTTGTTGACTTTGTTGTTGTTGTTGTTTATTGGACGTTGTTGTTGTTGTTGTTTATTTGACATTGTTGTTGTTGTTGACGGTGTTGTTATTATTGTTGTTTATTTGACATTGTTGTCGTTGTTATTATTTATTTGACGTTGTTGTTGTTGTTTATTTGACGTTGTTGTTGTTATTTGAAGTTGTTGTTGTTGTTGTATTTGTTGTTGTTGTTGTTGTTGTTGTTGTTTATTTGACGTTGTTGTCGTTGTTTATTTGACGTTATTATTGTTGTTTATTTGACATTGTTAATGTTGTTATTGTTGTTGTTGTTGTTTATTTGACATTGTTGTTGACGTTGTTGTTGTTGTTGTTTATTTGACGTTGTTGTTGTTGTTTATTTGACGTTGTTAATGTTGTTGACATAGTTATTGTTGTTTTTGTTGTTTATTTGACGTTGTTATTGTTGTTGTTGTTTTTGTTGTTGTTATTGTTGGTGTAGTTGTTGTTTATTTGACGTTGTTGTTGTTGTTGTTTATTTGACGTTGTTGTTGTTGTTTATTTGACGTTGTTGTTGTTGTTGTTTATTTGACGTTGTTGTTGTTGTTGTTTATTTGATGTTGTTGTTGTTGTTGTTGTTTATTTGACATTGTTGTTGTTGTTGTTGACGTTATTGTTGTAGTTGTTTATTTGATGTTGTTGTTGTTGTTGTTGTTGTTTATTTGATGTTGTTTTAGTTGTTGTTGTTTATTGGACGTTGTTGTTGTTTTTTATTTGACGTTGTTGTTGTTGACATTGTTGTTGTTGTTGTTCTTTATTTGACGTTCTTGTTGTTGTTTTTTATTTGACGTTGTTGTTGTTGACATTTTTGTTGTTGTTGTTTATTTGACGTAGTTGTTGTTATTGACGTTGTTGTTGTTCTTGTTGTTTATTTGACATTTTTGTTGTTGTTGATGTTGTTGTTGTTGTTGTTTTTTATTTGACGTTGTTGTTGTTGTTTATTTGACGTTGTTGTTGTTGATGTTTATTTGACGTTGTTGTTGTTGTTGTTTATTTGACGTTGTTGTTGTTGTTGTTTATTTGATGTTGTTGTTGTTGTTATTTATTTGACGTTGTTGTTGTTGTTATTGTTTATTTGACGTTGTTGTTGTTGTTGTTTATTTGACGTTGTTATTGTTGTTTATTGGACGTTGTTATTGTTGTTTATTTGACGTTGTTTTTGTTATTTTACGTTGTTGTTGTTGTTGTTGTTGTTGTATTTGTTGTTATTGTTGTTGTTGTTGTTGCTTATTTGACGTTGTTGTTATTGTTGCTATTTATTTGACGTTGTTATTGTTGTTGTTTATTTGACGTTGTTGTTGTTGTTGTTGTTGTTGTTTATTTGACGTTATTGTTGTTGTTGTTTATTTGACGTTGTTGTTGTTGTCGTTGTTGTTTATTTGACGTTGTTGTTGTTGTTGTTTATTTGACGTTGTTGTTTACGTTGTTGTTGTTGGTGTTTATTTGATGTTGTTGTTGTTGTTGTTTATTTGACGTTGTTGTTGACGTTGTTATTGTTGTTGTTTATTTGATGTTGTTATTGTTGTTGTTGACATAGTTGTTGTTGTTTATTTGACGTTGTTGTTGTTGTTGCCGTTGTTGTTTATTTGACGTTGTTGTTGTTTATTTGACGTTGTTGTTGTTGTTATTGTTGTTATTGTTGTTGCTTATTTGACGTTGTTGTTATTGTTGTTGTTTATTTGACGTTGTTGTTGTTGTTATTCATTTGACGTTGTTGTTGTTGTTTATTTGACGTTGTTGTTGTTCTTCATTTGACGTTGTTGTTGTCGTTGTTTTCGTTGTTTATTTGACGATGTTGTTGTTATTTATTTGACGTTGTTGTTGTTGTTGTTTATTTGACGTTGTTGTTGTTGTTTATTTGACGTTGTCGTTGTTGTTGTTGTTTATTTGACGTTGTTGTTGTTATTGTTTATTTGATGTTGTTGTTGTTGTTGTTGACATAGTTGTTGTTGTTTATTTGACGTTGTTGTTGTTGTTATTGTTGTTGTTGTTGTTGTTGTTAATTTGATGTTGTTGTTGTAATTTATTTGACGTTGTTGTTGTTGTTTATTTGACGTTGTTGTTGTTGTTATTTATTTGACGTTGTTGTTGTTGTTGTTTATTTGACGTTGTTGTTTATTTGACATTGTTGTTTATTTGACGTTGTTGTTGTTGTTGTTTATTTGACGTTGTTGTTGTTATTTGAAGTTGTTGTTGTTGTTGTATTTGTTGTTGTTGTTGTTGTTGTTTATTTGACGTTGTCGTTGTTGTTTATTTGACGTTATTGTTGTTGTTTATTTGACGTTGTTATTGTTGTTGTTGTTGTTTATTTGACGTTGTTGTTGTTGTTGTTCTTTATTTGACATTGTTGTTGTTGTTGTTGTTGTTGTCTATTAGACGTTGTTAATGTTGTTGACATTGTTGTTGTTGTTTTTGTTGTTTATTTGACGATGTTGTTGTTGTTGTTATTTTTGTCGTTTTTATTGTTGGTGTTGTTGTTGTTTATTTGACGTTGTTGTTGTTGTTGTTTATTTGACATTGTTGTTGTTGTTGTTTATTTGACGTTGTTGTTGTTTATTTGACGTTGTTGTTGTTGTTGTTTATTTGACGTTGTTGTTGTTGTTGTTTATTTGACATTGTTGTTGTTGTTGTTGTTGACGTTGTTGTTGTAGTTGTTTATTTGACATTGTTGTTGTTGTTGTTGTTTATTTGATGTTGTTTTTGTTGTTGTTGTTTTTGTTGTTGTTTTTTATTTGACGTTGTTGTTGTTGACATTGTTGTTGTTGTTGTTTATTTGACGTTGTTGTTGTTGTTTTTTATTTGACGTTGTTGTTGACATTGTTGTTGTTGTCGTTTATTTGACGTTGTTGTTGTTGTTGTTTATTTGACATAGTTGTTGTTATTGACGTTGTTGTTGTTGTTGTTGTTGTTTATTTGACATTTTTGTTGTTGTTGATGTTGTTGTTGTTGTTGTTTTTTATTTGACGTTGTTGTTGTTGTTGTTTATTTGACGTTGTTGTTGTTGTTATTGTTGTTGTTGTTGTTAATTTGACGTTGTTGTTGTTGTTGTTTATTTGACGTTGTTGTTGTTGTTGTTGTTTATTTGACGTTGTTGTTGTTGTTGTTTATTTGATGTTGTTGTTGTTGTTATTTATTTGACGTTGTTGTTGTTGTTATTGTTTATTTGACGTTGTTGTTGTTGTTGTTGTTGTTTATTTGACATTGTTATTGTTGTTTATTGGACGTTGTTATTGTTGTTTATTTGACGTTGTTTTTGTTATTTTACCTTATTGTTGTTGTTGTATTTGTTGTTGTTGTTGTTGTTGCTTATTTGACGTTGTTGTTATTGTTGCTATTTTTTTGACGTTGTTATTGTTGTTGTTTATTTGACGTTGTTGTTGTTGTTGTTTATTTGACGTTATTGTTGTTGTTGTTTATTTGACGTTGTTGTTGTTGTTATATTTGTTATTGTTGTTATTGTTGTTGCTTATTTGACGTTGTTGTTATTGTTGTTGTTTATTTGACGTTGTTGTCGTTATTCATTTGACGTTGTTGTTGTTGTTGTTTATTTGACGTTGTTGTTGTTGTTGTTGTTCTTTATTTGACGTTGTTGTTGTTGTTGTTTATTTGACATTGTTGTTGACGTTGTTGTTGTTGTTGTTTATTTGACGTTGTTGTTGTTGTTGTTTATTAGATGTTGTTAATGTTGTTGACATTGTTGTTGTTGTTTTTGTTGTTTATTTGACGTTGTTGTTGTTGTTGTTGTTGTTATTTTTGTTGTTGTTATTGTTGGTGTTGTTGTTGTTTATTTGACGTTGTTGTTGTTGTTGTTTATTTGACGTTGTTGTTGTTTATTTGGCGTTGTTGTTGTTGTTGTTTATTTGACGTTGTTGTTGTTGTTGTTTATTTGACATTGTTGTTATTGTTGTTGTTGACGTTGCTGTTGTTGTTGTTTATTTGATGTTGTTTTAGTTGTTGTTGTTTATTTGACGTTGTTGTTTTTTATTTGACATTGTTGTTGTTGACATTGTTGTTGTTGTTGTTTATTTGACGTTGTTGTTATTGTTTTTTATTTGACGTAGTTGTTGTTGTTGTTGTTTATTTGACATTTTTGTTGTTGTTGATGTTGTTGTTGTTGTTCTTTTTTATTTGACGTTGTTGTTGTTGTTGTTTATTTGACGTTGTTGTTATTATTGTTGTTTGTGTTGTTAATTTGACGTTGTTGTTGTTGTTGTTTATTTGACGTTGTTGTTGTTGTTGTTTATTTGACGTTGTTGTTGTTGTTGTTTATTTGATGTTGTTGTTGTTGTTATTTATTTGACGTTGTTGTTGTTGTTATTGTTTATTTGACGTTGTTGTTGTTGTTGTTGTTCATTTGACGTTGTTATTGTTGTTTATTGGACGTTGTTATTGTTGTTTATTTAACGTTGTTTTTGTTATTTTACGTTGTTGTTGTTGTTGTTGTATTTGTTGTTGTTGTTGCTGTTGCTTATTTGACGTTGTTGTTATTGTTGCTATTTATTTGACGTTGTTATTGTTGTTGTTTATTTGACGTTGTTGTTGTTGTTGTTGTTTATTTGACGTTATTGTTGTTGTTGTTTATTTGACGTTGTTGTTGTTGTTATATTTGTTATTGTTGTTATTGTTGTTGCTTATTTGACGTTGTTGTTATTGTTGTTGTTTATTTGACGTTGTTGTTGTTGTTATTCATTTGACGTTGTTGTTGTTGTTGTTGTTTATTTGACGTTGTTGTTGTTGTTGTTGTTTATTTGACGTTGTTGTTGTTGTTGTTTTTGTTGTTTATTTGACGTTGTTGTTGTTATTTATTTGACGTTGTTGTTGTTGTTGTTTATTTGACGTTGTTGTTAACGTTGTTGTTGTTGGTGTTTATTTGACGTTGTTGTTGTAGTTGTTGTTGTTTATTTGACGTTGTTGTTGTTGTTGACGTTGTTATTGTTGTTGTTTATTTGATGTTGTTATTGTTGTTGTTGACATAGTTGTTGTTGTTTATTTGACGTTATTGTTGTTGTTGTTTATTTGACGTTGTTGTTGTTGTTATATTTGTTATTGTTGTTATTGTTGTTGCTTATTTGACGTTGTTGTTATTGTTGTTGTTTATTTGACATTGTTGTTGTTGTTATTCATTTGACGTTGTTGTTGTTGTTGTTGTTGTTGTTTATTTGACGTTGTTGTTGTTGTTGTTGTTTATTTGACGTTGTTGTTGTTGTTGTTTTTGTTGTTTATTTGACGTTGTTGTTGTTATTTATTTGACGTTGTTGTTGTTGTTGTTTATTTGACGTTGTTGTTAACGTTGTTGTTGTTGGTGTTTATTTGACGTTGTTGTTGTAGTTGTTGTTGTTTATTTGACGTTGTTGTTGTTGTTGACGTTGTTATTGTTGTTGTTTATTTGATGTTGTTATTGTTGTTGTTGACATAGTTGTTGTTGTTTATTTGACGTTGTTCTTGTTGTTGCCGTTGTTGTTTATTTGACGTTGTTGTTGTTGTTTATTTGACGTTGTTGTTGTTGTTGTTGACGTTGTTGTTGTTGTTGTTGTTTACTGGACGTTGTTGTTGTTGTTGTTTATTTGACATTGTTATTGTTGTTGACGGTGTTGTTGTTGTTGTTTATTTGACATTGCTGTTGTTGTTATTTATTTGACGTTGTTGTTGTTGTTAGTTTTATTTGATGTTGTTGTTGTTGTTGTTAATTTGACGTTGTTGTTGTTGTTGTTTATTTGACGTTGTTGTTGTTGTTTATTTGACGTTGTTGTTGTTGTTGTTGTTTATTTAACGTTGTTGTTGTTGTTATTTATTTGACATTGTTGTTGTTGTTATTGTTTATTTGGCGTTGTTGTTGTTTATTTGACGTTGTTTTTGTTATTTGACGTTGTTGTTGTTGTTGTTGTTGTTGTTGTATTAGTTGTTGTTGTTGTTGCTTATTTGACGTTGTTGTTATTGTTGCTATTTATTTGACGTTGTTGTTGTTGTTGTTTATTTGACGTTGTTGTTGTTGTTGTTTATTTGACGTTGTTGTTGTTTTTGTTTATTTGACGTTGTTGTTGTTGTTGTATTTGTTATTGTTGTTATTGTTGTTGCTTATTTGACGTTGTTGTTATTGTTATTGTTTATTTGACGTTGTTGTTGTTGTTATTCATTTGACGTTGTTGTTGTTGTTGTTGTTTATTTGACGTTGTTGTTGTTGTTCTTCATTTGACGTTGTTGATGTTGTTGTTTTTGTTGTTTATTTGACGTTGTTGTTGTTATTTATTTGACGTTGTTGTTGTTGTTTATTTGACGTTGTTGTTGTTGTTATTTATTTGATGTTGTCGTTGTTGTTGTTGTTGTTTATTTGACGTTGTTGTTGTTATTGTTTATTTGATGTTGTTGTTGTTGTTGACATAGTTCTTGTTGTTTATTTGACGTTGTTGTTGTTGTTGTTGACATTGTTGTTTATTTGACGTTGTTGTTGTTGTTGTTGTTTATTTGACGTTGTTGTTGTTGTTGACGTTGTTGTTGTTGTTATTTTTGTTGTTGTTATTGTTGGTGTTGTTGTTGTTTATTTGACATTGTTGTTGTTGTTGTTTATTTGACGTTGTTGTTGTTGTTGTTTATTTGACGTTGTTGTTGTTGTTGATTTGACGTTGTTATTGTTGTTTATTTGACGTTGTTGTTGTTGTTTATTTGACATTGTTGTTGTTGTTGTTGTTGACGTTGTTGTTGTTGTTGTTTATTTGATGTTGTTTTAGTTGTTGTTGTTTATTTGACGTTGTTGTTGTTTTTTATTTGACGTTGTTGTTGTTGACATTGTTGTTGTTGTTGTTTATTTAACGTTGTTGTTGTTGTTTTTTATTTGACGTTGTTGTTGTTGACATTGTTGTTGTTGTTGTTGTTGTTTATTTGACGTTGTTGTTGTTGTTGTTGTTTATTTGACGTATTTGTTGTTGTTGTTGTTGTTGTTTATTTGACATTTTTGTTGTTGTTGATGTTGTTGTTGTTGTTGTTTTTTATTTGACGTTGTTGTTGTTGTTGTTGTTGTTGTTTATTTGACATTTTTGTTGTTGTTGATGTTGTTGTTGTTGTTGTTGTTGTTTTTTATTTGACGTTGTTGTTGTTGTTGTTGTTGTTTATTTGACGTTGTTGTTGTTATTGTTGTTTGTGTTGTTAATTTGACGTTGTTGTTGTTGTTGTTGTTTATTTGACGTTGTTGTTGTTGTTGTTTATTTGACGTTGTTGTTGTTGTTTATTTGATGTTGTTGTTGTTGTTGTTATTTATTTGACGTTGTTATTGTTGTTTATTGGACGTTGTTATTGTTGTTTATTTGACATTGTTTTTGTTATTTTACGTTGTTGTTGTTGTTGTTGTTGTATTTGTTGTTGTTGTTGCTGTTGCTTATTTGACGTTGTTGTTATTGTTGCTATTTATTTGACGTTGTTATTGTTGTTGTTTATTTGACGTTGTTGTTGTTGTTTATTTGACGTTATTGTTGTTGTTGTTTATTTGACGTTGTTGTTGTTGTTATATTTGTTATTGTTATTATTGTTGTTGCTTATTTGACGTTGTTGTTATTGTTGTTGTTTATTTGACGTTGTTGTTGTTGTTATTCATTTGACGTTGTTGTTGTTGTTTATTTGACGTTGTTGTTGTTGTTGTTTATTTGACGTTGTTGTTGTTGTTGTTTTTGTTGTTTATTTGACGTTGTTGTTGTTATTTATTTGACGTTGTTGTTGTTGTTGTTGTTGTTTATTTGACGTTGTTGTTAACGTTGTTGTTGTTGGTGTTTATTTTACGTTGTTGTTGTTGTTGTTGTTGTTGTTTATTTGACGTTGTTGTTGTTGTTGACGTTGTTATTGTTGTTGTTTATTTGATGTTGTTATTGTTGTTGTTGACATAGTTGTTGTTGTTTATTTGACGTTGTTCTTGTTGTTGCCGTTGTTGTTTATTTGACGTTGTTGTTGTTGTTTATTTGACGTTGTTGTTGTTGTTGTTGACGTTGTTGTTGTTGTTATTTACTGGACGTTGTTGTTGTTGTTGTTTATTTGACATTGTTATTGTTGTTGACGGTGTTGTTGTTGTTGTTGTTTATTTGACATTGTTGTTGTTGTTATTAATTTGACGTTGTTGTTGTTGTTAATTTTATTTGACGTTGTTGTTGTTGTTGTTGTTTATTTGACGTTGTTGTTGTTGTTGTTTATTTGACGTTGTTGCTGTTGTTGTTTATTTAACGTTGTTGTTGTTGTTATTTATTTGACGTTGTTGTTGTTGTTATTGTTTATTTGGCGTTGTTGTTGTTTATTTGACGTTGTTATTGTTTATTTGACGTTGTTTTTGTTATTTGACGTTGTTATTGTTGTTGTTGTATTAGTTGTTGTTGTTGTTGCTTATTTGACGTTGTTGTTATTGTTGCTATTTATTTGACGTTGTTGTTGTTGTTGTTTATTTGACGTTGTTGTTGTTGTTGTTGTTGTTGTATTTGTTATTGTTGTTATTGTTGTTGCTTATTTGACGTTGTTGTTATTGTTGTC
>OX451735.1:1339507700-1339580200 GCA_948472305.1 Vicia faba | reverse complement strand
GACGTTGTTGTTGTTGTTATATTCGTTTTTGTTGTTATTATTGTTGCTTATTTGACGTTGTTGTTATTATTGTTGTTTATTTGACGTTGTTGTTGTTGTTATTCATTTGACGTTGTTGTTGTTGTTGTTTATTTGACGTTGTTGTTGTTGTTGTTGTTTATTTGACGTTGTTGTTGTTGTTATTTTTGTTGTTTATTTGACGTTGTTGTTGTTATTTATTTGACGTTGTTGTTGTTGTTGTTTATTTGACGTTGTTGTTGTTGTTGTTTTTGTTGTTTATTTGACGTTGTTGTTGTTATTTATTTGACGTTGTTGTTGTTGTTGTTTATTTGACGTTGTTGTTAACGTTGTTGTTGTTGGTGTTTATTTGACGTTGTTGTTGTAGTTGTTGTTGTTTATTTGACGTTGTTGTTGTTGTTGACGTTGTTATTGTTGTTGTTTATTTGATGTTGTTATTGTTGTTGTTGACATAGTTGTTGTTGTTTATTTGACGTTGTTCTTGTTGTTGCCGTTGTTGTTTATTTGACGTTGTTGTTGTTGTTTATTTGACGTTGTTGTTGTTGTTGTTGACGTTATTGTTGTTGTTGTTTACTGGACGTTGTTGTTGTTGTTGTTTATTTGACATTGTTATTGTTGTTGACGGTGTTGTTGTTGTTGTTTATTTGACATTGTTGTTGTTGTTATTTATTTGACGTTGTTGTTGTTGTTAATTTTATTTGACGTTGTTGTTGTTGTTAATTTGACGTTGTTGTTGTTGTTGTTGTTTATTTGACGTTGTTGTTGTTGTTTATTTGACGTTGTTGTTGTTGTTGTTTATTTAACGTTGTTGTTGTTGTTATTTATTTGACGTTGTTGTTGTTGTTATTGTTTATTTGGCGTTGTTGTTGTTTATTTGACGTTGTTTTTGTTATTTGACGTTGTTGTTTTTGTTGTATTAGTTGTTTTTGTTGTTGCTTATTTGATGTTGTTGTTATTGTTGCTATTTATTTGACGTTGTTGTTGTTGTTGTTTATTTGACGTTGTTGTTGTTGTTGTTTATTTGACGTTGTTGTTGTTGTTGTTTATTTGACGTTGTTGTTGTTGTTGTTGTATTTGTTATTGTTGTTATTGTTGTTGTTTATTTGACGTTGTTGTTATTGTTGTTGTTTATTTGACGTTGTTGTTGTTGTTATTCATTTGACGTTGTTGTTGTTGTTGTTTATTTGACGTTGTTGTTGTTGTTGTTCTTCATTTGACGTTGTTGATGTCGTTGTTTTTGTTGTTTATTTGACGTTGTTGTTGTTAATTATTTGACGTTGTTGTTGTTGTTTATTTGACGTTGTTGTTGTTGTTGTTGTTTATTTGACGTTGTCGTTGTTGTTGTTGTTGTTTATTTGACGTTGTTGTTGTTATTGTTTATTTGATGTTGTTGTTGTTGTTGACATAGTTCTTGTTGTTTATTTGACGTTGTTGTTGTTGTTGTTGACGTTGTTGTTTATTTGACGTTGTTGTTGTTGTTGTTTATTTGACGTTGTTGTTGTTGTTGTTGTTGACGTTGTTGTTGTTGTTGTTGTTGTTGTTATTTTTGTTGTTGTTATTGTTGGTGTTGTTGTTGTTTATTTGACATTGTTGTTGTTGTTGTTTATTTGACGTTGTTGTTGTTGTTGTTGTTTATTTGACATTGTTGTTGTTGTTTATTTGACGTTGTTGTTGTTTATTTGACGTTGTTGTTGTTGTCGTTTATTAGACATTGTTGTTGTTGTTGTTGTTGTTGTTGACGTTGCTGTTGTTGTTGTTTATTTGATGTTGTTTTAGTTGTTGTTGTTTATTTGACGTCGTTGTTGTTTTTTATTTGACGTTGTTGTTGTTGACATTGTTGTTGTTGTTGTTGTTTATTTGACGTTGTTGTTGTTGTTGTTTATTTGACGTTGTTGTTGTTGTTGTTGTTTATTTGACGTTGTTGTTGTTGTTGTTGTTTTTGTTGTTTATTTGACGTTGTTGTTGTTATTTATTTGACGTTGTTGTTAACGTTGTTGTTGTTGGTGTTTATTTGACGTTGTTGTTGTTGTTGTTGTTGTTTATTTGACGTTGTTGTTGTTGTTGACGTTGTTATTGTTGTTGTTTATTTGATGTTGTTATTGTTGTTGTTGACATAGTTGTTGTTGTTTATTTGACGTTGTTCTTGTTGTTGCCATTGTTGTTTATTTGACGTTGTTGTTGTTGTTGTTTATTTGACGTTGTTGTTGTTGTTGTTGACGTTGTTGTTGTTGTTGTTTACTGGACGTTGTTGTTGTTTTTGTTTATTTGACATTGTTATTGTTGTTGACGGTGTTGTTGTTGTTGTTGTTTATTTGACATTGTTGTTGTTGTTATTTATTTGACGTTGTTGTTGTTGTTAATTTTATTTGACGTTGTTGTTGTTTTTGTTAATTTGACGTTGTTGTTGTTGTTGTTGTTTATTTGATGTTGTTGTTGTTGTTTATTTGACGTTGTTGTTGTTGTTGTTGTTTATTTAACGTTGTTGTTGTTGTTATTTATTTGACGTTGTTGTTGTTGTTATTGTTTATTTGGCGTTGTTGTTGTTGTTTATTTTTATGTTGTTATTGTTTATTTGACGTTGTTTTTGTTATTTGACGTTGTTGTTGTTGTTGTTGTATTAGTTGTTGTTGTTGTTGCTTATTTGACGTTGTTGTTATGGTTGCTATTTATTTGACGTTGTTGTTGTTGTTGTTTATTTGACGTTGTTCTTGTGGTTGTTTATTTGACGTTGTTGTTGTTGTTGTTGTTTAGTTGACGTTGTTGTTGTTGTTGTTGTATTTGTTATTGTTGTTATTGTTGTTGCTTATTTGACTTTGTTGTTATTGTTGTTGTTAATTTGACGTTGTTGTTGTTGTTATTCATTTGACGTTGTTGTTGTTGTTGTTTATTTGACGTCGTTGTTGTTGTTCTTCATTTGACGTTGTTGATGTCGTTGTTTTTGTTGTTTATTTGACGTTGTTGTTGTTGTTGTTTATTTGATGTTGTTTTAGTTGTTGTTGTTTATTTGACGTCGTTGTTGTTTTTTATTTGACGTTGTTGTTGTTGACATTGTTGTTGTTGTTGTTGTTTATTTGACGTTGTTGTTCTTGTTTATTTGACGTTGTTGTTGTTGTTGTTGTTGTTGTTTATTTGACGTTGTTGTTGTTGTTGTTTTTGTTGTTTATTTGACGTTGTTGTTGTTATTTATTTGACGTTGTTGTTGTTGGTGTTTATTTGACGTTGTTGTTGTTGTTATTGTTGTTTATTTGACGTTGTTGTTGTTGTTGACGTTGTTATTGTTGTTGTTTATTTGATGTTGTTATTGTTGTTGTTGACATAGTTGTTGTTGTTTATTTGACGTTGTTCTTGTTGTTGCCATTGTTGTTTATTTGACGTTGTTGTTGTTGTTGTTTATTTGACGTTGTTGTTGTTGTTGTTGACGTTGTTGTTGTTGTTATTTATTTGACGTTGTTGTTGTTGTTAATTTTATTTGACGTTGTTGTTGTTGTTGTTAATTTGACGTTGTTGTTGTTGTTGTTGTTGTTGTTTATTTGATGTTGTTGTTGTTGTTTATTTGACGTTGTTGTTGTTGTTGTTGTTGTTTATTTAACGTTGTTGTTGTTGTTATTTATTTGACGTTGTTGTTGTTGTTATTGTTTATTTGGCGTTGTTGTTGTTTATTTGACGTTGTTATTGTTTATTTGACGTTGTTTTTGTTATTTGACGTTGTTGTTGTTGTTGTATTAGTTGTTGTTGTTGTTGCTTATTTGACGTTGTTGTTATTGTTGCTATTTATTTGACGTTGTTGTTGTTGTTTATTTGACGTTGTTCTTGTTGTTGTTTATTTGACGTTGTTGTTGTTGTTGTTGTTGTTGTTTAGTTGACGTTGTTGTTGTTGTTGTTGTTGTTGTTGTATTTGTTATTGTTGTTATTGTTGTTGCTTATTTGACGTTGTTGTTATTGTTGTTGTTAATTTGACGTTGTTGTTGTTGTTATTCATTTGACGTTGTTGTTGTTGTTGTTTATTTGACGTTGTTGTTGTTGTTCTTCATTTGACGTTGTTGATGTCGTTGTTTTTGTTGTTTATTTGACGTTGTTGTTGTTATTTATTTGACGTTGTTGTTGTTGTTTATTTGACGTTGTTGTTGTTGTTGTTTATTTGACGTTGTCGTTGGTGTTGTTGTTGTTTATTTGACGTTGTTGTTGTTATTGTTTATTTGATGTTGTTGTTGTTGTTGACATAGTTCTTGTTGTTTATTTGACGTTGTTGTTGTTGTTGTTGTTGACGTTGTTGTTTATTTGACGTTGTTGTTGTTGTTGTTTATTTGACGTTGTTGTTGTTGTTGTTGTTGACGTTGTTGTTGTTGTTATTTTTGTTGTTGTTATTGTTGGTGTTGTTGTTGTTTATTTGACATTGTTGTTGTTGTTGTTTATTTGACGTTGTTGTTGTTGTTGTTTATTTGACGTTGTTGTTGTTGTTTATTTGACGTTGTTGTTGTTGTTGTTTATTTGACATTGTTGTTGTTGTTGTTGTTGTTGACGTTGCTGTTGTTGTTGTTTATTTGATGTTGTTTTAGTTGTTGTTGTTTATTTGACGTTGTTGTTGTTTTTTATTTGACGTTGTTGTTGTTGACATTGTTGTTGTTGTTGTTGTTTATTTGACGTTGTTGTTGTTGTTGTTTATTTGACGTTGTTGTTGTTGTTGTTGTTTATTTGACGTTGTTGTTGTTGTTGTTTTTGTTGTTTATTTAACATTGTTGTTGTTATTTATTTGACGTTGTTGTTAACGTTGTTGTTGTTGGTGTTTATTTGACGTTGTTGTTGTTGTTGATGTTGTTGTTTATTTGACGTTGTTGTTGTTGTTGACGTTGTTATTGTTGTTGTTTATTTGATGTTGTTATTGTTGTTGTTGACATAGTTGTTGTTGTTTATTTGACGTTGTTCTTGTTGTTGCCGTTGTTGTTTATTTGACGTTGTTGTTGTTGTTGTTGTTTATTTGACGTTGTTGTTGTTGTTGTTGACGTTGTTGTTGTTGTTGTTTACTGGACGTTGTTGTTGTTGTTGTTGTTTATTTGACATTGTTATTGTTGTTGACGGTGTTGTTGTTGTTGTTTATTTGACATTGTTGTTGTTGTTATTTATTTGACGTTGTTGTTGTTGTTAATTTTATTTGACGTTGTTGTTGTTGTTGTTAATTTGACGTTGTTGTTGTTGTTGTTGTTTATTTGATGTTGTTGTTGTTGTTTATTTGACGTTGTTGTTGTTGTTGTTGTTTATTTAACGTTGTTGTTGTTGTTATTTATTTGACGTTGTTGTTGTTGTTATTGTTTATTTGGCGTTGTTGTTGTTTATTTGACGTTGTTATTGTTTATTTGACGTTGTTTTTGTTATTTGACGTTGTTGTTGTTGTTGTTGTATTAGTTGTTGTTGTTGTTGCTTATTTGACGTTGTTGTTATTGTTGCTATTTATTTGACGTTGTTGTTGTTGTTGTTTATTTGACGTTGTTCTTGTTGTTGTTTATTTGACGTTGTTGTTGTTGTTGTTGTTTAGTTGACGTTGTTGTTGTTGTTGTTGTTGTTGTATTTGTTATTGTTGTTATTGTTGTTGTTTATTTGACGTTGTTGTTATTGTTGTTGTTTATTTGACGTTGTTGTTGTTGTTATTCATTTGACATTGTTGTTGTTGTTGTTTATTTGACGTCGTTGTTGTTGTTCTTCATTTGACGTTGTTGATGTCGTTGTTTTTGTTGTTTATTTGACGTTGTTGTTGTTATTTATTTGATGTTGTTGTTGTTGTTTATTTGACGTTGTTGTTGTTGTTGTTTATTTGACGTTGTCGTTGGTGTTGTTGTTGTTTATTTGACGTTGTTGTTGTTATTGTTTATTTGATGTTGTTGTTGTTGTTGACATAGTTCTTGTTGTTTATTTGACGTTATTGTTGTTGTTGTTGACGTTGTTGTTTATTTGACGTTGTTGTTGTTGTTGTTTATTTGACGTTGTTGTTGTTGTTATTGACGTTGTTGTTGTTGTTTATTTGACATTGTTGTTGTTGTTGACGGTGATGTTATTGTTGTTGTTTATTTGACATTGTTGTTGTTGTTATTATTTATTTGACGTTGTTGTTGTTGTTTATTTGACGTTGTTGTTGTTGTTTATTTGACGTTGTTGTTGTTGTTTATTTGACGTTGTTGTTGTTATTTGAAGTTATTGTTGTTGTATTTGTTGTTGTTGTTGTTGTTTATTTGACGTTGTTGTTGTTGTTTATTTGACGTTATTATTGTTGTTTATTTGACATTGTTATTGTTGTTGTTGTTGTTGTTGTTTATTTGACGTTGTTGTTGACGTTGTTGTTGTTGTTGTTGTTGTTTATTTGACGTTGTTGTTGTTGTTGTTTATTTGACGTTGTTGTTGTTGTTGTTTATTTGACGTTGTTAATGTTGTTGACATAGTTGTTGTTGTTTTTGTTATTTATTTGACGTTGTTATTGTTGTTGTTGTTTTTGTTGTTGTTATTGTTGGTGTTGTTGTTGTTTATTTGACGTTGTTGTTGTTGTTGTTGTTTATTTGACGTTGTTGTTGTTTATTTGACGTTGTTGTTGTTGTTGTATTTGTTATTGTTGTTATTGTTGTTGCTTATTTGAAGTTGTTGTTATTGTTGTTGTTTATTTGACGTTGTTGTTGTTGTTATTCATTTGACGTTGTTATTGTTGTTTATTTGACGTTGTTGTTGTTGTTCTTCATTTGACGTTGTTGTTGTCGTTGTTTTTGTTGTTTATTTGACGTTGTTGTTGTTATTTATTTGACGTTGTTGTTGTTGTTGTTTATTTGACGTTGTTGTTGTTGTTTATTTGACGTTGTCGTTGTTGTTGTTGTTTATTTGACCTTGATGTTGTTATTGTTTATTTGATGTTGTTGTTGTTGTTGTTGACATAGTTGTTGTTGTTTATTTGACGTTGTTGTTGTTGTTGTTATTGTTGTTGTTGTTGTTGTTAATTTGATGTTGTTGTTGTTGTTTATTTGACGTTGTTGTTGTTGTTGTTATTGTTGTTGTTGTTGTTATTTATTTGACGTTGTTGTTGTTGTTGTTTATTTGACGTTGTTGTTTATTTGACATTGTTGTTTATTTGACGTTGTTGTTGTTGTTTATTTGACGTTGTTGTTGTTATTTGAAGTTGTGTTTGTTGTTCTATTTGTTGTTGTTGTTTATTTGACATTGTCATTGTTGTTTATTTGACGTTATTGTTGTTGTTTATTTGACGTTGTTATTGTTGTTGTTGTTGTTTATTTGACGTTGTTGTTGTTGTTTATTTGACATTGTTGTTGTTGTTGTTGTTGTTGTTGTCTATTAGACGTTGTTAATGTTATTGACATTGTTGTTGTTGTTTTTGTTGTTTATTTGACGATGTTGTTGTTGATGTTGTTGTTATTTTTGTCGTTTTTATTGTTGGTGTTGTTGGTGTTTATTTGACGTTGTTGTTGTTGTTTATTTGACGTTGTTGTTGTTGTTTATTTGACGTTGTTGTTGTTGTTGTTTATTTGACGTTGTTGTTGTTGTTGTTTATTTGACGTTGTTGTTGTTGTTGTTTATTTGACATTGTTGTTGTTGTTGTTGTTGACGTTGTTGTTGTAGTTGTTTATTTGACGTTGTTGTTGTTGTTGTTGTTGTTGTTTATTTGATGTTGTTTTAGTTGTTGTTGTTTATTTGACGTTGTTGTTGTTTTTTATTTGACGTTGTTGTTGTTGAAATTGTTGTTGTTGTTGTTTATTTGACGTTGTTGTTGTTGTTTTTTATTTGACGTTGTTGTTGACATTGTTGTTGTTGTTGTTTATTTGACGTTGTTGTTGTTGTTGTTTATTTGACATTTTTGTTGTTGTTGATGTTGTTGTTGTTGTTGTTTTTTATTTGACGTTGTTGTTGTTGTTGTTTATTTGACGTTGCTGTTGTTGTTATTGTTGTTGTTGTTGTTAATTTGACGTTGTTGTTGTTGTTGTTTATTTGACGCTGTTGTTGTTGTTGTTGTTGTTTATTTGACGTTGTTGTTGTTGTTGTTGTTTATTTGATGTTGTTGTTGTTGTTATTTATTTGACGTTGTTGTTGTTGTTATTGTTTATTTGACGTTGTTGTTATTGTTGTGGTTGTTGTTTATTTGACATTGTTATTGTTGTTTATTGGACGTTGTTATTGTTGTTTATTTGACGTTGTTTTTGTTATTTTACGTTATTGTTGTTGTTGTATTTGTTGTTGTTGTTGTTGTTGCTTATTTGACGTTGTTGTTATTGTTGCTATTTTTTTGACGTTGTTATTGTTGTTGTTTATTTGACGTTGTTGTTGTTGTTGTTTATTTGACGTTATTGTTGTTGTTATTTATTTGACGTTGTTGTTGTTGTTGTTATATTTGTTATTGTTGTTATTGTTGTTGCTTATTTGACGTTGTTGTTATTGTTGTTGTTTATTTGACGTTGTTGTCGTTATTCATTTGACGTTGTTGTTGTTGTTGTTTATTTGACGTTGTTGTTGTTGTTGTTGTTCTTTATTTGACGTTGTTGTTGTTGTTGTTGTATTTGACATTGTTGTTGACGTTGTTGTTGTTGTTGTTGTTTATTTGACGTTGTTGTTGTTGTTGTTTATTAGATGTTGTTAATGTTGTTGACATTGTTGTTGTTGTTTTTGTTGTTTATTTGACGTTGTTGTTGTTGTTATTTTTGTTGATGTTATTGTTGGTGTTGTTGTTGTTTATTTGACGTTGTTGTTGTTGTTGTTTATTTGACGTTGTTGTTGTTGTTTATTTGACGTTGTTGTTGTTGTTTATTTGACGTTGTTGTTGTTGTTGTTTATTTGACATTGTTGTTGTTGTTGTTGTTGACGTTGCTGTTGTTGTTGTTTATTTGATGTTGTTTTAGTTGTTGTTATTTATTTGACGTTGTTGTTGTTTTTTATTTGACGTTGTTGTTGTTGTTTATTTGACGTTGTTGTTGTTGTTTATTTGACGTTGTTGTTGTTATTTGAAGTTATTGTTGTTGTATTTGTTGTTGTTGTTGTTGTTTATTTGACGTTGTTGTTGTTGTTTATTTGACGTTATTATTGTTGTTTATTTGACATTGTTATTGTTGTTGTTGTTGTTGTTGTTTATTTGACGTTGTTGTTGACGTTGTTGTTGTTGTTGTTGTTGTTGTTTATTTGACGTTGTTGTTGTTGTTGTTTATTTGACGTTGTTGTTGTTGTTGTTTATTTGACGTTGTTAATGTTGTTGACATAGTTGTTGTTGTTTATGTTATTTATTTGACGTTGTTATTGTTGTTGTTGTTTTTGTTGTTGTTATTGTTGGTGTTGTTGTTGTTTATTTGACGTTGTTGTTGTTGTTGTTTATTTGACGTTGTTGTTGTTTATTTGACGTTGTTGTTGTTGTTGTATTTGTTATTGTTGTTATTGTTGTTGCTTATTTGAAGTTGTTGTTATTGTTGTTGTTTATTTGACGTTGTTGTTGTTGTTATTCATTTGACGTTGTTATTGTTGTTTATTTGACGTTGTTGTTGTTGTTCTTCATTTGACGTTGTTGTTGTCGTTGTTTTTGTTGTTTATTTGACGTTGTTGTTGTTATTTATTTGACGTTGTTGTTGTTGTTGTTTATTTGACGTTGTTGTTGTTGTTTATTTGACGTTGTCGTTGTTGTTGTTGTTTATTTGACCTTTATGTTGTTATTGTTTATTTGATGTTGTTGTTGTTGTTGTTGACATAGTTGTTGTTGTTTATTTGACGTTGTTGTTGTTGTTGTTATTGTTGTTGTTGTTGTTGTTAATTTGATGTTGTTGTTGTTGTTTATTTGACGTTGTTGTTGTTGTTTATTTGACGTTGTTGTTGTTGTTATTTATTTGACGTTGTTGTTGTTGTTGTTTATTTGACGTTGTTGTTTATTTGACATTGTTGTTTATTTGACGTTGTTGTTGTTGTTTATTTGACGTTGTTGTTGTTATTTGAAGTTGTGTTTGTTGTTCTATTTGTTGTTGTTGTTTATTTGACATTGTCATTGTTGTTTATTTGACGTTATTGTTGTTGTTTATTTGACGTTGTTATTGTTGTTGTTGTTGTTTATTTGACGTTGTTGTTGTTGTTTATTTGACATTGTTGTTGTTGTTGTTGTTGTTGTTGTTGTCTATTAGACGTTGTTAATGTTATTGACATTGTTGTTGTTGTTTTTGTTGTTTATTTGACGATGTTGTTGTTGATGTTGTTGTTATTTTTGTCGTTTTTATTGTTGGTGTTGTTGGTGTTTATTTGACGTTGTTGTTGTTGTTTATTTGACGTTGTTGTTGTTGTTTATTTGACGTTGTTGTTGTTGTTGTTTATTTGACGTTGTTGTTGTTGTTGTTTATTTGACGTTGTTGTTGTTGTTGTTTATTTGACATTGTTGTTGTTGTTGTTGTTGACGTTGTTGTTGTAGTTGTTTATTTGACGTTGTTGTTGTTGTTGTTGTTGTTGTTGTTTATTTGATGTTGTTTTAGTTGTTGTTGTTTATTTGACGTTGTTGTTGTTTTTTATTTGACGTTGTTGTTGTTGAAATTGTTGTTGTTGTTGTTTATTTGACGTTGTTGTTGTTGTTTTTTATTTGACGTTGTTGTTGACATTGTTGTTGTTGTTGTTTATTTGACGTTGTTGTTGTTGTTGTTTATTTGACATTTTTGTTGTTGTTGATGTTGTTGTTGTTGTTGTTTTTTATTTGACGTTGTTGTTGTTGTTGTTTATTTGACGTTGCTGTTGTTGTTATTGTTGTTGTTGTTGTTAATTTGACGTTGTTGTTGTTGTTTATTTGACGTTGTTGTTGTTGTTGTTGTTTATTTGACGTTGTTGTTGTTGTTGTTGTTTATTTGATGTTGTTGTTGTTGTTATTTATTTGACGTTGTTGTTGTTGTTATTGTTTATTTGACGTTGTTATTGTTGTGGTTGTTGTTTATTTGACATTGTTATTGTTGTTTATTGGACGTTGTTATTGTTGTTTATTTGACGTTGTTTTTGTTATTTTACGTTATTGTTGTTGTTGTATTTGTTGTTGTTGTTGTTGTTGCTTATTTGACGTTGTTGTTATTGTTGCTATTTTTTTGACGTTGTTATTGTTGTTGTTTATTTGACGTTGTTGTTGTTGTTGTTTATTTGACGTTATTGTTGTTGTTGTTTATTTGACGTTGTTGTTGTTGTTGTTATATTTGTTATTGTTGTTATTGTTGTTGCTTATTTGACGTTGTTGTTATTGTTGTTGTTTATTTGACGTTGTTGTCGTTATTCATTTGACGTTGTTGTTGTTGTTGTTTATTTGACGTTGTTGTTGTTGTTGTTGTTCTTTATTTGACGTTGTTGTTGTTGTTGTTTATTTGACATTGTTGTTGACGTTGTTGTTGTTGTTGTTGTTTATTTGACGTTGTTGTTGTTGTTGTTTGTTAGATGTTGTTAATGTTGTTGACATTGTTGTTGTTGTTTTTGTTGTTTATTTGACGTTGTTGTTGTTGTTATTTTTGTTGATGTTATTGTTGGTGTTGTTGTTGTTTATTTGACGTTGTTGTTGTTGTTTATTTGACGTTGTTGTTGTTGTTGTTTATTTGACGTTGTTGTTGTTGTTTATTTGACGTTGTTGTTGTTGTTTATTTGACGTTGTTGTTGTTGTTGTTTATTTGACATTGTTGTTGTTGTTGTTGTTGACGTTGCTGTTGTTGTTGTTTATTTGATGTTGTTTTAGTTGTTGTTATTTATTTGACGTTGTTGTTGTTTTTTATTTGACGTTGTTGTTGTTGACATTGTTGTTGTTGTTGTTTATTTGACGTTGTTGTTGTTGTTTTTTATGTAACGTTGTTGTTGTTGACATTGTTGTTGTTGTTGTTTATTTGACGTTGTTGTTGTTGTTGTTTAT
Source organism: Vicia faba (assembly GCA_948472305.1). NCBI lineage: Eukaryota > Viridiplantae > Streptophyta > Magnoliopsida > Fabales > Fabaceae > Vicia > Vicia faba. The sequence goes on along the minus strand of OX451735.1, from coordinate 1,339,568,307 downwards.
TTGACGTAGTTGTTGTTGTTGTTGTTGTTTATTTGACATTTTTGTTGTTGTTGATGTTGTTGTTGTTATTGTTGTTTTTTATTTGACGTTGTTGTTGTTGTTGTTTTTTATTTGACGTTGTTGTTGTTGTTGTTGTTTATTTGACGTTGTTGTTTTTATTGTTGTTTGTGTTGTTAATTTGATGTTGTTGTTGTTGTTGTTGTATTTGTTATTGTTGTTATTGTTGTTGTTTATTTGACGTTGTTGTTATTGTTGTTGTTTATTTGACGTTGTTGTTGTTGTTATTCATTTGACGTTGTTGTTGTTGTTGTTGTTTATTTGACGTTGTTGTTGTTGTTGTTCTTCATTTGACGTTGTTGATGTCGTTGTTTTTGTTGTTTATTTGACGTTGTTGTTGTTAATTATTTGACGTTGTTGTTGTTGTTTATTTGACGTTGTTGTTGTTGTTGTTGTTTATTTGACGTTGTCGTTGTTGTTGTTGTTGTTTATTTGACGTTGTTGTTGTTATTGTTTATTTGATGTTGTTGTTGTTGTTGACATAGTTCTTGTTGTTTATTTGACGTTGTTGTTGTTGTTGTTGACGTTGTTGTTTATTTGACGTTGTTGTTGTTGTTGTTGTTTATTTGACGTTGTTGTTGTTGTTGTTGTTGACGTTGTTGTTGTTGTTGTTGTTGTTATTTTTGTTGTTGTTATTGTTGGTGTTGTTGTTGTTTATTTGACATTGTTGTTGTTGTTGTTTATTTGACGTTGTTGTTGTTGTTGTTGTTTATTTGACATTGTTGTTGTTGTTTATTTGACGTTGTTGTTGTTTATTTGACGTTGTTGTTGTTGTCGTTTATTAGACATTGTTGTTGTTGTTGTTGTTGTTGTTGACGTTGCTGTTGTTGTTGTTTATTTGATGTTGTTTTAGTTGTTGTTGTTTATTTGACGTCGTTGTTGTTTTTTATTTGACGTTGTTGTTGTTGACATTGTTGTTGTTGTTGTTGTTTATTTGACGTTGTTGTTGTTGTTGTTTATTTGACGTTGTTGTTGTTGTTGTTGTTTATTTGACGTTGTTGTTGTTGTTGTTGTTTTTGTTGTTTATTTGACGTTGTTGTTGTTATTTATTTGACGTTGTTGTTAACGTTGTTGTTGTTGGTGTTTATTTGACGTTGTTGTTGTTGTTGTTGTTGTTTATTTGACGTTGTTGTTGTTGTTGACGTTGTTATTGTTGTTGTTTATTTGATGTTGTTATTGTTGTTGTTGACATAGTTGTTGTTGTTTATTTGACGTTGTTCTTGTTGTTGCCATTGTTGTTTATTTGACGTTGTTGTTGTTGTTGTTTATTTGACGTTGTTGTTGTTGTTGTTGACGTTGTTGTTGTTGTTGTTTACTGGACGTTGTTGTTGTTGTTGTTTATTTGACATTGTTATTGTTGTTGACGGTGTTGTTGTTGTTGTTGTTGTTTATTTGACATTGTTGTTGTTGTTATTTATTTGACGTTGTTGTTGTTGTTAATTTTATTTGACGTTGTTGTTGTTTTTGTTAATTTGACGTTGTTGTTGTTGTTGTTGTTTATTTGATGTTGTTGTTGTTGTTTATTTGACGTTGTTGTTGTTGTTGTTGTTTATTTAACGTTGTTGTTGTTGTTATTTATTTGACGTTGTTGTTGTTGTTATTGTTTATTTGGCGTTGTTGTTGTTTATTTTTATGTTGTTATTGTTTATTTGACGTTGTTTTTGTTATTTGACGTTGTTGTTGTTGTTGTTGTATTAGTTGTTGTTGTTGTTGCTTATTTGACGTTGTTGTTATGGTTGCTATTTATTTGACGTTGTTGTTGTTGTTGTTTATTTGACGTTGTTCTTGTTGTTGTTTATTTGACGTTGTTGTTGTTGTTGTTGTTTAGTTGACGTTGTTGTTGTTGTTGTTGTTGTATTTGTTATTGTTGTTATTGTTGTTGCTTATTTGACTTTGTTGTTATTGTTGTTGTTAATTTGACGTTGTTGTTGTTGTTATTCATTTGACGTTGTTGTTGTTGTTGTTGTTTATTTGACGTCGTTGTTGTTGTTCTTCATTTGACGTTGTTGATGTCGTTGTTTTTGTTGTTTATTTGACGTTGTTGTTGTTGTTGTTTATTTGATGTTGTTTTAGTTGTTGTTGTTTATTTGACGTCGTTGTTGTTTTTTATTTGACGTTGTTGTTGTTGACATTGTTGTTGTTGTTGTTGTTTATTTGACGTTGTTGTTCTTGTTTATTTGACGTTGTTGTTGTTGTTGTTGTTGTTTATTTGACGTTGTTGTTGTTGTTGTTTTTGTTGTTTATTTGACGTTGTTGTTGTTATTTATTTGACGTTGTTGTTAACGTTGTTGTTGTTGGTGTTTATTTGACGTTGTTGTTGTTGTTGTTGTTGTTTATTTGACGTTGTTGTTGTTGTTGACGTTGTTATTGTTGTTGTTTATTTGATGTTGTTATTGTTGTTGTTGACATAGTTGTTGTTGTTTATTTGACGTTGTTCTTGTTGTTGCCATTGTTGTTTATTTGACGTTGTTGTTGTTGTTGTTTATTTGACGTTGTTGTTGTTGTTGTTGACGTTGTTGTTGTTGTTGTTTACTGGACGTTGTTGTTGTTGTTGTTTATTTGACATTGTTATTGTTGTTGACGGTGTTGTTGTTGTTGTTGTTGTTTATTTGACATTGTTGTTGTTGTTATTTATTTGACGTTGTTGTTGTTGTTAATTTTATTTGACGTTGTTGTTGTTGTTGTTAATTTGACGTTGTTGTTGTTGTTGTTGTTGTTTATTTGATGTTGTTGTTGTTGTTTATTTGACGTTGTTGTTGTTGTTGTTGTTGTTTATTTAACGTTGTTGTTGTTGTTATTTATTTGACGTTGTTGTTGTTATTGTTTATTTGGCGTTGTTGTTGTTTATTTGACGTTGTTATTGTTTATTTGACGTTGTTTTTGTTATTTGACGTTGTTGTTGTTGTTGTTGTATTAGTTGTTGTTGTTGTTGCTTATTTGACGTTGTTGTTATTGTTGCTATTTATTTGACGTTGTTGTTGTTGTTGTTTATTTGACGTTGTTGTTGTTGTTGTTTATTTGACGTTGTTGTTGTTGTTGTTGTTTAGTTGACGTTGTTGTTGTTGTTGTTGTTGTTGTTGTATTTGTTATTGTTGTTATTGTTGTTGCTTATTTGACGTTGTTGTTATTGTTGTTGTTAATTTGACGTTGTTGTTGTTGTTATTCATTTGACGTTGTTGTTGTTGTTGTTTATTTGACGTTGTTGTTGTTGTTCTTCATTTGACGTTGTTGATGTCGTTGTCTTTGTTGTTTATTTGACGTTGTTGTTGTTATTTATTTGACGTTGTTGTTGTTGTTTATTTGACGTTGTTGTTGTTGTTGTTTATTTGACGTTGTCGTTGGTGTTGTTGTTGTTTATTTGACGTTGTTGTTGTTATTGTTTATTTGATGTTGTTGTTGTTGTTGACATAGTTCTTGTTGTTTATTTGACGTTGTTGTTGTTGTTGTTGTTGACGTTGTTGTTTATTTGACGTTGTTGTTGTTGTTGTTTATTTGACGTTGTTGTTGTTGTTGTTGTTGACGTTGTTGTTGTTGTTATTTTTGTTGTTGTTATTGTTGGTGTTGTTGTTGTTTATTTGACATTGTTGTTGTTGTTGTTTATTTGACGTTGTTGTTGTTGTTGTTTATTTGACGTTGTTGTTGTTGTTTATTTGACGTTGTTATTGTTGTTGTTGTTGTTTATTTGACGTTGTTGTTGTTGTTTATTTGACATTGTTGTTGTTGTTGTTGTTGTTGTTGTTGTCTATTAGACGTTGTTAATGTTATTGACATTGTTGTTGTTGTTTTTGTTGTTTATTTGACGATGTTGTTGTTGATGTTGTTGTTATTTTTGTCGTTTTTATTGTTGGTGTTGTTGGTGTTTATTTGACGTTGTTGTCGTTATTTATTTGACGTTGTTGTTGTTGTTTATTTGACGTTGTTGTTGTTGTTGTTTATTTGACGTTGTTGTTGTTGTTGTTTATTTGACGTTGTTGTTGTTGTTGTTTATTTGACATTGTTGTTGTTGTTATTGTTGACGTTGTTGTTGTAGTTGTTTATTTGACGTTGTTGTTGTTGTTGTTGTTGTTGTTGTTTATTTGATGTTGTTTTAGTTGTTGTTGTTTATTTGACGTTGTTGTTGTTTTTTATTTGACGTTGTTGTTGTTGAAATTGTTGTTGTTGTTGTTTATTTGACGTTGTTGTTGTTGTTTTTTATTTGACGTTGTTGTTGACATTGTTGTTGTTGTTGTTTATTTGACGTTGTTGTTGTTGTTGTTTATTTGACATTTTTGTTGTTGTTGATGTTGTTGTTGTTGTTGTTGTTTTTTATTTGACGTTGTTGTTGTTGTTGTTTATTTGACGTTGCTGTTGTTGTTATTGTTGTGGTTGTTGTTTATTTGACATTGTTATTGTTGTTTATTGGACGTTGTTATTGTTGTTTATTTGACGTTGTTTTTGTTATTTTACGTTATTGTTGTTGTTGTATTTGTTGTTGTTGTTGTTGTTGCTTATTTGACGTTGTTGTTATTGTTGCTATTTTTTTGACGTTGTTATTGTTGTTGTTTATTTGACGTTGTTGTTGTTGTTGTTGTTTATTTGACGTTATTGTTGTTGTTGTTTATTTGACGTTGTTGTTGTTGTTGTTATATTTGTTATTGTTGTTATTGTTGTTGCTTATTTGACGTTGTTGTTATTGTTGTTGTTTATTTGACGTTGTTGTCGTTATTCATTTGACGTTGTTGTTGTTGTTGTTTATTTGACGTTGTTGTTGTTGTTGTTGTTCTTTATTTGACGTTGTTGTTGTTGTTGTTTATTTGACATTGTTGTTGACGTTGTTGTTGTTGTTGTTGTTTATTTGACGTTGTTGCTGTTGTTGTTTATTAGATGTTGTTAATGTTGTTGACATTGTTGTTGTTGTTTTTGTTGTTTATTTGACGTTGTTGTTGTTGTTATTTTTGTTGATGTTATTGTTGGTGTTGTTGTTGTTTATTTGACGTTGTTGTTGTTGTTTATTTGACGTTGTTGTTGTTGTTGTTTATTTGACGTTGTTGTTGTTGTTTATTTGACGTTGTTGTTGTCGTTTATTTGACGTTGTTGTTGTTGTTGTTTATTTGACATTGTTGTTGTTGTTGTTGTTGACGTTGCTGTTGTTGTTGTTTATTTGATGTTGTTTTAGTTGTTGTTATTTATTTGACGTTGTTGTTGTTTTTTATTTGACGTTGTTGTTGTTGACATTGTTGTTGTTGTTGTTTATTTGACGTTGTTGTTGTTGTTTTTTATGTAACGTTGTTGTTGTTGACATTGTTGTTGTTGTTGTTTATTTGACGTTGTTGTTGTTGTTGTTTATTTGACGTAGTTGTTGTTGTTGTTGTTGTTTATTTGACATTTTTGTTGTTGTTGATGTTGTTGTTGTTATTGTTGTTTTTTATTTGACGTTGTTGTTGTTGTTGTTTTTTATTTGACGTTGTTGTTGTTGTTGTTGTTTATTTGACGTTGTTGTTTTTATTGTTGTTTGTGTTGTTAATTTGATGTTGTTGTTGTTGTTGTTGTATTTGTTATTGTTGTTATTGTTGTTGTTTATTTGACGTTGTTGTTATTGTTGTTGTTTATTTGACGTTGTTGTTGTTGTTATTCATTTGACGTTGTTGTTGTTGTTGTTGTTTATTTGACGTTGTTGTTGTTGTTGTTCTTCATTTGACGTTGTTGATGTCGTTGTTTTTGTTGTTTATTTGACGTTGTTGTTGTTAATTATTTGACGTTGTTGTTGTTGTTTATTTGACGTTGTTGTTGTTGTTGTTGTTTATTTGACGTTGTCGTTGTTGTTGTTGTTGTTTATTTGACGTTGTTGTTGTTATTGTTTATTTGATGTTGTTGTTGTTGTTGACATAGTTCTTGTTGTTTATTTGACGTTGTTGTTGTTGTTGTTGACGTTGTTGTTTATTTGACGTTGTTGTTGTTGTTGTTTATTTGACGTTGTTGTTGTTGTTGTTGTTGACGTTGTTGTTGTTGTTGTTGTTGTTATTTTTGTTGTTGTTATTGTTGGTGTTGTTGTTGTTTATTTGACATTGTTGTTGTTGTTGTTTATTTGACGTTGTTGTTGTTGTTGTTGTTTATTTGACATTGTTGTTGTTGTTTATTTGACGTTGTTGTTGTTTATTTGACGTTGTTGTTGTTGTCGTTTATTAGACATTGTTGTTGTTGTTGTTGTTGTTGTTGACGTTGCTGTTGTTGTTGTTTATTTGATGTTGTTTTAGTTGTTGTTGTTTATTTGACGTCGTTGTTGTTTTTTATTTGACGTTGTTGTTGTTGACATTGTTGTTGTTGTTGTTGTTTATTTGACGTTGTTGTTGTTGTTGTTTATTTGACGTTGTTGTTGTTGTTGTTGTTTATTTGACGTTGTTGTTGTTGTTGTTGTTTTTGTTGTTTATTTGACGTTGTTGTTGTTATTTATTTGACGTTGTTGTTAACGTTGTTGTTGTTGGTGTTTATTTGACGTTGTTGTTGTTGTTGTTGTTGTTGTTTATTTGACGTTGTTGTTGTTGTTGACGTTGTTATTGTTGTTGTTTATTTGATGTTGTTATTGTTGTTGTTGACATAGTTGTTGTTGTTTATTTGACGTTGTTCTTGTTGTTGCCATTGTTGTTTATTTGACGTTGTTGTTGTTGTTGTTTATTTGACGTTGTTGTTGTTGTTGTTGACGTTGTTGTTGTTGTTGTTTACTGGACGTTGTTGTTGTTGTTGTTTATTTGACATTGTTATTGTTGTTGACGGTGTTGTTGTTGTTGTTGTTTATTTGACATTGTTGTTGTTGTTATTTATTTGACGTTGTTGTTGTTGTTAATTTTATTTGACGTTGTTGTTGTTTTTGTTAATTTGACGTTGTTGTTGTTGTTGTTGTTTATTTGATGTTGTTGTTGTTGTTTATTTGACGTTGTTGTTGTTGTTGTTGTTTATTTAACGTTGTTGTTGTTGTTATTTATTTGACGTTGTTGTTGTTGTTATTGTTTATTTGGCGTTGTTGTTGTTTATTTTTATGTTGTTATTGTTTATTTGACGTTGTTTTTGTTATTTGACGTTGTTGTTGTTGTTGTTGTATTAGTTGTTGTTGTTGTTGCTTATTTGACGTTGTTGTTATGGTTGCTATTTATTTGACGTTGTTGTTGTTGTTGTTTATTTGACGTTGTTCTTGTTGTTGTTTATTTGACGTTGTTGTTGTTGTTGTTGTTTAGTTGACGTTGTTGTTGTTGTTGTTGTTGTTGTATTTGTTATTGTTGTTATTGTTGTTGCTTATTTGACTTTGTTGTTATTGTTGTTGTTAATTTGACGTTGTTGTTGTTGTTATTCATTTGACGTTGTTGTTGTTGTTGTTGTTTATTTGACGTCGTTGTTGTTGTTCTTCATTTGACGTTGTTGATGTCGTTGTTTTTGTTGTTTATTTGACGTTGTTGTTGTTGTTGTTTATTTGATGTTGTTTTAGTTGTTGTTGTTTATTTGACGTCGTTGTTGTTTTTTATTTGACGTTGTTGTTGTTGACATTGTTGTTGTTGTTGTTGTTTATTTGACGTTGTTGTTCTTGTTTATTTGACGTTGTTGTTGTTGTTGTTGTTGTTGTTTATTTGACGTTGTTGTTGTTGTTGTTTTTGTTGTTTATTTGACGTTGTTGTTGTTATTTATTTGACGTTGTTGTTAACGTTGTTGTTGTTGGTGTTTATTTGACGTTGTTGTTGTTGTTGTTGTTGTTTATTTGACGTTGTTGTTGTTGTTGACGTTGTTATTGTTGTTGTTTATTTGATGTTGTTATTGTTGTTGTTGACATAGTTGTTGTTGTTTATTTGACGTTGTTCTTGTTGTTGCCATTGTTGTTTATTTGACGTTGTTGTTGTTGTTGTTTATTTGACGTTGTTGTTGTTGTTGTTGACGTTGTTGTTGTTGTTGTTTACTGGACGTTGTTGTTGTTGTTGTTTATTTGACATTGTTATTGTTGTTGACGGTGTTGTTGTTGTTGTTGTTGTTTATTTGACATTGTTGTTGTTGTTATTTATTTGACGTTGTTGTTGTTGTTAATTTTATTTGACGTTGTTGTTGTTGTTGTTAATTTGACGTTGTTGTTGTTGTTGTTGTTGTTTATTTGATGTTGTTGTTGTTGTTTATTTGACGTTGTTGTTGTTGTTGTTGTTGTTTATTTAACGTTGTTGTTGTTGTTATTTATTTGACGTTGTTGTTGTTATTGTTTATTTGGCGTTGTTGTTGTTTATTTGACGTTGTTATTGTTTATTTGACGTTGTTTTTGTTATTTGACGTTGTTGTTGTTGTTGTTGTATTAGTTGTTGTTGTTGTTGCTTATTTGACGTTGTTGTTATTGTTGCTATTTATTTGACGTTGTTGTTGTTGTTGTTTATTTGACGTTGTTCTTGTTGTTGTTTATTTGACGTTGTTGTTGTTGTTGTTGTTTAGTTGACGTTGTTGTTGTTGTTGTTGTTGTTGTTGTTGTATTTGTTATTGTTGTTATTGTTGTTGCTTATTTGACGTTGTTGTTATTGTTGTTGTTAATTTGACGTTGTTGTTGTTGTTATTCATTTGACGTTGTTGTTGTTGTTGTTTATTTGACGTTGTTGTTGTTGTTCTTCATTTGACGTTGTTGATGTCGTTGTCTTTGTTGTTTATTTGACGTTGTTGTTGTTATTTATTTGACGTTGTTGTTGTTGTTTATTTGACGTTGTTGTTGTTGTTGTTTATTTGACGTTGTCGTTGGTGTTGTTGTTGTTTATTTGACGTTGTTGTTGTTATTGTTTATTTGATGTTGTTGTTGTTGTTGACATAGTTCTTGTTGTTTATTTGACGTTGTTGTTGTTGTTGTTGTTGACGTTGTTGTTTATTTGACGTTGTTGTTGTTGTTGTTTATTTGACGTTGTTGTTGTTGTTGTTGTTGTTGACGTTGTTGTTGTTGTTATTTTTGTTGTTATTGTTGGTGTTGTTGTTGTTTATTTGACATTGTTGTTGTTGTTGTTTATTTGACGTTGTTGTTGTTGTTGTTTATTTGACGTTGTTGTTGTTGTTTATTTGACGTTGTTATTGTTGTTGTTGTTGTTTATTTGACGTTGTTGTTGTTGTTTATTTGACATTGTTGTTGTTGTTGTTGTTGTTGTTGTTGTTGTCTATTAGACGTTGTTAATGTTATTGACATTGTTGTTGTTGTTTTTGTTGTTTATTTGACGATGTTGTTGTTGATGTTGTTGTTATTTTTGTCGTTTTTATTGTTGGTGTTGTTGGTGTTTATTTGACGTTGTTGTTGTTGTTTATTTGACGTTGTTGTTGTTGTTTATTTGACGTTGTTGTTGTTGTTGTTTATTTGACGTTGTTGTTGTTGTTGTTTATTTGACGTTGTTGTTGTTGTTGTTTATTTGACATTGTTGTTGTTGTTATTGTTGACGTTGTTGTTGTAGTTGTTTATTTGACGTTGTTGTTGTTGTTGTTGTTGTTGTTGTTTATTTGATGTTGTTTTAGTTGTTGTTGTTTATTTGACGTTGTTGTTGTTTTTTATTTGACGTTGTTGTTGTTGAAATTGTTGTTGTTGTTGTTTATTTGACGTTGTTGTTGTTGTTTTTTATTTGACGTTGTTGTTGACATTGTTGTTGTTGTTGTTTATTTGACGTTGTTGTTGTTGTTGTTTATTTGACATTTTTGTTGTTGTTGATGTTGTTGTTGTTGTTGTTTTTTATTTGACGTTGTTGTTGTTGTTGTTTATTTGACGTTGCTGTTGTTGTTATTGTTGTTGTTGTTGTTAATTTGACGTTGTTGTTGTTGTTGTTTATTTGACGTTGTTGTTGTTGTTGTTGTTTATTTGACGTTGTTGTTGTTGTTGTTGTTTATTTGATGTTGTTGTTGTTGTTATTTATTTGACGTTGTTGTTGTTGTTATTGTTTATTTGACGTTGTTGTTATTGTTGTGGTTGTTGTTTATTTGACATTGTTATTGTTGTTTATTGGACGTTGTTATTGTTGTTTATTTGACGTTGTTTTTGTTATTTTACGTTATTGTTGTTGTTGTATTTGTTGTTGTTGTTGTTGTTGCTTATTTGACGTTGTTGTTATTGTTGCTATTTTTTTGACGTTGTTATTGTTGTTGTTTATTTGACGTTGTTGTTGTTGTTGTTTATTTGACGTTATTGTTGTTGTTGTTTATTTGACGTTGTTGTTGTTGTTGTTATATTTGTTATTGTTGTTATTGTTGTTGCTTATTTGACGTTGTTGTTATTGTTGTTGTTTATTTGACGTTGTTGTCGTTATTCATTTGACGTTGTTGTTGTTGTTGTTTATTTGACGTTGTTGTTGTTGTTGTTGTTCTTTATTTGACGTTGTTGTTGTTGTTGTTTATTTGACATTGTTGTTGACGTTGTTGTTGTTGTTGTTGTTTATTTGACGTTGTTGCTGTTGTTGTTTATTAGATGTTGTTAATGTTGTTGACATTGTTGTTGTTGTTTTTGTTGTTTATTTGACGTTGTTGTTGTTGTTATTTTTGTTGATGTTATTGTTGGTGTTGTTGTTGTTTATTTGACGTTGTTGTTGTTGTTTATTTGACGTTGTTGTTGTTGTTGTTTATTTGACGTTGTTGTTGTTGTTTATTTGACGTTGTTGTTGTTGTTTATTTGACGTTGTTGTTGTTGTTGTTTATTTGACATTGTTGTTGTTGTTGTTGTTGACGTTGCTGTTGTTGTTGTTTATTTGATGTTGTTTTAGTTGTTGTTATTTATTTGACGTTGTTGTTGTTTTTTATTTGACGTTGTTGTTGTTGACATTGTTGTTGTTGTTGTTTATTTGACGTTGTTGTTGTTGTTTTTTATGTAACGTTGTTGTTGTTGACATTGTTGTTGTTGTTGTTTATTTGACGTTGTTGTTGTTGTTGTTTATTTGACGTAGTTGTTGTTGTTGTTGTTGTTTATTTGACATTTTTGTTGTTGTTGATGTTGTTGTTGTTATTGTTGTTTTTTATTTGACGTTGTTGTTGTTGTTGTTTTTTATTTGACGTTGTTGTTGTTGTTGTTGTTTATTTGACGTTGTTGTTGTTGTTTATTTGACGTTGTTATTGTTGTTGTTGTAGTTTATTTGACGTTGTTGTTGTTGTTGTTTATTTGACATTGTTGTTGTTGTTGTTGTCTATTAGACGTTGTTAATGTTGTTGACATTGTTGTTGTTGTTTTTGTTGTTTATTTGACGATGTTGTTGTTGTTGTTGTTGTTATTTTTGTCGTTTTTATTGTTGGTGTTGTTGCTGTTTATTTGACGTTGTTGTTGTTGTTTATTTGACGTTGTTGTTGTTGTTTATTTGACGTTGTTGTTTATGTTTATTTGACGTTGTTGTTGTTGTTGTTTATTTGACGTTGTTGTTGTTGTTGTTTATTTGACATTGCTGTTGTTGTTGTTGTTGTTGACGTTGTTGTTGTAGTTGTTTATTTGACGTTGTTGTTGTTGTTGTTGTTGTTTATTTGATGTTGTTTTAGTTGTTGTTGTTTATTTGACGTTGTTGTTGTTTTTTATTTGACGTTGTTGTTGTTGACATTGTTGTTGTTGTTGTTTATTTGACGTTGTTGTTGTTGTTTTTTATTTTACGTTGTTGTTGACATTGTTGTTGTTGTTGTTTATTTGACGTTGTTGTTGTTGTTGTTGTTTATTTGACGTAGTTGTTGTTATTGACGTTGTTGTTGTTGTTGTTGTTGTTGTTTATTTGACATTTTTGTTGTTGTTGATGTTGTTGTTGTTGTTGTTTTTTATTTGACGTTGTTGTTGTTGTTGTTTATTTGACGTTGCTGTTGTTGTTATTGTTGTTGTTGTTGTTAATTTGACGTTGTTGTTGTTGTTGTTTATTTGACGTTGTTGTTGTTGTTGTTTATTTGACGTTGTTGTTGTTATTGTATATTTGATGTTGTTGTTGTTGTTATTTATTTGACGTTGTTGTTGTTGTTATTGTTTATTTGGCGTTGTTGTTGTTTATTTGACATTGTTATTGTTGTTTATTGGACGTTGTTATTGTTGTTTATTTGACGTTGTTTTTGTTATTTTACGTTATTGTTGTTGTTGTATTTGTTGTTGTTGTTGTTGTTGCTTATTTGACGTTGTTGTTATTGTTGCTATTTTTTTGACGTTGTTATTGTTGGTGTTTATTTGACGTTGTTGTTGTTGTTGTTTATTTGACGTTATTGTTGTTGTTGTTTATTTGATGTTGTTGTTGTTTTTGTTGTTATATTTGTTATTGTTGTTATTGTTGTTGCTTATTTGACGTTGTTGTTATTGTTGTTGTTTATTTGACGTTGTTGTCGTTATTCATTTGACGTTGTTGTTGTTGTTGTTTATTTGACGTTGTTGTTGTTGTTGTTGTTCTTTATTTGACGTTGTTGTTGTTGTTGTTTATTTGACATTGTTGTTGACGTTGTTGTTGTTGTTGTTTATTTGACGTTGTTGTTGTTGTTGTTTATTAGATGTTGTTAATGTTGTTGACATTGTTGTTGTTGTTTTTGTTGTTTATTTGACGTTGTTGTTGTTGTTGTTATTTTTGTTGTTGTTATTGTTGGTGTTGTTGTTGTTTATTTGACGTTGTTGTTGTTGTTGTTTATATGACGTTGTTGTTGATGTTGTTTATTTGACGTTGTTGTTGTTGTTGTTTATTTGACGTTGTTGTTGTTGTTTATTTGATGTTGTTGTTGTTGTTGTTTATTTGAAATTGTTGTTGTTGTTGTTGTTGACGTTGTTGTTGTTGTTGTTGTTTATTTGATGTTGTTTTAGTTGTTGTTGTTTATTTGACGTTGTTGTTGTTTTTTATTTGACGTTGTTGTTGTTGACATTGTTGTTGTTGTTGTTTATTTGACGTTGTTGTTGTTTTTTATTTGACGTTGTTGTTGTTGACATTGTTGTTGTTGTTGTTTATTTGACGTTGTTGTTGTTGTTTATTTGACGTAGTTGTTGTTGTTGTTTATTTGATGTAGTTGTTGTTGTTGTTGTTGTTTATTTGACATTTTTGTTGTTGTTGATGTTGTTGTTGTTGTTTTTTATTTGACGTTGTTGTTGTTGTTTATTTGACATTTTTGTTGTTGTAGATGTTGTTGTTGTTGTTGTTTTTTATTTGACGTTGTTGTTGTTGTTGTTTTTTATTTGACGTTGTTGTTGTTGTTGTTGTTGTTTATTTGACGTTGTTGTTGTTGTTATTGTTTATTTGACATTGTTGTTGTTGTTGTTTATTTGATGTTGTTGTTGTTGTTATTTATTTGACGTTGTTGTTGTTGTTATTGTTTATTTGACGTTGTTGTTGTTGTTGTTTATTTGACGTTGTTATTGTTGTTTATTGGACGTTGTTATTGTTGTTTATTTGACGTTGTTTTTGTTATTTTACGTTGTTGTTGTTGTTGTATTTGTTGTTGTTGTTACTGTTGCTTATTTGACTTCGTTGTTATTGTTGCTATTTATTTGACGTTGTTATTGTTGTTGTTTATTTGACGTTGTTGTTGTTGTTGTTTATTTGACGTTATTGTTGTTGTTGTTTATTTGACGTTGTTGTTGTTGTTGTTATATTTGTTTTTGTTGTTATTGTTGTTGCTTATTTGACGTTGTTGTTATTATTGTTGTTTATTTGACGTTGTTGTTGTTGTTATTCATTTGACGTTGTTGTTGTTGTTATTTATTTGACGTTGTTGTTGTTGTTGTTTATTTGACGTTGTTGTTGTTGTTGTTGTTTTTGTTGTTTATTTGACGTTGTTGTTGTTATTTATTTGACGTTGTTGTTGTTGTTGTTTATTTGACGTTGTTGTTAACATTGTTGTTGTTGGTGTTTATTTGACGTTGTTGTTGTAGTTGTTGTTGTTTATTTGACGTTGTTGTTGTTGTTGACGTTGTTATTGTTGTTGTTTATTTGATGTTGTTATTGTTGTTGTTGGCATAGTTGTTGTTGTTTATTTGACGTTGTTCTTGTTGTTGCCGTTGTTGTTTATTTGACGTTGTTATTGTTGTTTATTTGACGTTGTTGTTGTTGTTGACGTTATTGTTGTTGTTGTTTATTGGACGTTGTTGTTGTTGTTGTTTATTTGACATTGTTATTGTTGTTGACGGTGTTGTTGTTGTTGTTGTTGTTTATTTGACATTGTTGTTGTTGTTATTTATTTGACGTTGTTGTTGTTTTTATTGTTTATTTGACGTTGTTGTTGTTGTTGTTTATTTGACGTTGTTATTGTTGTTTATTGGACGTTGTTATTGTTGTTTATTTGACGTTGTTTTTGTTATTTTACGTTGTTGTTGTTGTTGTTTTATTTGTTGTTGTTGCTGTTGCTTATTTGACTTCGTTGTTATTGTTGCTATTTATTTGACGTTGTTATTGTTGTTGTTTATTTGACGTTGTGGTTGTTGTTGTTTATTTGACGTTATTGTTGTTGTTGTTTATTTGACGTTGTTGTTGTTGTTATATTCGTTTTTGTTGTTATTATTGTTGCTTATTTGACGTTGTTGTTATTATTGTTGTTTATTTGACGTTGTTGTTGTTGTTATTCATTTGACGTTGTTGTTGTTGTTGTTTATTTGACGTTGTTGTTGTTGTTGTTGTTTATTTGACGTTGTTGTTGTTGTTATTTTTGTTGTTTATTTGACGTTGTTGTTGTTATTTATTTGACGTTGTTGTTGTTGTTGTTTATTTGACGTTGTTGTTGTTGTTGTTTTTGTTGTTTATTTGACGTTGTTGTTGTTATTTATTTGACGTTGTTGTTGTTGTTGTTTATTTGACGTTGTTGTTAACGTTGTTGTTGTTGGTGTTTATTTGACGTTGTTGTTGTAGTTGTTGTTGTTTATTTGACGTTGTTGTTGTTGTTGACGTTGTTATTGTTGTTGTTTATTTGATGTTGTTATTGTTGTTGTTGACATAGTTGTTGTTGTTTATTTGACGTTGTTCTTGTTGTTGCCGTTGTTGTTTATTTGACGTTGTTGTTGTTGTTTATTTGACGTTGTTGTTGTTGTTGTTGACGTTATTGTTGTTGTTGTTTACTGGACGTTGTTGTTGTTGTTGTTTATTTGACATTGTTATTGTTGTTGACGGTGTTGTTGTTGTTGTTTATTTGACATTGTTGTTGTTGTTATTTATTTGACGTTGTTGTTGTTGTTAATTTTATTTGACGTTGTTGTTGTTGTTAATTTGACGTTGTTGTTGTTGTTGTTGTTTATTTGACGTTGTTGTTGTTGTTTATTTGACGTTGTTGTTGTTGTTGTTTATTTAACGTTGTTGTTGTTGTTATTTATTTGACGTTGTTGTTGTTGTTATTGTTTATTTGGCGTTGTTGTTGTTTATTTGACGTTGTTTTTGTTATTTGACGTTGTTGTTTTTGTTGTATTAGTTGTTTTTGTTGTTGCTTATTTGATGTTGTTGTTATTGTTGCTATTTATTTGACGTTGTTGTTGTTGTTGTTTATTTGACGTTGTTGTTGTTGTTGTTTATTTGACGTTGTTGTTGTTGTTGTTTATTTGACGTTGTTGTTGTTGTTGTTGTATTTGTTATTGTTGTTATTGTTGTTGTTTATTTGACGTTGTTGTTATTGTTGTTGTTTATTTGACGTTGTTGTTGTTGTTATTCATTTGACGTTGTTGTTGTTGTTGTTTATTTGACGTTGTTGTTGTTGTTGTTCTTCATTTGACGTTGTTGATGTCGTTGTTTTTGTTGTTTATTTGACGTTGTTGTTGTTAATTATTTGACGTTGTTGTTGTTGTTTATTTGACGTTGTTGTTGTTGTTGTTGTTTATTTGACGTTGTCGTTGTTGTTGTTGTTGTTTATTTGACGTTGTTGTTGTTATTGTTTATTTGATGTTGTTGTTGTTGTTGACATAGTTCTTGTTGTTTATTTGACGTTGTTGTTGTTGTTGTTGACGTTGTTGTTTATTTGACGTTGTTGTTGTTGTTGTTTATTTGACGTTGTTGTTGTTGTTGTTGTTGACGTTGTTGTTGTTGTTGTTGTTGTTGTTATTTTTGTTGTTGTTATTGTTGGTGTTGTTGTTGTTTATTTGACATTGTTGTTGTTGTTGTTTATTTGACGTTGTTGTTGTTGTTGTTGTTTATTTGACATTGTTGTTGTTGTTTATTTGACGTTGTTGTTGTTTATTTGACGTTGTTGTTGTTGTCGTTTATTAGACATTGTTGTTGTTGTTGTTGTTGTTGTTGACGTTGCTGTTGTTGTTGTTTATTTGATGTTGTTTTAGTTGTTGTTGTTTATTTGACGTCGTTGTTGTTTTTTATTTGACGTTGTTGTTGTTGACATTGTTGTTGTTGTTGTTGTTTATTTGACGTTGTTGTTGTTGTTGTTTATTTGACGTTGTTGTTGTTGTTGTTGTTTATTTGACGTTGTTGTTGTTGTTGTTGTTTTTGTTGTTTATTTGACGTTGTTGTTGTTATTTATTTGACGTTGTTGTTAACGTTGTTGTTGTTGGTGTTTATTTGACGTTGTTGTTGTTGTTGTTGTTGTTTATTTGACGTTGTTGTTGTTGTTGACGTTGTTATTGTTGTTGTTTATTTGATGTTGTTATTGTTGTTGTTGACATAGTTGTTGTTGTTTATTTGACGTTGTTCTTGTTGTTGCCATTGTTGTTTATTTGACGTTGTTGTTGTTGTTGTTTATTTGACGTTGTTGTTGTTGTTGTTGACGTTGTTGTTGTTGTTGTTTACTGGACGTTGTTGTTGTTTTTGTTTATTTGACATTGTTATTGTTGTTGACGGTGTTGTTGTTGTTGTTGTTTATTTGACATTGTTGTTGTTGTTATTTATTTGACGTTGTTGTTGTTGTTAATTTTATTTGACGTTGTTGTTGTTTTTGTTAATTTGACGTTGTTGTTGTTGTTGTTGTTTATTTGATGTTGTTGTTGTTGTTTATTTGACGTTGTTGTTGTTGTTGTTGTTTATTTAACGTTGTTGTTGTTGTTATTTATTTGACGTTGTTGTTGTTGTTATTGTTTATTTGGCGTTGTTGTTGTTGTTTATTTTTATGTTGTTATTGTTTATTTGACGTTGTTTTTGTTATTTGACGTTGTTGTTGTTGTTGTTGTATTAGTTGTTGTTGTTGTTGCTTATTTGACGTTGTTGTTATGGTTGCTATTTATTTGACGTTGTTGTTGTTGTTGTTTATTTGACGTTGTTCTTGTGGTTGTTTATTTGACGTTGTTGTTGTTGTTGTTGTTTAGTTGACGTTGTTGTTGTTGTTGTTGTATTTGTTATTGTTGTTATTGTTGTTGCTTATTTGACTTTGTTGTTATTGTTGTTGTTAATTTGACGTTGTTGTTGTTGTTATTCATTTGACGTTGTTGTTGTTGTTGTTTATTTGACGTCGTTGTTGTTGTTCTTCATTTGACGTTGTTGATGTCGTTGTTTTTGTTGTTTATTTGACGTTGTTGTTGTTGTTGTTTATTTGATGTTGTTTTAGTTGTTGTTGTTTATTTGACGTCGTTGTTGTTTTTTATTTGACGTTGTTGTTGTTGACATTGTTGTTGTTGTTGTTGTTTATTTGACGTTGTTGTTCTTGTTTATTTGACGTTGTTGTTGTTGTTGTTGTTGTTGTTTATTTGACGTTGTTGTTGTTGTTGTTTTTGTTGTTTATTTGACGTTGTTGTTGTTATTTATTTGACGTTGTTGTTGTTGGTGTTTATTTGACGTTGTTGTTGTTGTTATTGTTGTTTATTTGACGTTGTTGTTGTTGTTGACGTTGTTATTGTTGTTGTTTATTTGATGTTGTTATTGTTGTTGTTGACATAGTTGTTGTTGTTTATTTGACGTTGTTCTTGTTGTTGCCATTGTTGTTTATTTGACGTTGTTGTTGTTGTTGTTTATTTGACGTTGTTGTTGTTGTTGTTGACGTTGTTGTTGTTGTTATTTATTTGACGTTGTTGTTGTTGTTAATTTTATTTGACGTTGTTGTTGTTGTTGTTAATTTGACGTTGTTGTTGTTGTTGTTGTTGTTGTTTATTTGATGTTGTTGTTGTTGTTTATTTGACGTTGTTGTTGTTGTTGTTGTTGTTTATTTAACGTTGTTGTTGTTGTTATTTATTTGACGTTGTTGTTGTTGTTATTGTTTATTTGGCGTTGTTGTTGTTTATTTGACGTTGTTATTGTTTATTTGACGTTGTTTTTGTTATTTGACGTTGTTGTTGTTGTTGTATTAGTTGTTGTTGTTGTTGCTTATTTGACGTTGTTGTTATTGTTGCTATTTATTTGACGTTGTTGTTGTTGTTTATTTGACGTTGTTCTTGTTGTTGTTTATTTGACGTTGTTGTTGTTGTTGTTGTTGTTGTTTAGTTGACGTTGTTGTTGTTGTTGTTGTTGTTGTTGTATTTGTTATTGTTGTTATTGTTGTTGCTTATTTGACGTTGTTGTTATTGTTGTTGTTAATTTGACGTTGTTGTTGTTGTTATTCATTTGACGTTGTTGTTGTTGTTGTTTATTTGACGTTGTTGTTGTTGTTCTTCATTTGACGTTGTTGATGTCGTTGTTTTTGTTGTTTATTTGACGTTGTTGTTGTTATTTATTTGACGTTGTTGTTGTTGTTTATTTGACGTTGTTGTTGTTGTTGTTTATTTGACGTTGTCGTTGGTGTTGTTGTTGTTTATTTGACGTTGTTGTTGTTATTGTTTATTTGATGTTGTTGTTGTTGTTGACATAGTTCTTGTTGTTTATTTGACGTTGTTGTTGTTGTTGTTGTTGACGTTGTTGTTTATTTGACGTTGTTGTTGTTGTTGTTTATTTGACGTTGTTGTTGTTGTTGTTGTTGACGTTGTTGTTGTTGTTATTTTTGTTGTTGTTATTGTTGGTGTTGTTGTTGTTTATTTGACATTGTTGTTGTTGTTGTTTATTTGACGTTGTTGTTGTTGTTGTTTATTTGACGTTGTTGTTGTTGTTTATTTGACGTTGTTGTTGTTGTTGTTTATTTGACATTGTTGTTGTTGTTGTTGTTGTTGACGTTGCTGTTGTTGTTGTTTATTTGATGTTGTTTTAGTTGTTGTTGTTTATTTGACGTTGTTGTTGTTTTTTATTTGACGTTGTTGTTGTTGACATTGTTGTTGTTGTTGTTGTTTATTTGACGTTGTTGTTGTTGTTGTTTATTTGACGTTGTTGTTGTTGTTGTTGTTTATTTGACGTTGTTGTTGTTGTTGTTTTTGTTGTTTATTTAACATTGTTGTTGTTATTTATTTGACGTTGTTGTTAACGTTGTTGTTGTTGGTGTTTATTTGACGTTGTTGTTGTTGTTGATGTTGTTGTTTATTTGACGTTGTTGTTGTTGTTGACGTTGTTATTGTTGTTGTTTATTTGATGTTGTTATTGTTGTTGTTGACATAGTTGTTGTTGTTTATTTGACGTTGTTCTTGTTGTTGCCGTTGTTGTTTATTTGACGTTGTTGTTGTTGTTGTTGTTTATTTGACGTTGTTGTTGTTGTTGTTGACGTTGTTGTTGTTGTTGTTTACTGGACGTTGTTGTTGTTGTTGTTGTTTATTTGACATTGTTATTGTTGTTGACGGTGTTGTTGTTGTTGTTTATTTGACATTGTTGTTGTTGTTATTTATTTGACGTTGTTGTTGTTGTTAATTTTATTTGACGTTGTTGTTGTTGTTGTTAATTTGACGTTGTTGTTGTTGTTGTTGTTTATTTGATGTTGTTGTTGTTGTTTATTTGACGTTGTTGTTGTTGTTGTTGTTTATTTAACGTTGTTGTTGTTGTTATTTATTTGACGTTGTTGTTGTTGTTATTGTTTATTTGGCGTTGTTGTTGTTTATTTGACGTTGTTATTGTTTATTTGACGTTGTTTTTGTTATTTGACGTTGTTGTTGTTGTTGTTGTATTAGTTGTTGTTGTTGTTGCTTATTTGACGTTGTTGTTATTGTTGCTATTTATTTGACGTTGTTGTTGTTGTTGTTTATTTGACGTTGTTCTTGTTGTTGTTTATTTGACGTTGTTGTTGTTGTTGTTGTTTAGTTGACGTTGTTGTTGTTGTTGTTGTTGTTGTATTTGTTATTGTTGTTATTGTTGTTGTTTATTTGACGTTGTTGTTATTGTTGTTGTTTATTTGACGTTGTTGTTGTTGTTATTCATTTGACATTGTTGTTGTTGTTGTTTATTTGACGTCGTTGTTGTTGTTCTTCATTTGACGTTGTTGATGTCGTTGTTTTTGTTGTTTATTTGACGTTGTTGTTGTTATTTATTTGATGTTGTTGTTGTTGTTTATTTGACGTTGTTGTTGTTGTTGTTTATTTGACGTTGTCGTTGGTGTTGTTGTTGTTTATTTGACGTTGTTGTTGTTATTGTTTATTTGATGTTGTTGTTGTTGTTGACATAGTTCTTGTTGTTTATTTGACGTTATTGTTGTTGTTGTTGACGTTGTTGTTTATTTGACGTTGTTGTTGTTGTTGTTTATTTGACGTTGTTGTTGTTGTTATTGACGTTGTTGTTGTTGTTTATTTGACATTGTTGTTGTTGTTGACGGTGATGTTATTGTTGTTGTTTATTTGACATTGTTGTTGTTGTTATTATTTATTTGACGTTGTTGTTGTTGTTTATTTGACGTTGTTGTTGTTGTTTATTTGACGTTGTTGTTGTTGTTTATTTGACGTTGTTGTTGTTATTTGAAGTTATTGTTGTTGTATTTGTTGTTGTTGTTGTTGTTTATTTGACGTTGTTGTTGTTGTTTATTTGACGTTATTATTGTTGTTTATTTGACATTGTTATTGTTGTTGTTGTTGTTGTTGTTTATTTGACGTTGTTGTTGACGTTGTTGTTGTTGTTGTTGTTGTTTATTTGACGTTGTTGTTGTTGTTGTTTATTTGACGTTGTTGTTGTTGTTGTTTATTTGACGTTGTTAATGTTGTTGACATAGTTGTTGTTGTTTTTGTTATTTATTTGACGTTGTTATTGTTGTTGTTGTTTTTGTTGTTGTTATTGTTGGTGTTGTTGTTGTTTATTTGACGTTGTTGTTGTTGTTGTTGTTTATTTGACGTTGTTGTTGTTTATTTGACGTTGTTGTTGTTGTTGTATTTGTTATTGTTGTTATTGTTGTTGCTTATTTGAAGTTGTTGTTATTGTTGTTGTTTATTTGACGTTGTTGTTGTTGTTATTCATTTGACGTTGTTATTGTTGTTTATTTGACGTTGTTGTTGTTGTTCTTCATTTGACGTTGTTGTTGTCGTTGTTTTTGTTGTTTATTTGACGTTGTTGTTGTTATTTATTTGACGTTGTTGTTGTTGTTGTTTATTTGACGTTGTTGTTGTTGTTTATTTGACGTTGTCGTTGTTGTTGTTGTTTATTTGACCTTGATGTTGTTATTGTTTATTTGATGTTGTTGTTGTTGTTGTTGACATAGTTGTTGTTGTTTATTTGACGTTGTTGTTGTTGTTGTTATTGTTGTTGTTGTTGTTGTTAATTTGATGTTGTTGTTGTTGTTTATTTGACGTTGTTGTTGTTGTTGTTATTGTTGTTGTTGTTGTTATTTATTTGACGTTGTTGTTGTTGTTGTTTATTTGACGTTGTTGTTTATTTGACATTGTTGTTTATTTGACGTTGTTGTTGTTGTTTATTTGACGTTGTTGTTGTTATTTGAAGTTGTGTTTGTTGTTCTATTTGTTGTTGTTGTTTATTTGACATTGTCATTGTTGTTTATTTGACGTTATTGTTGTTGTTTATTTGACGTTGTTATTGTTGTTGTTGTTGTTTATTTGACGTTGTTGTTGTTGTTTATTTGACATTGTTGTTGTTGTTGTTGTTGTTGTTGTCTATTAGACGTTGTTAATGTTATTGACATTGTTGTTGTTGTTTTTGTTGTTTATTTGACGATGTTGTTGTTGATGTTGTTGTTATTTTTGTCGTTTTTATTGTTGGTGTTGTTGGTGTTTATTTGACGTTGTTGTTGTTGTTTATTTGACGTTGTTGTTGTTGTTTATTTGACGTTGTTGTTGTTGTTGTTTATTTGACGTTGTTGTTGTTGTTGTTTATTTGACGTTGTTGTTGTTGTTGTTTATTTGACATTGTTGTTGTTGTTGTTGTTGACGTTGTTGTTGTAGTTGTTTATTTGACGTTGTTGTTGTTGTTGTTGTTGTTGTTTATTTGATGTTGTTTTAGTTGTTGTTGTTTATTTGACGTTGTTGTTGTTTTTTATTTGACGTTGTTGTTGTTGAAATTGTTGTTGTTGTTGTTTATTTGACGTTGTTGTTGTTGTTTTTTATTTGACGTTGTTGTTGACATTGTTGTTGTTGTTGTTTATTTGACGTTGTTGTTGTTGTTGTTTATTTGACATTTTTGTTGTTGTTGATGTTGTTGTTGTTGTTGTTTTTTATTTGACGTTGTTGTTGTTGTTGTTTATTTGACGTTGCTGTTGTTGTTATTGTTGTTGTTGTTGTTAATTTGACGTTGTTGTTGTTGTTGTTTATTTGACGCTGTTGTTGTTGTTGTTGTTGTTTATTTGACGTTGTTGTTGTTGTTGTTGTTTATTTGATGTTGTTGTTGTTGTTATTTATTTGACGTTGTTGTTGTTGTTATTGTTTATTTGACGTTGTTGTTATTGTTGTGGTTGTTGTTTATTTGACATTGTTATTGTTGTTTATTGGACGTTGTTATTGTTGTTTATTTGACGTTGTTTTTGTTATTTTACGTTATTGTTGTTGTTGTATTTGTTGTTGTTGTTGTTGTTGCTTATTTGACGTTGTTGTTATTGTTGCTATTTTTTTGACGTTGTTATTGTTGTTGTTTATTTGACGTTGTTGTTGTTGTTGTTTATTTGACGTTATTGTTGTTGTTATTTATTTGACGTTGTTGTTGTTGTTGTTATATTTGTTATTGTTGTTATTGTTGTTGCTTATTTGACGTTGTTGTTATTGTTGTTGTTTATTTGACGTTGTTGTCGTTATTCATTTGACGTTGTTGTTGTTGTTGTTTATTTGACGTTGTTGTTGTTGTTGTTGTTCTTTATTTGACGTTGTTGTTGTTGTTGTTTATTTGACATTGTTGTTGACGTTGTTGTTGTTGTTGTTGTTTATTTGACGTTGTTGTTGTTGTTGTTTATTAGATGTTGTTAATGTTGTTGACATTGTTGTTGTTGTTTTTGTTGTTTATTTGACGTTGTTGTTGTTGTTATTTTTGTTGATGTTATTGTTGGTGTTGTTGTTGTTTATTTGACGTTGTTGTTGTTGTTGTTTATTTGACGTTGTTGTTGTTGTTTATTTGACGTTGTTGTTGTTGTTTATTTGACGTTGTTGTTGTTGTTGTTTATTTGACATTGTTGTTGTTGTTGTTGTTGACGTTGCTGTTGTTGTTGTTTATTTGATGTTGTTTTAGTTGTTGTTATTTATTTGACGTTGTTGTTGTTTTTTATTTGACGTTGTTGTTGTTGTTTATTTGACGTTGTTGTTGTTGTTTATTTGACGTTGTTGTTGTTATTTGAAGTTATTGTTGTTGTATTTGTTGTTGTTGTTGTTGTTTATTTGACGTTGTTGTTGTTGTTTATTTGACGTTATTATTGTTGTTTATTTGACATTGTTATTGTTGTTGTTGTTGTTGTTGTTTATTTGACGTTGTTGTTGACGTTGTTGTTGTTGTTGTTGTTGTTGTTTATTTGACGTTGTTGTTGTTGTTGTTTATTTGACGTTGTTGTTGTTGTTGTTTATTTGACGTTGTTAATGTTGTTGACATAGTTGTTGTTGTTTATGTTATTTATTTGACGTTGTTATTGTTGTTGTTGTTTTTGTTGTTGTTATTGTTGGTGTTGTTGTTGTTTATTTGACGTTGTTGTTGTTGTTGTTTATTTGACGTTGTTGTTGTTTATTTGACGTTGTTGTTGTTGTTGTATTTGTTATTGTTGTTATTGTTGTTGCTTATTTGAAGTTGTTGTTATTGTTGTTGTTTATTTGACGTTGTTGTTGTTGTTATTCATTTGACGTTGTTATTGTTGTTTATTTGACGTTGTTGTTGTTGTTCTTCATTTGACGTTGTTGTTGTCGTTGTTTTTGTTGTTTATTTGACGTTGTTGTTGTTATTTATTTGACGTTGTTGTTGTTGTTGTTTATTTGACGTTGTTGTTGTTGTTTATTTGACGTTGTCGTTGTTGTTGTTGTTTATTTGACCTTTATGTTGTTATTGTTTATTTGATGTTGTTGTTGTTGTTGTTGACATAGTTGTTGTTGTTTATTTGACGTTGTTGTTGTTGTTGTTATTGTTGTTGTTGTTGTTGTTAATTTGATGTTGTTGTTGTTGTTTATTTGACGTTGTTGTTGTTGTTTATTTGACGTTGTTGTTGTTGTTATTTATTTGACGTTGTTGTTGTTGTTGTTTATTTGACGTTGTTGTTTATTTGACATTGTTGTTTATTTGACGTTGTTGTTGTTGTTTATTTGACGTTGTTGTTGTTATTTGAAGTTGTGTTTGTTGTTCTATTTGTTGTTGTTGTTTATTTGACATTGTCATTGTTGTTTATTTGACGTTATTGTTGTTGTTTATTTGACGTTGTTATTGTTGTTGTTGTTGTTTATTTGACGTTGTTGTTGTTGTTTATTTGACATTGTTGTTGTTGTTGTTGTTGTTGTTGTTGTCTATTAGACGTTGTTAATGTTATTGACATTGTTGTTGTTGTTTTTGTTGTTTATTTGACGATGTTGTTGTTGATGTTGTTGTTATTTTTGTCGTTTTTATTGTTGGTGTTGTTGGTGTTTATTTGACGTTGTTGTTGTTGTTTATTTGACGTTGTTGTTGTTGTTTATTTGACGTTGTTGTTGTTGTTGTTTATTTGACGTTGTTGTTGTTGTTGTTTATTTGACGTTGTTGTTGTTGTTGTTTATTTGACATTGTTGTTGTTGTTGTTGTTGACGTTGTTGTTGTAGTTGTTTATTTGACGTTGTTGTTGTTGTTGTTGTTGTTGTTGTTTATTTGATGTTGTTTTAGTTGTTGTTGTTTATTTGACGTTGTTGTTGTTTTTTATTTGACGTTGTTGTTGTTGAAATTGTTGTTGTTGTTGTTTATTTGACGTTGTTGTTGTTGTTTTTTATTTGACGTTGTTGTTGACATTGTTGTTGTTGTTGTTTATTTGACGTTGTTGTTGTTGTTGTTTATTTGACATTTTTGTTGTTGTTGATGTTGTTGTTGTTGTTGTTTTTTATTTGACGTTGTTGTTGTTGTTGTTTATTTGACGTTGCTGTTGTTGTTATTGTTGTTGTTGTTGTTAATTTGACGTTGTTGTTGTTGTTTATTTGACGTTGTTGTTGTTGTTGTTGTTTATTTGACGTTGTTGTTGTTGTTGTTGTTTATTTGATGTTGTTGTTGTTGTTATTTATTTGACGTTGTTGTTGTTGTTATTGTTTATTTGACGTTGTTATTGTTGTGGTTGTTGTTTATTTGACATTGTTATTGTTGTTTATTGGACGTTGTTATTGTTGTTTATTTGACGTTGTTTTTGTTATTTTACGTTATTGTTGTTGTTGTATTTGTTGTTGTTGTTGTTGTTGCTTATTTGACGTTGTTGTTATTGTTGCTATTTTTTTGACGTTGTTATTGTTGTTGTTTATTTGACGTTGTTGTTGTTGTTGTTTATTTGACGTTATTGTTGTTGTTGTTTATTTGACGTTGTTGTTGTTGTTGTTATATTTGTTATTGTTGTTATTGTTGTTGCTTATTTGACGTTGTTGTTATTGTTGTTGTTTATTTGACGTTGTTGTCGTTATTCATTTGACGTTGTTGTTGTTGTTGTTTATTTGACGTTGTTGTTGTTGTTGTTGTTCTTTATTTGACGTTGTTGTTGTTGTTGTTTATTTGACATTGTTGTTGACGTTGTTGTTGTTGTTGTTGTTTATTTGACGTTGTTGTTGTTGTTGTTTGTTAGATGTTGTTAATGTTGTTGACATTGTTGTTGTTGTTTTTGTTGTTTATTTGACGTTGTTGTTGTTGTTATTTTTGTTGATGTTATTGTTGGTGTTGTTGTTGTTTATTTGACGTTGTTGTTGTTGTTTATTTGACGTTGTTGTTGTTGTTGTTTATTTGACGTTGTTGTTGTTGTTTATTTGACGTTGTTGTTGTTGTTTATTTGACGTTGTTGTTGTTGTTGTTTATTTGACATTGTTGTTGTTGTTGTTGTTGACGTTGCTGTTGTTGTTGTTTATTTGATGTTGTTTTAGTTGTTGTTATTTATTTGACGTTGTTGTTGTTTTTTATTTGACGTTGTTGTTGTTGACATTGTTGTTGTTGTTGTTTATTTGACGTTGTTGTTGTTGTTTTTTATGTAACGTTGTTGTTGTTGACATTGTTGTTGTTGTTGTTTATTTGACGTTGTTGTTGTTGTTGTTTATTTGACGTAGTTGTTGTTGTTGTTGTTGTTTATTTGACATTTTTGTTGTTGTTGATGTTGTTGTTGTTATTGTTGTTTTTTATTTGACGTTGTTGTTGTTGTTGTTTTTTATTTGACGTTGTTGTTGTTGTTGTTGTTTATTTGACGTTGTTGTTTTTATTGTTGTTTGTGTTGTTAATTTGATGTTGTTGTTGTTGTTGTTGTATTTGTTATTGTTGTTATTGTTGTTGTTTATTTGACGTTGTTGTTATTGTTGTTGTTTATTTGACGTTGTTGTTGTTGTTATTCATTTGACGTTGTTGTTGTTGTTGTTGTTTATTTGACGTTGTTGTTGTTGTTGTTCTTCATTTGACGTTGTTGATGTCGTTGTTTTTGTTGTTTATTTGACGTTGTTGTTGTTAATTATTTGACGTTGTTGTTGTTGTTTATTTGACGTTGTTGTTGTTGTTGTTGTTTATTTGACGTTGTCGTTGTTGTTGTTGTTGTTTATTTGACGTTGTTGTTGTTATTGTTTATTTGATGTTGTTGTTGTTGTTGACATAGTTCTTGTTGTTTATTTGACGTTGTTGTTGTTGTTGTTGACGTTGTTGTTTATTTGACGTTGTTGTTGTTGTTGTTGTTTATTTGACGTTGTTGTTGTTGTTGTTGTTGACGTTGTTGTTGTTGTTGTTGTTGTTATTTTTGTTGTTGTTATTGTTGGTGTTGTTGTTGTTTATTTGACATTGTTGTTGTTGTTGTTTATTTGACGTTGTTGTTGTTGTTGTTGTTTATTTGACATTGTTGTTGTTGTTTATTTGACGTTGTTGTTGTTTATTTGACGTTGTTGTTGTTGTCGTTTATTAGACATTGTTGTTGTTGTTGTTGTTGTTGTTGACGTTGCTGTTGTTGTTGTTTATTTGATGTTGTTTTAGTTGTTGTTGTTTATTTGACGTCGTTGTTGTTTTTTATTTGACGTTGTTGTTGTTGACATTGTTGTTGTTGTTGTTGTTTATTTGACGTTGTTGTTGTTGTTGTTTATTTGACGTTGTTGTTGTTGTTGTTGTTTATTTGACGTTGTTGTTGTTGTTGTTGTTTTTGTTGTTTATTTGACGTTGTTGTTGTTATTTATTTGACGTTGTTGTTAACGTTGTTGTTGTTGGTGTTTATTTGACGTTGTTGTTGTTGTTGTTGTTGTTTATTTGACGTTGTTGTTGTTGTTGACGTTGTTATTGTTGTTGTTTATTTGATGTTGTTATTGTTGTTGTTGACATAGTTGTTGTTGTTTATTTGACGTTGTTCTTGTTGTTGCCATTGTTGTTTATTTGACGTTGTTGTTGTTGTTGTTTATTTGACGTTGTTGTTGTTGTTGTTGACGTTGTTGTTGTTGTTGTTTACTGGACGTTGTTGTTGTTGTTGTTTATTTGACATTGTTATTGTTGTTGACGGTGTTGTTGTTGTTGTTGTTGTTTATTTGACATTGTTGTTGTTGTTATTTATTTGACGTTGTTGTTGTTGTTAATTTTATTTGACGTTGTTGTTGTTTTTGTTAATTTGACGTTGTTGTTGTTGTTGTTGTTTATTTGATGTTGTTGTTGTTGTTTATTTGACGTTGTTGTTGTTGTTGTTGTTTATTTAACGTTGTTGTTGTTGTTATTTATTTGACGTTGTTGTTGTTGTTATTGTTTATTTGGCGTTGTTGTTGTTTATTTTTATGTTGTTATTGTTTATTTGACGTTGTTTTTGTTATTTGACGTTGTTGTTGTTGTTGTTGTATTAGTTGTTGTTGTTGTTGCTTATTTGACGTTGTTGTTATGGTTGCTATTTATTTGACGTTGTTGTTGTTGTTGTTTATTTGACGTTGTTCTTGTTGTTGTTTATTTGACGTTGTTGTTGTTGTTGTTGTTTAGTTGACGTTGTTGTTGTTGTTGTTGTTGTATTTGTTATTGTTGTTATTGTTGTTGCTTATTTGACTTTGTTGTTATTGTTGTTGTTAATTTGACGTTGTTGTTGTTGTTATTCATTTGACGTTGTTGTTGTTGTTGTTGTTTATTTGACGTCGTTGTTGTTGTTCTTCATTTGACGTTGTTGATGTCGTTGTTTTTGTTGTTTATTTGACGTTGTTGTTGTTGTTGTTTATTTGATGTTGTTTTAGTTGTTGTTGTTTATTTGACGTCGTTGTTGTTTTTTATTTGACGTTGTTGTTGTTGACATTGTTGTTGTTGTTGTTGTTTATTTGACGTTGTTGTTCTTGTTTATTTGACGTTGTTGTTGTTGTTGTTGTTGTTTATTTGACGTTGTTGTTGTTGTTGTTTTTGTTGTTTATTTGACGTTGTTGTTGTTATTTATTTGACGTTGTTGTTAACGTTGTTGTTGTTGGTGTTTATTTGACGTTGTTGTTGTTGTTGTTGTTGTTTATTTGACGTTGTTGTTGTTGTTGACGTTGTTATTGTTGTTGTTTATTTGATGTTGTTATTGTTGTTGTTGACATAGTTGTTGTTGTTTATTTGACGTTGTTCTTGTTGTTGCCATTGTTGTTTATTTGACGTTGTTGTTGTTGTTGTTTATTTGACGTTGTTGTTGTTGTTGTTGACGTTGTTGTTGTTGTTGTTTACTGGACGTTGTTGTTGTTGTTGTTTATTTGACATTGTTATTGTTGTTGACGGTGTTGTTGTTGTTGTTGTTGTTTATTTGACATTGTTGTTGTTGTTATTTATTTGACGTTGTTGTTGTTGTTAATTTTATTTGACGTTGTTGTTGTTGTTGTTAATTTGACGTTGTTGTTGTTGTTGTTGTTGTTTATTTGATGTTGTTGTTGTTGTTTATTTGACGTTGTTGTTGTTGTTGTTGTTGTTTATTTAACGTTGTTGTTGTTGTTATTTATTTGACGTTGTTGTTGTTATTGTTTATTTGGCGTTGTTGTTGTTTATTTGACGTTGTTATTGTTTATTTGACGTTGTTTTTGTTATTTGACGTTGTTGTTGTTGTTGTTGTATTAGTTGTTGTTGTTGTTGCTTATTTGACGTTGTTGTTATTGTTGCTATTTATTTGACGTTGTTGTTGTTGTTGTTTATTTGACGTTGTTGTTGTTGTTGTTTATTTGACGTTGTTGTTGTTGTTGTTGTTTAGTTGACGTTGTTGTTGTTGTTGTTGTTGTTGTTGTATTTGTTATTGTTGTTATTGTTGTTGCTTATTTGACGTTGTTGTTATTGTTGTTGTTAATTTGACGTTGTTGTTGTTGTTATTCATTTGACGTTGTTGTTGTTGTTGTTTATTTGACGTTGTTGTTGTTGTTCTTCATTTGACGTTGTTGATGTCGTTGTCTTTGTTGTTTATTTGACGTTGTTGTTGTTATTTATTTGACGTTGTTGTTGTTGTTTATTTGACGTTGTTGTTGTTGTTGTTTATTTGACGTTGTCGTTGGTGTTGTTGTTGTTTATTTGACGTTGTTGTTGTTATTGTTTATTTGATGTTGTTGTTGTTGTTGACATAGTTCTTGTTGTTTATTTGACGTTGTTGTTGTTGTTGTTGTTGACGTTGTTGTTTATTTGACGTTGTTGTTGTTGTTGTTTATTTGACGTTGTTGTTGTTGTTGTTGTTGACGTTGTTGTTGTTGTTATTTTTGTTGTTGTTATTGTTGGTGTTGTTGTTGTTTATTTGACATTGTTGTTGTTGTTGTTTATTTGACGTTGTTGTTGTTGTTGTTTATTTGACGTTGTTGTTGTTGTTTATTTGACGTTGTTATTGTTGTTGTTGTTGTTTATTTGACGTTGTTGTTGTTGTTTATTTGACATTGTTGTTGTTGTTGTTGTTGTTGTTGTTGTCTATTAGACGTTGTTAATGTTATTGACATTGTTGTTGTTGTTTTTGTTGTTTATTTGACGATGTTGTTGTTGATGTTGTTGTTATTTTTGTCGTTTTTATTGTTGGTGTTGTTGGTGTTTATTTGACGTTGTTGTCGTTATTTATTTGACGTTGTTGTTGTTGTTTATTTGACGTTGTTGTTGTTGTTGTTTATTTGACGTTGTTGTTGTTGTTGTTTATTTGACGTTGTTGTTGTTGTTGTTTATTTGACATTGTTGTTGTTGTTATTGTTGACGTTGTTGTTGTAGTTGTTTATTTGACGTTGTTGTTGTTGTTGTTGTTGTTGTTGTTTATTTGATGTTGTTTTAGTTGTTGTTGTTTATTTGACGTTGTTGTTGTTTTTTATTTGACGTTGTTGTTGTTGAAATTGTTGTTGTTGTTGTTTATTTGACGTTGTTGTTGTTGTTTTTTATTTGACGTTGTTGTTGACATTGTTGTTGTTGTTGTTTATTTGACGTTGTTGTTGTTGTTGTTTATTTGACATTTTTGTTGTTGTTGATGTTGTTGTTGTTGTTGTTGTTTTTTATTTGACGTTGTTGTTGTTGTTGTTTATTTGACGTTGCTGTTGTTGTTATTGTTGTGGTTGTTGTTTATTTGACATTGTTATTGTTGTTTATTGGACGTTGTTATTGTTGTTTATTTGACGTTGTTTTTGTTATTTTACGTTATTGTTGTTGTTGTATTTGTTGTTGTTGTTGTTGTTGCTTATTTGACGTTGTTGTTATTGTTGCTATTTTTTTGACGTTGTTATTGTTGTTGTTTATTTGACGTTGTTGTTGTTGTTGTTGTTTATTTGACGTTATTGTTGTTGTTGTTTATTTGACGTTGTTGTTGTTGTTGTTATATTTGTTATTGTTGTTATTGTTGTTGCTTATTTGACGTTGTTGTTATTGTTGTTGTTTATTTGACGTTGTTGTCGTTATTCATTTGACGTTGTTGTTGTTGTTGTTTATTTGACGTTGTTGTTGTTGTTGTTGTTCTTTATTTGACGTTGTTGTTGTTGTTGTTTATTTGACATTGTTGTTGACGTTGTTGTTGTTGTTGTTGTTTATTTGACGTTGTTGCTGTTGTTGTTTATTAGATGTTGTTAATGTTGTTGACATTGTTGTTGTTGTTTTTGTTGTTTATTTGACGTTGTTGTTGTTGTTATTTTTGTTGATGTTATTGTTGGTGTTGTTGTTGTTTATTTGACGTTGTTGTTGTTGTTTATTTGACGTTGTTGTTGTTGTTGTTTATTTGACGTTGTTGTTGTTGTTTATTTGACGTTGTTGTTGTCGTTTATTTGACGTTGTTGTTGTTGTTGTTTATTTGACATTGTTGTTGTTGTTGTTGTTGACGTTGCTGTTGTTGTTGTTTATTTGATGTTGTTTTAGTTGTTGTTATTTATTTGACGTTGTTGTTGTTTTTTATTTGACGTTGTTGTTGTTGACATTGTTGTTGTTGTTGTTTATTTGACGTTGTTGTTGTTGTTTTTTATGTAACGTTGTTGTTGTTGACATTGTTGTTGTTGTTGTTTATTTGACGTTGTTGTTGTTGTTGTTTATTTGACGTAGTTGTTGTTGTTGTTGTTGTTTATTTGACATTTTTGTTGTTGTTGATGTTGTTGTTGTTATTGTTGTTTTTTATTTGACGTTGTTGTTGTTGTTGTTTTTTATTTGACGTTGTTGTTGTTGTTGTTGTTTATTTGACGTTGTTGTTTTTATTGTTGTTTGTGTTGTTAATTTGATGTTGTTGTTGTTGTTGTTGTATTTGTTATTGTTGTTATTGTTGTTGTTTATTTGACGTTGTTGTTATTGTTGTTGTTTATTTGACGTTGTTGTTGTTGTTATTCATTTGACGTTGTTGTTGTTGTTGTTGTTTATTTGACGTTGTTGTTGTTGTTGTTCTTCATTTGACGTTGTTGATGTCGTTGTTTTTGTTGTTTATTTGACGTTGTTGTTGTTAATTATTTGACGTTGTTGTTGTTGTTTATTTGACGTTGTTGTTGTTGTTGTTGTTTATTTGACGTTGTCGTTGTTGTTGTTGTTGTTTATTTGACGTTGTTGTTGTTATTGTTTATTTGATGTTGTTGTTGTTGTTGACATAGTTCTTGTTGTTTATTTGACGTTGTTGTTGTTGTTGTTGACGTTGTTGTTTATTTGACGTTGTTGTTGTTGTTGTTTATTTGACGTTGTTGTTGTTGTTGTTGTTGACGTTGTTGTTGTTGTTGTTGTTGTTATTTTTGTTGTTGTTATTGTTGGTGTTGTTGTTGTTTATTTGACATTGTTGTTGTTGTTGTTTATTTGACGTTGTTGTTGTTGTTGTTGTTTATTTGACATTGTTGTTGTTGTTTATTTGACGTTGTTGTTGTTTATTTGACGTTGTTGTTGTTGTCGTTTATTAGACATTGTTGTTGTTGTTGTTGTTGTTGTTGACGTTGCTGTTGTTGTTGTTTATTTGATGTTGTTTTAGTTGTTGTTGTTTATTTGACGTCGTTGTTGTTTTTTATTTGACGTTGTTGTTGTTGACATTGTTGTTGTTGTTGTTGTTTATTTGACGTTGTTGTTGTTGTTGTTTATTTGACGTTGTTGTTGTTGTTGTTGTTTATTTGACGTTGTTGTTGTTGTTGTTGTTTTTGTTGTTTATTTGACGTTGTTGTTGTTATTTATTTGACGTTGTTGTTAACGTTGTTGTTGTTGGTGTTTATTTGACGTTGTTGTTGTTGTTGTTGTTGTTGTTTATTTGACGTTGTTGTTGTTGTTGACGTTGTTATTGTTGTTGTTTATTTGATGTTGTTATTGTTGTTGTTGACATAGTTGTTGTTGTTTATTTGACGTTGTTCTTGTTGTTGCCATTGTTGTTTATTTGACGTTGTTGTTGTTGTTGTTTATTTGACGTTGTTGTTGTTGTTGTTGACGTTGTTGTTGTTGTTGTTTACTGGACGTTGTTGTTGTTGTTGTTTATTTGACATTGTTATTGTTGTTGACGGTGTTGTTGTTGTTGTTGTTTATTTGACATTGTTGTTGTTGTTATTTATTTGACGTTGTTGTTGTTGTTAAT
The DNA here is from genome assembly GCA_948472305.1 of Vicia faba. Lineage (NCBI taxonomy): Eukaryota > Viridiplantae > Streptophyta > Magnoliopsida > Fabales > Fabaceae > Vicia > Vicia faba. Next base: position 1,339,535,079 of record OX451735.1, on the reverse strand, counting down.
TTTATTTGACGTTGTTGTTGTTTTTGTTAATTTGACGTTGTTGTTGTTGTTGTTGTTTATTTGATGTTGTTGTTGTTGTTTATTTGACGTTGTTGTTGTTGTTGTTGTTTATTTAACGTTGTTGTTGTTGTTATTTATTTGACGTTGTTGTTGTTGTTATTGTTTATTTGGCGTTGTTGTTGTTTATTTTTATGTTGTTATTGTTTATTTGACGTTGTTTTTGTTATTTGACGTTGTTGTTGTTGTTGTTGTATTAGTTGTTGTTGTTGTTGCTTATTTGACGTTGTTGTTATGGTTGCTATTTATTTGACGTTGTTGTTGTTGTTGTTTATTTGACGTTGTTCTTGTTGTTGTTTATTTGACGTTGTTGTTGTTGTTGTTGTTTAGTTGACGTTGTTGTTGTTGTTGTTGTTGTTGTATTTGTTATTGTTGTTATTGTTGTTGCTTATTTGACTTTGTTGTTATTGTTGTTGTTAATTTGACGTTGTTGTTGTTGTTATTCATTTGACGTTGTTGTTGTTGTTGTTGTTTATTTGACGTCGTTGTTGTTGTTCTTCATTTGACGTTGTTGATGTCGTTGTTTTTGTTGTTTATTTGACGTTGTTGTTGTTGTTGTTTATTTGATGTTGTTTTAGTTGTTGTTGTTTATTTGACGTCGTTGTTGTTTTTTATTTGACGTTGTTGTTGTTGACATTGTTGTTGTTGTTGTTGTTTATTTGACGTTGTTGTTCTTGTTTATTTGACGTTGTTGTTGTTGTTGTTGTTGTTGTTTATTTGACGTTGTTGTTGTTGTTGTTTTTGTTGTTTATTTGACGTTGTTGTTGTTATTTATTTGACGTTGTTGTTAACGTTGTTGTTGTTGGTGTTTATTTGACGTTGTTGTTGTTGTTGTTGTTGTTTATTTGACGTTGTTGTTGTTGTTGACGTTGTTATTGTTGTTGTTTATTTGATGTTGTTATTGTTGTTGTTGACATAGTTGTTGTTGTTTATTTGACGTTGTTCTTGTTGTTGCCATTGTTGTTTATTTGACGTTGTTGTTGTTGTTGTTTATTTGACGTTGTTGTTGTTGTTGTTGACGTTGTTGTTGTTGTTGTTTACTGGACGTTGTTGTTGTTGTTGTTTATTTGACATTGTTATTGTTGTTGACGGTGTTGTTGTTGTTGTTGTTGTTTATTTGACATTGTTGTTGTTGTTATTTATTTGACGTTGTTGTTGTTGTTAATTTTATTTGACGTTGTTGTTGTTGTTGTTAATTTGACGTTGTTGTTGTTGTTGTTGTTGTTTATTTGATGTTGTTGTTGTTGTTTATTTGACGTTGTTGTTGTTGTTGTTGTTGTTTATTTAACGTTGTTGTTGTTGTTATTTATTTGACGTTGTTGTTGTTATTGTTTATTTGGCGTTGTTGTTGTTTATTTGACGTTGTTATTGTTTATTTGACGTTGTTTTTGTTATTTGACGTTGTTGTTGTTGTTGTTGTATTAGTTGTTGTTGTTGTTGCTTATTTGACGTTGTTGTTATTGTTGCTATTTATTTGACGTTGTTGTTGTTGTTGTTTATTTGACGTTGTTCTTGTTGTTGTTTATTTGACGTTGTTGTTGTTGTTGTTGTTTAGTTGACGTTGTTGTTGTTGTTGTTGTTGTTGTTGTTGTATTTGTTATTGTTGTTATTGTTGTTGCTTATTTGACGTTGTTGTTATTGTTGTTGTTAATTTGACGTTGTTGTTGTTGTTATTCATTTGACGTTGTTGTTGTTGTTGTTTATTTGACGTTGTTGTTGTTGTTCTTCATTTGACGTTGTTGATGTCGTTGTCTTTGTTGTTTATTTGACGTTGTTGTTGTTATTTATTTGACGTTGTTGTTGTTGTTTATTTGACGTTGTTGTTGTTGTTGTTTATTTGACGTTGTCGTTGGTGTTGTTGTTGTTTATTTGACGTTGTTGTTGTTATTGTTTATTTGATGTTGTTGTTGTTGTTGACATAGTTCTTGTTGTTTATTTGACGTTGTTGTTGTTGTTGTTGTTGACGTTGTTGTTTATTTGACGTTGTTGTTGTTGTTGTTTATTTGACGTTGTTGTTGTTGTTGTTGTTGTTGACGTTGTTGTTGTTGTTATTTTTGTTGTTGTTATTGTTGGTGTTGTTGTTGTTTATTTGACATTGTTGTTGTTGTTGTTTATTTGACGTTGTTGTTGTTGTTGTTTATTTGACGTTGTTGTTGTTGTTTATTTGACGTTGTTATTGTTGTTGTTGTTGTTTATTTGACGTTGTTGTTGTTGTTTATTTGACATTGTTGTTGTTGTTGTTGTTGTTGTTGTTGTTGTCTATTAGACGTTGTTAATGTTATTGACATTGTTGTTGTTGTTTTTGTTGTTTATTTGACGATGTTGTTGTTGATGTTGTTGTTATTTTTGTCGTTTTTATTGTTGGTGTTGTTGGTGTTTATTTGACGTTGTTGTTGTTGTTTATTTGACGTTGTTGTTGTTGTTTATTTGACGTTGTTGTTGTTGTTGTTTATTTGACGTTGTTGTTGTTGTTGTTTATTTGACGTTGTTGTTGTTGTTGTTTATTTGACATTGTTGTTGTTGTTATTGTTGACGTTGTTGTTGTAGTTGTTTATTTGACGTTGTTGTTGTTGTTGTTGTTGTTGTTGTTTATTTGATGTTGTTTTAGTTGTTGTTGTTTATTTGACGTTGTTGTTGTTTTTTATTTGACGTTGTTGTTGTTGAAATTGTTGTTGTTGTTGTTTATTTGACGTTGTTGTTGTTGTTTTTTATTTGACGTTGTTGTTGACATTGTTGTTGTTGTTGTTTATTTGACGTTGTTGTTGTTGTTGTTTATTTGACATTTTTGTTGTTGTTGATGTTGTTGTTGTTGTTGTTTTTTATTTGACGTTGTTGTTGTTGTTGTTTATTTGACGTTGCTGTTGTTGTTATTGTTGTTGTTGTTGTTAATTTGACGTTGTTGTTGTTGTTGTTTATTTGACGTTGTTGTTGTTGTTGTTGTTTATTTGACGTTGTTGTTGTTGTTGTTGTTTATTTGATGTTGTTGTTGTTGTTATTTATTTGACGTTGTTGTTGTTGTTATTGTTTATTTGACGTTGTTGTTATTGTTGTGGTTGTTGTTTATTTGACATTGTTATTGTTGTTTATTGGACGTTGTTATTGTTGTTTATTTGACGTTGTTTTTGTTATTTTACGTTATTGTTGTTGTTGTATTTGTTGTTGTTGTTGTTGTTGCTTATTTGACGTTGTTGTTATTGTTGCTATTTTTTTGACGTTGTTATTGTTGTTGTTTATTTGACGTTGTTGTTGTTGTTGTTTATTTGACGTTATTGTTGTTGTTGTTTATTTGACGTTGTTGTTGTTGTTGTTATATTTGTTATTGTTGTTATTGTTGTTGCTTATTTGACGTTGTTGTTATTGTTGTTGTTTATTTGACGTTGTTGTCGTTATTCATTTGACGTTGTTGTTGTTGTTGTTTATTTGACGTTGTTGTTGTTGTTGTTGTTCTTTATTTGACGTTGTTGTTGTTGTTGTTTATTTGACATTGTTGTTGACGTTGTTGTTGTTGTTGTTGTTTATTTGACGTTGTTGCTGTTGTTGTTTATTAGATGTTGTTAATGTTGTTGACATTGTTGTTGTTGTTTTTGTTGTTTATTTGACGTTGTTGTTGTTGTTATTTTTGTTGATGTTATTGTTGGTGTTGTTGTTGTTTATTTGACGTTGTTGTTGTTGTTTATTTGACGTTGTTGTTGTTGTTGTTTATTTGACGTTGTTGTTGTTGTTTATTTGACGTTGTTGTTGTTGTTTATTTGACGTTGTTGTTGTTGTTGTTTATTTGACATTGTTGTTGTTGTTGTTGTTGACGTTGCTGTTGTTGTTGTTTATTTGATGTTGTTTTAGTTGTTGTTATTTATTTGACGTTGTTGTTGTTTTTTATTTGACGTTGTTGTTGTTGACATTGTTGTTGTTGTTGTTTATTTGACGTTGTTGTTGTTGTTTTTTATGTAACGTTGTTGTTGTTGACATTGTTGTTGTTGTTGTTTATTTGACGTTGTTGTTGTTGTTGTTTATTTGACGTAGTTGTTGTTGTTGTTGTTGTTTATTTGACATTTTTGTTGTTGTTGATGTTGTTGTTGTTATTGTTGTTTTTTATTTGACGTTGTTGTTGTTGTTGTTTTTTATTTGACGTTGTTGTTGTTGTTGTTGTTTATTTGACGTTGTTGTTTTTATTGTTGTTTGTGTTGTTAATTTGACGTTGTTGTTGTTGTTGTTGTATTTGTTATTGTTGTTATTGTTGTTGTTTATTTGACGTTGTTGTTATTGTTGTTGTTTATTTGACGTTGTTGTTGTTGTTATTCATTTGACGTTGTTGTTGTTGTTGTTTATTTGACGTTGTTGTTGTTGTTGTTCTTCATTTGACGTTGTTGATGTCGTTGTTTTTGTTGTTTATTTGACGTTGTTGTTGTTAATTATTTGACGTTGTTGTTGTTGTTTATTTGACGTTGTTGTTGTTGTTGTTGTTTATTTGACGTTGTCGTTGTTGTTGTTGTTGTTTATTTGACGTTGTTGTTGTTATTGTTTATTTGATGTTGTTGTTGTTGTTGACATAGTTCTTGTTGTTTATTTGACGTTGTTGTTGTTGTTGTTGACGTTGTTGTTTATTTGACGTTGTTGTTGTTGTTGTTTATTTGACGTTGTTGTTGTTGTTGTTGTTGACGTTGTTGTTGTTGTTGTTGTTGTTATTTTTGTTGTTGTTATTGTTGGTGTTGTTGTTGTTTATTTGACATTGTTGTTGTTGTTGTTTATTTGACGTTGTTGTTGTTGTTGTTGTTTATTTGACATTGTTGTTGTTGTTTATTTGACGTTGTTGTTGTTTATTTGACGTTGTTGTTGTTGTCGTTTATTAGACATTGTTGTTGTTGTTGTTGTTGTTGTTGACGTTGCTGTTGTTGTTGTTTATTTGATGTTGTTTTAGTTGTTGTTGTTTATTTGACGTCGTTGTTGTTTTTTATTTGACGTTGTTGTTGTTGACATTGTTGTTGTTGTTGTTGTTTATTTGACGTTGTTGTTGTTGTTGTTTATTTGACGTTGTTGTTGTTGTTGTTGTTGTTTATTTGACGTTGTTGTTGTTGTTGTTGTTTTTGTTGTTTATTTGACGTTGTTGTTGTTATTTATTTGACGTTGTTGTTAACGTTGTTGTTGTTGGTGTTTATTTGACGTTGTTGTTGTTGTTGTTGTTGTTTATTTGACGTTGTTGTTGTTGTTGACGTTGTTATTGTTGTTGTTTATTTGATGTTGTTATTGTTGTTGTTGACATAGTTGTTGTTGTTTATTTGACGTTGTTCTTGTTGTTGCCATTGTTGTTTATTTGACGTTGTTGTTGTTGTTGTTTATTTGACGTTGTTGTTGTTGTTGTTGACGTTGTTGTTGTTGTTGTTTACTGGACGTTGTTGTTGTTGTTGTTTATTTGACATTGTTATTGTTGTTGACGGTGTTGTTGTTGTTGTTGTTTATTTGACATTGTTGTTGTTTTTGTTAATTTGACGTTGTTGTTGTTGTTGTTGTTTATTTGATGTTGTTGTTGTTGTTTATTTGACGTTGTTGTTGTTATTGTTGTTTATTTAACGTTGTTGTTGTTGTTATTTATTTGACGTTGTTGTTGTTGTTATTGTTTATTTGGCGTTGTTGTTGTTTATTTTTATGTTGTTATTGTTTATTTGACGTTGTTTTTGTTATTTGACGTTGTTGTTGTTGTTGTTGTATTAGTTGTTGTTGTTGTTGCTTATTTGACGTTGTTGTTATGGTTGCTATTTATTTGACGTTGTTGTTGTTGTTGTTTATTTGACGTTGTTCTTGTTGTTGTTTATTTGACGTTGTTGTTGTTGTTGTTGTTTAGTTGACGTTGTTGTTGTTGTTGTTGTTGTATTTGTTATTGTTGTTATTGTTGTTGCTTATTTGACTTTGTTGTTATTGTTGTTGTTAATTTGACGTTGTTGTTGTTGTTATTCATTTGACGTTGTTGTTGTTGTTGTTTATTTGACGTCGTTGTTGTTGTTCTTCATTTGACGTTGTTGATGTCGTTGTTTTTGTTGTTTATTTGACGTTGTTGTTGTTGTTGTTTATTTGATGTTGTTTTAGTTGTTGTTGTTTATTTGACGTCGTTGTTGTTTTTTATTTGACGTTGTTGTTGTTGACATTGTTGTTGTTGTTGTTGTTTATTTGACGTTGTTGTTCTTGTTTATTTGACGTTGTTGTTGTTGTTGTTGTTGTTGTTTATTTGACGTTGTTGTTGTTGTTGTTTTTGTTGTTTATTTGACGTTGTTGTTGTTATTTATTTGACGTTGTTGTTAACGTTGTTGTTGTTGGTGTTTATTTGACGTTGTTGTTGTTGTTGTTGTTGTTTATTTGACGTTGTTGTTGTTGTTGACGTTGTTATTGTTGTTGTTTATTTGATGTTGTTATTGTTGTTGTTGACATAGTTGTTGTTGTTTATTTGACGTTGTTCTTGTTGTTGCCATTGTTGTTTATTTGACGTTGTTGTTGTTGTTGTTTATTTGACGTTGTTGTTGTTGTTGTTGACGTTGTTGTTGTTGTTGTTTACTGGACGTTGTTGTTGTTGTTGTTTATTTGACATTGTTATTGTTGTTGACGATGTTGTTGTTGTTGTTGTTTATTTGACATTGTTGTTGTTGTTATTTATTTGACGTTGTTGTTGTTGTTAATTTTATTTGACGTTGTTGTTGTTGTTGTTAATTTGACGTTGTTGTTGTTGTTGTTGTTGTTGTTTATTTGATGTTGTTGTTGTTGTTTATTTGACGTTGTTGTTGTTGTTGTTGTTGTTTATTTAACGTTGTTGTTGTTGTTATTTATTTGACGTTGTTGTTGTTATTGTTTATTTGGCGTTGTTGTTGTTTATTTGACGTTGTTATTGTTTATTTGACGTTGTTTTTGTTATTTGACGTTGTTGTTGTTGTTGTATTAGTTGTTGTTGTTGTTGCTTATTTGACGTTGTTGTTATTGTTGCTATTTATTTGACGTTGTTGTTGTTGTTTATTTGACGTTGTTCTTGTTGTTGTTTATTTGACGTTGTTGTTGTTGTTGTTGTTTAGTTGACGTTGTTGTTGTTGTTGTTGTTGTTATTGTATTTGTTATTGTTGTTATTGTTGTTGCTTATTTGACGTTGTTGTTATTGTTGTTGTTAATTTGACGTTGTTGTTGTTGTTATTCATTTGACGTTGTTGTTGTTGTTGTTTATTTGACGTTGTTGTTGTTGTTCTTCATTTGACGTTGTTGATGTCGTTGTTTTTGTTGTTTATTTGACGTTGTTGTTGTTATTTATTTGACGTTGTTGTTGTTGTTTATTTGACGTTGTTGTTGTTGTTGTTTATTTGACGTTGTCGTTGGTGTTGTTGTTGTTTATTTGACGTTGTTGTTGTTATTGTTTATTTGATGTTGTTGTTGTTGTTGACATAGTTCTTGTTGTTTATTTGACGTTGTTGTTGTTGTTGTTGTTGACGTTGTTGTTTATTTGACGTTGTTGTTGTTGTTGTTTATTTGACGTTGTTGTTGTTGTTGTTGTTGACGTTGTTGTTGTTGTTATTTTTGTTGTTGTTATTGTTGGTGTTGTTGTTGTTTATTTGACATTGTTGTTGTTGTTGTTTATTTGACGTTGTTGTTGTTGTTGTTTATTTGACGTTGTTGTTGTTGTTTATTTGACGTTGTTGTTGTTGTTGTTGTTTATTTGACATTGTTGTTGTTGTTGTTGTTGTTGACGTTGCTGTTGTTGTTGTTTATTTGATGTTGTTTTAGTTGTTGTTGTTTATTTGACGTTGTTGTTGTTTTTTATTTGACGTTGTTGTTGTTGACATTGTTGTTGTTGTTGTTGTTGTTTATTTGACGTTGTTGTTGTTGTTGTTGTTTATTTGACGTTGTTGTTGTTGTTGTTGTTTATTTGACGTTGTTGTTGTTGTTGTTTTTGTTGTTTATTTAACATTGTTGTTGTTATTTATTTGACGTTGTTGTTAACGTTGTTGTTGTTGGTGTTTATTTGACGTTGTTGTTGTTGTTGATGTTGTTGTTTATTTGACGTTGTTGTTGTTGTTGACGTTGTTATTGTTGTTGTTTATTTGATGTTGTTATTGTTGTTGTTGACATAGTTGTTGTTGTTTATTTGACGTTGTTCTTGTTGTTGCCGTTGTTGTTTATTTGACGTTGTTGTTGTTGTTGTTGTTTATTTGACGTTGTTGTTGTTGTTGTTGACGTTGTTGTTGTTGTTGTTTACTGGACGTTGTTGTTGTTGTTGTTGTTTATTTGACATTGTTATTGTTGTTGACGGTGTTGTTGTTGTTGTTTATTTGACATTGTTGTTGTTGTTATTTATTTGACGTTGTTGTTGTTGTTAATTTTATTTGACGTTGTTGTTGTTGTTGTTAATTTGACGTTGTTGTTGTTGTTGTTGTTGTTTATTTGATGTTGTTGTTGTTGTTTATTTGACGTTGTTGTTGTTGTTGTTGTTTATTTAACGTTGTTGTTGTTGTTATTTATTTGACGTTGTTGTTGTTGTTATTGTTTATTTGGCGTTGTTGTTGTTTATTTGACGTTGTTATTGTTTATTTGACGTTGTTTTTGTTATTTGACGTTGTTGTAGTTGTTGTTGTATTAGTTGTTGTTGTTGTTGCTTATTTGACGTTGTTGTTATTGTTGCTATTTATTTGACGTTGTTGTTGTTGTTGTTTATTTGACGTTGTTCTTGTTGTTGTTTATTTGACGTTGTTGTTGTTGTTGTTGTTTAGTTGACGTTGTTGTTGTTGTTGTTGTTGTTGTTGTATTTGTTATTGTTGTTATTGTTGTTGTTTATTTGACGTTGTTGTTATTGTTGTTGTTTATTTGACGTTGTTGTTGTTGTTATTCATTTGACATTGTTGTTGTTGTTGTTTATTTGACGTCGTTGTTGTTGTTCTTCATTTGACGTTGTTGATGTCGTTGTTTTTGTTGTTTATTTGACGTTGTTGTTGTTATTTATTTGATGTTGTTGTTGTTGTTTATTTGACGTTGTTGTTGTTGTTGTTTATTTGACGTTGTCGTTGGTGTTGTTGTTGTTTATTTGACGTTGTTGTTGTTATTGTTTATTTGATGTTGTTGTTGTTGTTGACATAGTTCTTGTTGTTTATTTGACGTTATTGTTGTTGTTGTTGACGTTGTTGTTTATTTGACGTTGTTGTTGTTGTTGTTTATTTGACGTTGTTGTTGTTGTTATTGACGTTGTTGTTGTTGTTTATTTGACATTGTTGTTGTTGTTGACGGTGATGTTATTGTTGTTGTTTATTTGACATTGTTGTTGTTGTTATTATTTATTTGACGTTGTTGTTGTTGTTTATTTGACGTTGTTGTTGTTGTTTATTTGACGTTGTTGTTGTTGTTTATTTGACGTTGTTGTTGTTATTTGAAGTTATTGTTGTTGTATTTGTTGTTGTTGTATTTGTTGTTGTTGTTGTTGTTTATTTGACGTTGTTGTTGTTGTTGTTTATTTGACGTTATTATTGTTGTTTATTTGACATTGTTATTGTTGTTGTTGTTGTTGTTGTTGTTTATTTGACGTTGTTGTTGACGTTGTTGTTGTTGTTGTTGTTGTTGTTTATTTGACGTTGTTGTTGTTGTTGTTTATTTGACGTTGTTGTTGTTGTTGTTTATTTGACGTTGTTAATGTTGTTGACATAGTTGTTGTTGTTTTTGTTATTTATTTGACGTTGTTATTGTTGTTGTTGTTTTTGTTGTTGTTATTGTTCGTGTTGTTGTTGTTTATTTGACGTTGTTGTTGTTGTTGTTGTTTATTTGACGTTGTTGTTGTTTATTTGACGTTGTTGTTGTTGTTGTATTTGTTATTGTTGTTATTGATGTTGCTTATTTGAAGTTGTTGTTATTGTTGTTGTTTATTTGACGTTGTTGTTGTTGTTATTCATTTGACGTTGTTATTGTTGTTTATTTGACGTTGTTGTTGTTGTTCTTCATTTGACGTTGTTGTTGTCGTTGTTTTTGTTGTTTATTTGACGTTGTTGTTGTTATTTATTTGACGTTGTTGTTGTTGTTGTTTATTTGACGTTGTTGTTGTTGTTTATTTGACGTTGTCGTTGTTGTTGTTGTTTATTTGACCTTGATGTTGTTATTGTTTATTTGATGTTGTTGTTGTTGTTGTTGACATAGTTGTTGTTGTTTATTTGACGTTGTTGTTGTTGTTGTTATTGTTGTTGTTGTTGTTGTTAATTTGATGTTGTTGTTGTTGTTTATTTGACGTTGTTGTTGTTGTTTATTTGACGTTGTTGTTGTTGTTATTTATTTGACGTTGTTGTTGTTGTTGTTTATTTGACGTTGTTGTTTATTTGACATTGTTGTTTATTTGACGTTGTTGTTGTTGTTGTTTATTTGACGTTGTTGTTGTTATTTGAAGTTGTGTTTGTTGTTCTATTTGTTGTTGTTGTTTATTTGACATTGTCATTGTTGTTTATTTGACGTTATTGTTGTTGTTTATTTGACGTTGTTATTGTTGTTGTTGTTGTTTATTTGACGTTGTTGTTGTTGTTTATTTGACATTGTTGTTGTTGTTGTTGTTGTTGTTGTTGTCTATTAGACGTTGTTAATGTTATTGACATTGTTGTTGTTGTTTTTGTTGTTTATTTGACGATGTTGTTGTTGATGTTGTTGTTATTTTTGTCGTTTTTATTGTTGGTGTTGTTGGTGTTTATTTGACGTTGTTGTTGTTGTTTATTTGACGTTGTTGTTGTTGTTTATTTGACGTTGTTGTTGTTGTTGTTTATTTGACGTTGTTGTTGTTGTTTATTTGACGTTGTTGTTGTTGTTGTTTATTTGACATTGTTGTTGTTGTTGTTGTTGACGTTGTTGTTGTAGTTGTTTATTTGACGTTGTTGTTGTTGTTGTTGTTGTTGTTTATTTGATGTTGTTTTAGTTGTTGTTGTTTATTTGACGTTGTTGTTGTTTTTTATTTGACGTTGTTGTTGTTGAAATTGTTGTTGTTGTTGTTTATTTGACGTTGTTGTTGTTGTTTTTTATTTGACGTTGTTGTTGACATTGTTGTTGTTGTTGTTTATTTGACGTTGTTGTTGTTGTTGTTTATTTGACATTTTTGTTGTTGTTGATGTTGTTGTTGTTGTTGTTTTTTATTTGACGTTGTTGTTGTTGTTGTTTATTTGACGTTGCTGTTGTTGTTATTGTTGTTGTTGTTGTTAATTTGACGTTGTTGTTGTTGTTGTTTATTTGACGTTGTTGTTGTTGTTGTTGTTTATTTGACGTTGTTGTTGTTGTTGTTTATTTGATGTTGTTGTTGTTGTTATTTATTTGACGTTGTTGTTGTTGTTATTGTTTATTTGACGTTGTTGTTATTGTTGTGGTTGTTGTTTATTTGACATTGTTATTGTTGTTTATTGGACGTTGTTATTGTTGTTTATTTGACGTTGTTTTTGTTATTTTACGTTATTGTTGTTGTTGTATTTGTTGTTGTTGTTGTTGTTGCTTATTTGACGTTGTTGTTATTGTTGCTATTTTTTTGACGTTGTTATTGTTGTTGTTTATTTGACGTTGTTGTTGTTGTTGTTTATTTGACGTTATTGTTGTTGTTGTTTATTTGACGTTGTTGTTGTTGTTGTTATATTTGTTATTGTTGTTATTGTTGTTGCTTATTTGACGTTGTTGTTATTGTTGTTGTTTATTTGACGTTGTTGTCGTTATTCATTTGACGTTGTTGTTGTTGTTGTTTATTTGACGTTGTTGTTGTTGTTGTTGTTCTTTATTTGACGTTGTTGTTGTTGTTGTTTATTTGACATTGTTGTTGACGTTGTTGTTGTTGTTGTTGTTTATTTGACGTTGTTGTTGTTGTTGTTTATTAGATGTTGTTAATGTTGTTGACATTGTTGTTGTTGTTTTTGTTGTTTATTTGACGTTGTTGTTGTTGTTATTTTTGTTGATGTTATTGTTGGTGTTGTTGTTGTTTATTTGACGTTGTTGTTGTTGTTTATTTGACGTTGTTGTTGTTGTTGTTTATTTGACGTTGTTGTTGTTGTTTATTTGACGTTGTTGTTGTTGTTTATTTGACGTTGTTGTTGTTGTTGTTTATTTGACATTGTTGTTGTTGTTGTTGTTGACGTTGCTGTTGTTGTTGTTTATTTGATGTTGTTTTAGTTGTTGTTATTTATTTGACGTTGTTGTTGTTTTTTATTTGACGTTGTTGTTGTTGACATTGTTGTTGTTGTTGTTTATTTGACGTTGTTGTTGTTGTTTTTTATGTAACGTTGTTGTTGTTGACATTGTTGTTGTTGTTGTTTATTTGACGTTGTTGTTGTTGTTGTTTATTTGACGTAGTTGTTGTTGTTGTTGTTGTTTATTTGACATTTTTGTTGTTGTTGATGTTGTTGTTGTTATTGTTGTTTTTTATTTGACGTTGTTGTTGTTGTTGTTTTTTATTTGACGTTGTTGTTGTTGTTGTTGTTTATTTGACGTTGTTGTTTTTATTGTTGTTTGTGTTGTTAATTTGACGTTGTTGTTGTTGTTGTTGTTGTTGTTTATTTGACGTTGTTGTTGTTGTTATTGTTTATTTGACATTGTTGTTGTTGTTGTTTATTTGATGTTGTTGTTGTTGTTATTTATTTGACGTTGTTGTTGTTGTTATTGTTTATTTGACGTTGTTGTTGTTGTTGTTGTTTATTTGACGTTGTTATTGTTGTTTATTGGACGTTGTTATTGTTGTTTATTTGACGTTGTTTTTGTTATTTTACGTTGTTGTTGTTGTTGTATTTGTTGTTGTTGTTGTTGCTGTTGCTTATTTGACTTCGTTGTTATTGTTGCTATTTATTTGACGTTGTTATTGTTGTTGTTTATTTGACGTTGTTGTTGTTGTTGTTGTTGTTTATTTGACGTTTTTGTTGTTGTTGCTTATTTGACGTTGTTGTTGTTGTTGTTATATTTGTTATTGTTGTTATTGTTGTTGCTTATTTGACGTTGTTGTTATTGTTGTTGTTTATTTGACGTTGTTGTTGTTGTTATTCATTTGACGTTGTTGTTGTTGTTGTTTATTTGACGTTGTTGTTGTTGTTGTTGTTTATTTGACGTTGTTGTTGTTGTTGTTTTTGTTGTTTATTTGACGTTGTTGTTGTTATTTATTTGACGTTGTTGTTGTTGTTTATTTGACGTTGTTGTTAACGTTGTTGTTGTTGGTGTTTATTTGACGTTGTTGTTGTAGTTGTTGTTGTTTATTTGACGTTGTTGTTGTTGTTTATTTGACGTTGTTGTTATTATTGTTGTTGACATAGTTGTTGTTGTTTATTTGACGTTGTTCTTGTTGTTGCCGTTGTTATTTATTTGACGTTGTTGTTGTTGTTTATTTGACGTTGTTGTTGTTGTTGTTGACGTTGTTGTTGTTGTTGTTTACTGGACGTTGTTGTTGTTGTTGTTTATTTGACATTGTTATTGTTGTTGACGGTGTTGTTGTTGTTGTTGTTTATTTGACATTGTTGTTGTTGTTGTTATTTATTTGACGTTGTTGTTGTTGTTAATTTTATTTGACGTTGTTGTTGTTGTTGTTGTTAATTTGACGTTGTTGTTGTTGTTGTTTATTTGACGTTGTTGTTGTTGTTTATTTGACGTTGTTGTTGTTGTTGTTTATTTAACGTTGTTGTTGTTGTGTTTTATTTGACGTTGTTGTTGTTGTTGTTATTGTTTATTTGGCGTTGTTGTTGTTTATTTGACGTTGTTTTTGTTATTTGACGTTGTTGTTGTTGTTGTATTAGTTGTTGTTGTTATTGCTTATTTGACGTTGTTGTTATTGTTGCTATTTATTTGACGTTGTTGTTGTTGTTGTATTAGTTGTTGTTGTTATTGCTTATTTGACGTTGTTGTTATTGTTGCTATTTATTTGACGTTGTTGTTGTTGTTGTTGTTTATTTGACGTTGTTGTTGTTGTTGTTTATTTGACGTTGTTGTTGTTGTTGTTTATTTGACGTTGTTGTTGTTGTTGTATTTGTTATTGTTGTTATTGTTGTTGCTTATTTGACGTTGTTGTTATTGTTGTTGTTTATTTGACGTTGTTGTTGTTGTTATTCATTTGACGTTGTTATTGTTGTTGTTGTTGTTTATTTGACATTGTTGTTGTTGTTCTTCATTTGACGTTGTTGATGTCGTTGTTTTTGTTGTTTATTTGACGTTGTTGTTGTTATTTATTTGACGTTGTTGTTGTTGTTTATTTGACGTTGTTGTTGTTGTTGTTTATTTGACGTTGTCGTCGTTGTTGTTGTTGTTGTTTATTTTACGTTGTTGTTGTTATTGTTTATTTGATGTTGTTGTTGTTGTTGTTGACATAGTTCTTGTTGTTTATTTGACGTTGTTGTTGTTGTTGTTGACGTTGTTGTTTATTTGATGTTGTTGTTGTTGTTTATTTGACGTTGTTGTTGTTGTTGTTGACGTTGTTGTTGTTGTTATTTTTGTTGTTGTTATTGTTGGTGTTGTTGTTGTTTATTTGACATTGTTGTTGTTGTTGTTTATTTGACGTTGTGTTATTGTTGTTGTTTATTTGACGTTGTTGTTGTTGTTTATTTGACGTTGTTGTTGTTGTTTATTTGACGTTGTTGTTGTTGTTGTTGTTTATTTGACATTGTTGTTGTTGTTATTGTTTATTTGGCGTTGTTGTTGTTGTTGTTAATTTGACGTTGTTGTTGTTGTTGTTTATTTGACGTTGTTGTTATTGTTTATTTGACGTTGTTGTTGTTGTTGTTGTTTATTTAACGTTGTTGTTGTTGTTATTTATTTGACGTTGTTGTTGTTGTTAATGTTTATTTGGCGTTGTTGTTGTTTATTTGACGTTGTTATTGTTTATTTGACGTTGTTTTTGTTATTTGACGTTGTTGTTGTTGTTGTATTAGTTGTTGTTGTTGTTGCTTATTTGACGTTGTTGTTATTGTTGCTATTTATTTGACGTTGTTGTTGTTGTTTATTTGACGTTGTTCTTGTTGTTGTTTATTTGACGTTGTTCTTGTTGTTGTTTATTTGACGTTGTTGTTGTTGTTGTTGTATTTGTTATTGTTGTTATTGTTGTTGCTTATTTGACGTTGTTGTTATTGTTGTTGTTTATTTGACGTTGTTGTTGTTGTTATTCATTTGACGTTGTTGTTGTTGTTGTTTATTTGACGTTGTTGTTGTTGTTCTTCATTTGACGTTGTTGATGTCGTTGTTTTTGTTGTTTATTTGACGTTGTTGTTGTTATTTATTTGATGTTGTTGTTGTTTATTTGACGTTGTTGTTGTTGTTGTTTATTTGACGTTGTCGTTGTTGTTGTTGTTGTTTATTTGACGTTGTTGTTGTTATTGTTTATTTGATGTTGTTGTTGTTGTTGACATAGTTCTTGTTGTTTATTTGACGTTGTTGTTGTTGTTGTTGACGTTGTTGTTTATTTGACGTTGTTGTTGTTGTTTATTTGACGTTGTTGTTGTTGTTGTTGACGTTGTTGTTGTTGTTGTTTATTGGACGTTGTTGTTGTTGTTGTTTATTTGACGTTGTTGTTGTTGTTGTTGTATTTGTTATTGTTGTTATTGTTGTTGCTTATTTGACGTTGTTGTTATTGTTGTTGTTTATTTGACGTTGTTGTTGTTGTTATTCATTTGACGTTGTTGTTGTTGTTGTTTATTTGACGTTGTTGTTGTTGTTCTTCATTTGATGTTGTTGATGTCGTTGTTTTTGTTGTTTATTTGACGTTGTTGTTGTTATTTATTTGATGTTGTTGTTGTTTATTTGACGTTGTTGTTGTTGTTGTTTATTTGACGTTGTCGTTGTTGTTGTTGTTGTTTATTTGACGTTGTTGTTGTTATTGTTTATTTGATGTTGTTGTTGTTGTTGACATAGTTCTTGTTGTTTATTTGACGTTGTTGTTGTTGTTGTTGTTGACGTTGTTGTTTATTTGACGTTGTTGTTGTTGTTTATTTGACGTTGTTGTTGTTGTTGTTGACGTTGTTGTTGTTGTTGTTTATTGGACGTTGTTGTTGTTGTTGTTTATTTGACATTGTTGTTGTTGTTGACGGTGATGTTATTGTTGTTGTTTATTTGACATTGTTGTTGTTGTTATTATTTATTTGACGTTGTTGTTGTTGTTTATTTGACGTTGTTGTTGTTGTTTATTTGACGTTGTTGTTGTTGTTGTTGACGTTGTTGTTGTTGTTGTTTACTGGACGTTGTTGTTGTTGTTGTTTATTTGACATTGTTATTGTTGTTGACGGTGTTGTTGTTGTTGTTGTTTATTTGACATTGTTGTTGTTGTTATTTATTTGACGTTGTTGTTGTTGTTAATTTTATTTGACGTTGTTGTTGTTGTTGTTGTTAATTTGACGTTGTTGTTGTTGTTGTTTATTTGACGTTTTCGTTGTTGTTGTTGTTGTTTATTTGACGTTGTTGTTGTTATTGTTTATTTGATGTTGTTGTTGTTGTTGACATAGTTCTTGTTGTTTATTTGACGTTGTTGTTGTTGTTGTTGACGTTGTTGTTTATTTGATGTTGTTGTTGTTGTTGTTGTTTATTTGACGTTGTTGTTGTTGTTGTTGACGTTGTTGTTGTTGTTATTTTTGTTGTTGTTATTGTTGGTGTTGTTGTTGTTTATTTGACATTGTTGTTGTTGTTGTTTATTTGACGTTGTGTTATTGTTGTTGTTTATTTGACGTTGTTGTTGTTGTTTATTTGACGTTGTTGTTGTTGTTGTTGTTTATTTGACATTGTTGTTGTTGTTATTGTTTATTTGGCGTTGTTGTTGTTGTTGTTAATTTGACGTTGTTGTTGTTGTTGTTTATTTGACGTTGTTGTTATTGTTTATTTGACGTTGTTGTTGTTGTTGTTGTTTATTTAACGTTGTTGTTGTTGTTATTTATTTGACGTTGTTGTTGTTGTTAATGTTTATTTGGCGTTGTTGTTGTTTATTTGACGTTGTTATTGTTTATTTGACTTTGTTTTTGTTATTTGACGTTGTTGTTGTTGTTGTATTAGTTGTTGTTGTTGTTGCTTATTTGACGTTGTTGTTATTGTTGCTATTTATTTGACGTTGTTGTTGTTGTTTATTTGACGTTGTTCTTGTTGTTGTTTATTTGACGTTGTTGTTGTTGTTGTTTATTTGACGTTGTTGTTGATGTTGTTGTATTTGTTATTGTTGTTATTGTTGTTGCTTATTTGACGTTGTTGTTATTGTTGTTGTTTATTTGACGTTGTTGTTGTTGTTATTCATTTGACGTTGTTGTTGTTGTTGTTTATTTGACGTTGTTGTTGTTGTTCTTCATTTGACGTTGTTGATGTCGTTGTTTTTGTTGTTTATTTGACGTTGTTGTTGTTATTTATTTGATGTTGTTGTTGTTTATTTGACGTTGTTGTTGTTGTTGTTTATTTGACGTTGTCGTTGTTGTTGTTGTTGTTTATTTGACGTTGTTGTTGTTATTGTTTATTTGATGTTGTTGTTGTTGTTGACATAGTTCTTGTTGTTTATTTGACGTTGTTGTTGTTGTTTTTGTTGACGTTGTTGTTTATTTGACGTTGTTGTTGTTGTTTATTTGACGTTGTTGTTGTTGTTGTTGACGTTGTTGTTATTGTTGTTGTTTATTTGACGTTGTTGTTGTTGTTATTCATTTGACGTTGTTGTTGTTGTTGTTTATTTGACGTTGTTGTTGTTGTTGTTGTTTATTTGACGTTGTTGTTGTTGTTGTTTTTGTTGTTTATTTGACGTTGTTGTTGTTATTTATTTGACGTTGTTGTTGTTGTTGTTTATTTGACGTTGTTGTTAACGTTGTTGTTGTTGGTGTTTATTTGACGTTGTTGTTGTAGTTGTTGTTGTTTATTTGACGTTGTTGTTGTTGTTTATTTGACGTTGTTGTTATTATTGTTGTTGACATAGTTGTTGTTGTTTATTTGACGTTGTTCTTGTTGTTGCCGTTGTTGTTTATTTGACGTTGTTGTTGTTGTTTATTTGACGTTGTTGTTGTTGTTGTTGACGTTGTTGTTGTTGTTGTTTACTGGACGTTGTTGTTGTTGTTGTTTATTTGACATTGTTATTGTTGTTGACGGTGTTGTTGTTGTTGTTGTTTATTTGACATTGTTGTTGTTGTTATTTATTTGACGTTGTTGTTGTTGTTGTTGTTAATTTGACGTTGTTGTTGTTGTTGTTTATTTGACGTTGTTGTTGTTGTTTATTTGACGTTGTTGTTGTTGTTGTTTATTTAACGTTGTTGTTGTTGTGTTTTATTTGACGTTGTTGTTGTTGTTGTTATTGTTTATTTGGCGTTGTTGTTGTTTATTTGACGTTGTTTTTGTTATTTGACGTTGTTGTTGTTGTTGTATTAGTTGTTGTTGTTATTGCTTATTTGACGTTGTTGTTATTGTTGCTATTTATTTGACGTTGTTGTTGTTGTTGTATTAGTTGTTGTTGTTATTGCTTATTTGACGTTGTTGTTATTGTTGCTATTTATTTGACGTTGTTGTTGTTGTTGTTGTTTATTTGACGTTGTTGTTGTTGTTGTTTATTTGACGTTGTTGTTGTTGTTGTTTATTTGACGTTGTTGTTGTTGTTGTATTTGTTATTGTTGTTATTGTTGTTGCTTATTTGACGTTGTTGTTATTGTTGTTGTTTATTTGACGTTGTTGTTGTTGTTATTCATTTGACGTTGTTATTGTTGTTGTTGTTGTTTATTTGACATTGTTGTTGTTGTTCTTCATTTGACGTTGTTGATGTCGTTGTTTTTGTTGTTTATTTGACGTTGTTGTTGTTATTTATTTGACGTTGTTGTTGTTGTTTATTTGACGTTGTTGTTGTTGTTGTTTATTTGACGTTGTCGTCGTTGTTGTTGTTGTTGTTTATTTTACGTTGTTGTTGTTATTGTTTATTTGATGTTGTTGTTGTTGTTGTTGACATAGTTCTTGTTGTTTATTTGACGTTGTTGTTGTTGTTTATTTGACGTTGTTGTTGTTGTTGTTGTTGACGTTGTTGTTGTTGTTGTTTATTGGACGTTGTTGTTGTTGTTGTTTATTTGACATTGTTGTTGTTGTTGACGGTGATGTTATTGTTGTTGTTTATTTGACATTGTTGTTGTTGTTATTATTTATTTGACGTTGTTGTTGTTGTTTATTTGACGTTGTTGTTGTTGTTTATTTGACGTTGTTGTTGTTGTTGTTGACGTTGTTGTTGTTGTTGTTTACTGGACGTTGTTGTTGTTGTTGTTTATTTGACATTGTTATTGTTGTTGACGGTGTTGTTGTTGTTGTTGTTTATTTGACATTGTTGTTGTTGTTATTTATTTGACGTTGTTGTTGTTGTTAATTTTATTTGACGTTGTTGTTGTTGTTGTTGTTAATTTGACGTTGTTGTTGTTGTTGTTTATTTGACGTTTTCGTTGTTGTTGTTGTTGTTGTTTATTTGACGTTGTTGTTGTTATTGTTTATTTGATGTTGTTGTTGTTGTTGACATAGTTCTTGTTGTTTATTTGACGTTGTTGTTGTTGTTGTTGACGTTGTTGTTTATTTGATGTTGTTGTTGTTGTTGTTGTTTATTTGACGTTGTTGTTGTTGTTGTTGACGTTGTTGTTGTTGTTATTTTTGTTGTTGTTATTGTTGGTGTTGTTGTTGTTTATTTGACATTGTTGTTGTTGTTGTTTATTTGACGTTGTGTTATTGTTGTTGTTTATTTGACGTTGTTGTTGTTGTTTATTTGACGTTGTTGTTGTTGTTTATTTGACGTTGTTGTTGTTGTTGTTGTTTATTTGACATTGTTGTTGTTGTTATTGTTTATTTGGCGTTGTTGTTGTTGTTGTTAATTTGACGTTGTTGTTGTTGTTGTTTATTTGACGTTGTTGTTATTGTTTATTTGACGTTGTTGTTGTTGTTGTTTATTTAACGTTGTTGTTGTTGTTATTTATTTGACGTTGTTGTTGTTGTTAATGTTTATTTGGCGTTGTTGTTGTTTATTTGACGTTGTTATTGTTTATTTGACTTTGTTTTTGTTATTTGACGTTGTTGTTGTTGTTGTATTAGTTGTTGTTGTTGTTGCTTATTTGACGTTGTTGTTATTGTTGCTATTTATTTGACGTTGTTGTTGTTGTTTATTTGACGTTGTTCTTGTTGTTGTTTATTTGACGTTGTTGTTGTTGTTGTTGTTTATTTGACGTTGTTGTTGATGTTGTTGTATTTGTTATTGTTGTTATTGTTGTTGCTTATTTGACGTTGTTGTTATTGTTGTTGTTTATTTGACGTTGTTGTTGTTGTTATTCATTTGACGTTGTTGTTGTTGTTGTTTATTTGACGTTGTTGTTGTTGTTCTTCATTTGACGTTGTTGATGTCGTTGTTTTTGTTGTTTATTTGACGTTGTTGTTGTTATTTATTTGATGTTGTTGTTGTTTATTTGACGTTGTTGTTGTTGTTGTTTATTTGACGTTGTCGTTGTTGTTGTTGTTGTTTATTTGACGTTGTTGTTGTTATTGTTTATTTGATGTTGTTGTTGTTTATTTGACGTTGTCGTTGTTGTTGTTGTTGTTTATTTGACGTTGTTGTTGTTATTGTTTATTTGATGTTGTTGTTGTTGTTGACATAGTTCTTGTTGTTTATTTGACGTTGTTGTTGTTGTTTTTGTTGACGTTGTTGTTTATTTGACGTTGTTGTTGTTGTTTATTTGACGTTGTTGTTGTTGTTGTTGACGTTGTTGTTATTGTTGTTGTTTATTTGACGTTGTTGTTGTTGTTATTCATTTGACGTTGTTGTTGTTGTTGTTTATTTGACGTTGTTGTTGTTGTTGTTGTTTATTTGACGTTGTTGTTGTTGTTGTTTTTGTTGTTTATTTGACGTTGTTGTTGTTATTTATTTGACGTTGTTGTTGTTGTTGTTTATTTGACGTTGTTGTTAACGTTGTTGTTGTTGGTGTTTATTTGACGTTGTTGTTGTAGTTGTTGTTGTTTATTTGACGTTGTTGTTGTTGTTTATTTGACGTTGTTGTTATTATTGTTGTTGACATAGTTGTTGTTGTTTATTTGACGTTGTTCTTGTTGTTGCCGTTGTTGTTTATTTGACGTTGTTGTTGTTGTTTATTTGACGTTGTTGTTGTTGTTGTTGACGTTGTTGTTGTTGTTGTTTACTGGACGTTGTTGTTGTTGTTGTTTATTTGACATTGTTATTGTTGTTGACGGTGTTGTTGTTGTTGTTGTTTATTTGACATTGTTGTTGTTGTTATTTATTTGACGTTGTTGTTGTTGTTAATTTTATTTGACGTTGTTGTTGTTGTTGTTGTTAATTTGACGTTGTTGTTGTTGTTGTTTATTTGACGTTGTTGTTGTTGTTTATTTGACGTTGTTGTTGTTGTTGTTTATTTAACGTTGTTGTTGTTGTGTTTTATTTGACGTTGTTGTTGTTGTTGTTATTGTTTATTTGGCGTTGTTGTTGTTTATTTGACGTTGTTTTTGTTATTTGACGTTGTTGTTGTTGTTGTATTAGTTGTTGTTGTTATTGCTTATTTGACGTTGTTGTTATTGTTGCTATTTATTTGACGTTGTTGTTGTTGTTGTATTAGTTGTTGTTGTTATTGCTTATTTGACGTTGTTGTTATTGTTGCTATTTATTTGACGTTGTTGTTGTTGTTGTTGTTTATTTGACGTTGTTGTTGTTGTTGTTTATTTGACGTTGTTGTTGTTGTTGTTTATTTGACGTTGTTGTTGTTGTTGTATTTGTTATTGTTGTTATTGTTGTTGCTTATTTGACGTTGTTGTTATTGTTGTTGTTTATTTGACGTTGTTGTTGTTGTTATTCATTTGACGTTGTTATTGTTGTTGTTGTTGTTTATTTGACATTGTTGTTGTTGTTCTTCATTTGACGTTGTTGATGTCGTTGTTTTTGTTGTTTATTTGACGTTGTTGTTGTTATTTATTTGACGTTGTTGTTGTTGTTTATTTGACGTTGTTGTTGTTGTTGTTTATTTGACGTTGTCGTCGTTGTTGTTGTTGTTGTTTATTTTACGTTGTTGTTGTTATTGTTTATTTGATGTTGTTGTTGTTGTTGTTGACATAGTTCTTGTTGTTTATTTGACGTTGTTGTTGTTGTTGTTGACGTTGTTGTTTATTTGATGTTGTTGTTGTTGTTTATTTGACGTTGTTGTTGTTGTTGTTGACGTTGTTGTTGTTGTTATTTTTGTTGTTGTTATTGTTGGTGTTGTTGTTGTTTATTTGACATTGTTGTTGTTGTTGTTTATTTGACGTTGTGTTATTGTTGTTGTTTATTTGACGTTGTTGTAGTTGTTTATTTGACGTTGTTGTTGTTGTTTATTTGACGTTGTTGTTGTTGTTGTTGTTTATTTGACATTGTTGTTGTTGTTATTGTTTATTTGGCGTTGTTGTTGTTGTTGTTAATTTGACGTTGTTGTTGTTGTTGTTTATTTGACGTTGTTGTTATTGTTTATTTGACGTTGTTGTTGTTGTTGTTGTTTATTTAACGTTGTTGTTGTTGTTATTTATTTGACGTTGTTGTTGTTGTTAATGTTTATTTGGCGTTGTTGTTGTTTATTTGACGTTGTTATTGTTTATTTGACGTTGTTTTTGTTATTCGACGTTGTTGTTGTTATTGTATTAGTTGTTGTTGTTGTTGCTTATTTGACGTTGTTGTTATTGTTGCTATTTATTTGACGTTGTTGTTGTTGTTTATTTGACGTTGTTCTTGTTGTTGTTTATTTGACGTTGTTGTTGTTGTTGTTTATTTGACGTTGTTGTTGTTGTTGTTGTATTTGTTATTGTTGTTATTGTTGTTGCTTATTTGACGTTGTTGTTATTGTTGTTGTTTATTTGACGTTGTTGTTGTTGTTATTCATTTGACGTTGTTGTTGTTGTTGTTTATTTGACGTTGTTGTTGTTGTTCTTCATTTGACGTTGTTGATGTCGTTGTTTTTGTTGTTTATTTGACGTTGTTGTTGTTATTTATTTGATGTTGTTGTTGTTTATTTGACGTTGTTGTTGTTGTTGTTTATTTGACGTTGTCGTTGTTGTTGTTGTTGTTTATTTGACGTTGTTGTTGTTATTGTTTATTTGATGTTGTTGTTGTTGTTGACATAGTTCTTGTTGTTTATTTGACGTTGTTGTTGTTGTTGTTGACGTTGTTGTTTATTTGACGTTGTTGTTGTTGTTTATTTGACGTTGTTGTTGTTGTTGTTGACGTTGTTGTTGTTGTTGTTTATTGGACGTTGTTGTTGTTGTTGTTTATTTGACGTTGTTGTTGTTGTTGTTGTATTTGTTATTGTTGTTATTGTTGTTGCTTATTTGACGTTGTTGTTATTGTTGTTGTTTATTTGACGTTGTTGTTGTTGTTATTCATTTGACGTTGTTGTTGTTGTTGTTTATTTGACGTTGTTGTTGTTGTTCTTCATTTGACGTTGTTGATGTCGTTGTTTTTGTTGTTTATTTGACGTTGTTGTTGTTATTTATTTGATGTTGTTGTTGTTTATTTGACGTTGTTGTTGTTGTTGTTTATTTGACGTTGTCGTTGTTGTTGTTGTTGTTTATTTGACGTTGTTGTTGTTATTGTTTATTTGATGTTGTTGTTGTTGTTGACATAGTTCTTGTTGTTTATTTGACGTTGTTGTTGTTGTTGTTGTTGACGTTGTTGTTTATTTGACGTTGTTGTTGTTGTTTATTTGACGTTGTTGTTGTTGTTGTTGACG
This sequence comes from Vicia faba, assembly GCA_948472305.1. NCBI lineage: Eukaryota > Viridiplantae > Streptophyta > Magnoliopsida > Fabales > Fabaceae > Vicia > Vicia faba. The sequence continues at coordinate 1,339,511,374 of OX451735.1, read as the reverse complement.
TTGTTGTTGTTGTTGTTTATTGGACGTTGTTGTTGTTGTTGTTTATTTGACATTGTTGTTGTTGTTGACGGTGATGTTATTGTTGTTGTTTATTTGACATTGTTGTTGTTGTTATTATTTATTTGACGTTGTTGTTGTTGTTTATTTGACGTTGTTGTTGTTGTTTATTTGACGTTGTTGTTGTTGTTGTTGACGTTGTTGTTGTTGTTGTTTACTGGACGTTGTTGTTGTTGTTGTTTATTTGACATTGTTATTGTTGTTGACGGTGTTGTTGTTGTTGTTGTTTATTTGACATTGTTGTTGTTGTTATTTATTTGACGTTGTTGTTGTTGTTAATTTTATTTGACGTTGTTGTTGTTGTTGTTGTTAATTTGACGTTGTTGTTGTTGTTGTTTATTTGACGTTGTCGTTGTTGTTGTTGTTGTTTATTTGACGTTGTTGTTGTTATTGTTTATTTGATGTTGTTGTTGTTGTTGACATAGTTCTTGTTGTTTATTTGACGTTGTTGTTGTTGTTGTTGACGTTGTTGTTTATTTGATGTTGTTGTTGTTGTTGTTTATTTGACGTTGTTGTTGTTGTTGTTGACGTTGTTGTTGTTGTTATTTTTGTTGTTGTTATTGTTGGTGTTGTTGTTGTTTATTTGACATTGTTGTTGTTGTTGTTTATTTGACGTTGTGTTATTGTTGTTGTTTATTTGACGTTGTTGTTGTTGTTTATTTGACGTTGTTGTTGTTGTTTATTTGACGTTGTTGTTGTTGTTGTTTATTTGACATTGTTGTTGTTGTTATTGTTTATTTGGCGTTGTTGTTGTTGTTGTTAATTTGACGTTGTTGTTGTTGTTGTTTATTTGACGTTGTTGTTATTGTTTATTTGACGTTGTTGTTGTTGTTGTTTATTTAACGTTGTTGTTGTTGTTATTTATTTGACGTTGTTGTTGTTGTTAATGTTTATTTGGCGTTGTTGTTGTTTATTTGACGTTGTTATTGTTTATTTGACTTTGTTTTTGTTATTTGACGTTGTTGTTGTTGTTGTTATTTATTTGACGTTGTTGTTGTTGTTTATTTGACGTTGTTCTTGTTGTTGTTTATTTGACGTTGTTGTTGTTGTTGTTTATTTGACGTTGTTGTTGTTGTTGTTGTATTTGTTATTGTTGTTATTGTTGTTGCTTATTTGACGTTGTTGTTATTGTTGTTGTTTATTTGACGTTGTTGTTGTTGTTATTCATTTGACGTTGTTGTTGTTGTTGTTTATTTGACGTTGTTGTTGTTGTTCTTCATTTGACGTTGTTGATGTCGTTGTTTTTGTTGTTTATTTGACGTTGTTGTTGTTATTTATTTGATGTTGTTGTTGTTTATTTGACGTTGTTGTTGTTGTTGTTTATTTGACGTTGTCGTTGTTGTTGTTGTTGTTTATTTGACGTTGTTGTTGTTATTGTTTATTTGATGTTGTTGTTGTTGTTGACATAGTTCTTGTTGTTTATTTGACGTTGTTGTTGTTGTTGTTGTTGACGTTGTTGTTTATTTGACGTTGTTGTTGTTGTTTATTTGACGTTGTTGTTGTTGTTGTTGACGTTGTTGTTGTTGTTGTTTATTGGACGTTGTTGTTGTTGTTGTTTATTTGACATTGTTGTTGTTGTTGACGGTGATGTTATTGTTGTTGTTTATTTGACATTGTTGTTGTTGTTATTATTTATTTGACGTTGTTGTTGTTGTTTATTTGACGTTGTTGTTGTTGTTGTTGACGTTGTTGTTGTTGACATTGTTGTTGTTGTTGTTTATTTGACGTTGTTGTTGTTGTTGTTTATTTGACGTTGTTGTTGTTGTTGTTTATTTGACATTGTTGTTGTTGTTGTTGACGTTGTTGTTGTAGTTGTTTATTTGACGTTGTTGTTGTTGACATTGTTGTTGTTGTTGTTTATTTGACGTTCTTGTTGTTGTTTTTTATTTGACGTTGTTGTTGTTGACATTGTTGTTGTTGTTGTTTATTTGACGTAGTTGTTGTTATTGACGTTGTTGTTGTTGTTGTTGTTGTTTATTTGACGTTTTTGTTGTTGTTGTTGTTGTTTTTTATTTGACGTTGTTGTTGTTGTTGTTTATTTCACGTTGTTGTTGTTGTTATTGTTGTTGTTGTTATTAATTTGACGTTGTTGTTGTTGTTTATTTGACCCTGTTGTTGTTGTTTATTTGACGTTATTGTTGTTGTTATTTATTTGACATTGTTGTTATTGTTGTTTATTTGACGTTGTTGTTTATTTGACATTGTTGTTTATTTGACGTTGTTGTTGTTGTTTATTTGACGTTGTTGTTGTTATTTGAAGTTGTTGTTGTTATTTGAAGTTGTTGTTGTTGTATTTGTTATTGTTGTTGTTGTTTATTTGACGTTGTTGTTGTTGTTGTTGTTTATTTGACGTTGTTGTTATTGTTGTTTATTTGACGTTGTTATTGTTGTTGTTGTTGTTGTTTATTTGACGTTGTTATTGTTGTTGACGTTGTTGTTGTTGTTTATTTGACGTTGTTGTTGTTGTTGTTGTTTATTAGACGTTGTTAATGTTGTTGACATTGTTATTGTTGTTTTTGTTGTTGTTGTTGTTGTTGTTGTTTATTTGATGTTGTTGTTGTTGTTGTTGTTTATTTGACATTGTTGTTGTTGTTGTTTATTTGACGTTGTTGTTGTTGTTTTTTATTTGACGTTGTTGTTGTTGTTTATTTGACGTTGTTGTTTATTTGACGTTGTTGTTGTTGTTGTTATTGTTTATTTGACAATTTTGTTGTTGTTGTTGTTGTTGTTGACGTTGTTGTTGTAGTTGTTTATTTGACGTTGTTGTTGTTGTTGTTGTTGTTGTTTCTTTGATGTTGTTTTAGTTGTTGTTGTTTATTTGACGTTGTTGTTGTAGTTGTTTATTTGACGTTGTTGTTGTTGACATTATTGTTGTTGTTGTTGTTGTTTATTTGACGTTCTTGTTGTTGTTTTTTATTTGACGTTGTTGTTGTTGACATTGTTGTTGTTGTTTATTTGACGTAGTTGTTGTTATTGACGTTGTTGTTGTTGTTGTTGTTGTTGTTGTTTATTTGACATTGTTGTTGTTATTTGAAGTTTTTGTTGTTATTTGAAGTTGTTGTTGTTGTATTTGTTGTTGTTGTTGTTGTTGTTGTTTATTTGACTTTGTTGTTGTTGTTTATTTGACGTTGTTGTTATTGTTGTTTATTTGACGTTGTTATTGTTGTTGTTGTTGTTGTTTATTTGACGTTGTTGTTGTTGTTGACGTTGTTATTGTTGTTTATTTGACGTTGTTGTTGTTGTTGTTGTTTATTAGACGTTGTTAATGTTGTTGACATTGTTGTTGTTGTTTTTGTTGTTGTTGTTGTTGTTGTTTATTTGATGTTGTTATTGTTGTTGTTGTTGTTTATTTGACGTTGTTGTTGTTGTTGTTGTTGTTATTTTTTTTGTTGTTATTGTTGGTGTTGTTGTTGTTTATTTGACGTTGTTGTTGTTGTTGTTTATTTGACGTTCTTGTTGTTGTTGTTGTTTATTTGACGTTGTTGTTGTTTATTTGACGTTGTTGTTGTTGTTGTTGTTTATTTGACGTTGTTGTTGTTGTTGTTGTTTATTTGACGTTGTTGTTGTTGTTGTTTATTTGACGTTGTTGTTGTTATTGTTTATTTGACGTTGTTAAT
>OX451735.1:1339415200-1339502700 GCA_948472305.1 Vicia faba | reverse complement strand
TTGTTGTTTATTTGACGTTGTTGTTGTTGTTGTTTATTTGACGTTGTTGTTGTTGTTGTTTATTTGACGTTGTTGTTGTTTATTTGACGTTGTTGTTGTTGTTGTTTATTTGACATTGTTGTTGTTGTTGTTGTTTATTCGACGTTGTTGTTGTTGTTGTTTATTTGACGTTGTTGTTGTTATTGTTTATTTGACGTTGTTAATGTTGTTGACATAGTTGTTGTTGTTTTTGTTGTTTATTTGACGTTGTTATTGTTGTTGTTGTTTTTGTTGTTGTTATTGTTGGTGTTGTTGTTGTTTTTTATTTGACGTTGTTGTTGTTGTTGTTTATTTGACGTTGTTGTTGTTGTTGTTTATTTGACGTTGTTGTTGTTGTTTATTTGACGTTGTTGTTGTTGTTTATTTGATGTTGTTGTTGTTGTTTATTTGACATTGTTGTTGTTGTTGTTGTTTTTGACGTTGTTGTTGTAGTTGTTTATTTGACGTTGTTGTTGTTGTTGTTGTTGTTTATTTGATGTTGTTTTAGTTGTTGTTGTTTATTTGATGTTGTTGTTGTTTTTTATTTGACGTTGTTGCTGTTGTTGTTGTTTATTTGACGTTCTTGTTGTTGTTTTTTATTTGACGTTGTTGTTGTTGACATTGTTGTTGTTGTTGTTGTTTATTTGACGTAGTTGTTGTTATTGACGTTGTTGTTGTTGTTGTTGTTGTTTATTTGACATTTTTGTTGTTGTTGATGTTGTTGTTTTTGTTGTTTTTTATTTGACGTTGTTGTTGTTGTTTATTTGACGTTGTTGTCGTTGTTATTATTGTTGTTGTTGTTAATTTGACGTTGTTGTTTATTTGACGTTGTTGTTGTTGTTGTTTATTTGATGTTGTTGTTGTTGTTGTTTATTTGATGTTGTTGTTGTTGTTATTTATTTGACGTTGTTGTTGTTGTTATTGTTTATTTGACGTTGTTGTTGTTGTTGACGTTGTTGTTGTTATTGTTTATTTGATGCTGTTGTTGTTGTTGACATAGTTGTTGTTGTTTATTTGACGTTGTTGTTGTTGTTGTTGTTGACGTTGTTGTTTATTTGACGTTGTTGTTGTTGTTTATTTGACGTTGTTGTTGTTGTTGTTGACGTTGTTGTTGTTGTTGTTGTTTCTTGGACGTTGTTGTTGTTGTTGTTTATTTGACATTGTTGTTGTTATTGACGGTGTTGTTATTGTTGTTGTTTATTTGACATTGTTGTTGTTGTTATTATTTATTTGGCGTTGTTGTTGTTGTTTATTTGACGTTGTTGTTGTTATTGTTTATTTGACGTTGTTGTTTATTTAACATTGTTGTTGTTATTTGAAGTTGTTGTTGTTGTTATATTTGTTGTTGTTGTTGTTTATTTGACGTTGTTGTTGTTGTTTATTTGATGTTATTGTTGTCGTTTATTTGACATTATTATTGTTGTTGTTGTTGTTGTTGTTTATTTGACGTTGTTGTTGACGTTATTGTTGTTGTTTATTTGACGTTGTTGTTGTTGTTGTTATTGTTTATTTGACGTTGTTAATGTTGTTGACATAGTTGTTGTTGTTTTTGTTGTTTATTTGACGTTGTTATTGTTGTTGTTGTTTTTCTTGTTGTTATTGTTGGTGTTGTTATTGTTTATTTGATGTTGTTGTTGTTGTTGTTGTTGTTTATTTGACGTTGTTGTTGTTGTTGTTTATTTGACGTTGTAATTGTTGTTGTTTATTTGACGTTGTTGTTGTTGTTGTTGTTTATTTGACGTTGTTGTTGTTGTTGTTTATTTAACGTTGTTGTTGTTGTTGTTGTTTATTTGACATTGTTATTGTTGTTGTTGACGTTGTTGTTGTAGTTGTTTATTTGACGTTGTTGTTGTTGACATTGTTGTTGTTGTTGTTTATTTGACGTTCTTGTTGTTGTTTTTTATTTGACGTTGTTGTTGTTGACATTGTTGTTGTTGTTGTTGTTTATTTGACGTAGTTGTTGTTATTGACGTTGTTGTTGTTGTTGTTGTTGTTTATTTGACGTTTTTGTTGTTGTTGATGTTGTTGTTGTTGTTGTTTTTTATTTGACGTTGTTGTTGTTGTTGTTTATTTGACGTTGTTGTTGTAATTGTTGTTGTTGTTTTTAATTTGACGTTGTTGTTGTTGTTTATTTGACCCTGTCGTTGTTGTTGTTTATTTGACGTTGTTGTTGTTGTTATTTATTTGACATTGTTGTTGTTGTTTATTTGACGTTGTTGTTTATTTGACATTGTTGTTTATTTGACGTTGTTGTTGTTGTTTATTTGACGTTGTTGTTGTTATTTAAAGTTGTTGTTGTTATTTGAAGTTGTTGTTGTTGTATTTGTTGTTGTTGTTGTTGTTTATTTGACGTTGTTGTTGTTGTTTATTTGACGTTGTTGTTATTGTTGTTTATTTGACGTTGTTATTGTTGTTGTTGTTGTTGTTTATTTGACGTTGTTATTGTTGTTGACGTTGTTGTTGTTGTTTATTTGACGTTGTTGTTGTTGTTGTTGTTGTTTATTAGACGTTGTTAATGTTGTTGACATTGTTGTTGTTGTTTTTGTTGTTGTTGTTGTTGTTTATTTGATGTTGTTATTGTTGTTGTTGTTGTTGTTGTTGTTGTTGTTGTTATTTTTGTTGTTGTTATTGTTGGTGTTGTTGTTGTTTATTTGACGTTGTTGTTGTTGTTGTTTATTTGACGTTGTTGTTGTTTTTTATTTGACGTTGTTGTTGTTGTTTATTTGACGTTGTTGTTGTTGTTGTTTATTTGACGTTGTTGTTGTTGTTGTTTATTTGACAATTTTGTTGTTGTTGTTGTTGACGTTGTTGTTGTAGTTGTTTATTTGACGTTGTTGTTGTTGTTGTTGTTTATTTGATGTTGTTTTAGTTGTTGTTATTTATTTGACGTTGTTGTTGTTTTTTATTTGACGTTGTTGTTGTTAACATTGTTGTTGTTGTTGTTTATTTGACGTTGTTGTTGTTGTTTTTTATTTGACGTTGTTGTTGACATTGTTGTTGTTGTTGTTTATTTGACGTTGTTGTTATTGTTGTTTATTTGACGTAGTTGTTATTATTGACGTTGTTGTTGTTGTTGTTTATTTGACATTTTTGTTGTTGTTGATGTTGTTGTTGTTGTTGTTGTTTTTTATTTGACGTTGTTGTTCTTGTTGTTTATTTGACGTTGTTGTTGTTGTTATTGTTGTTGTTGTTGTTAATTTGACGTTGTTGTTGTTTATTTGACGTTGTTGTTGTTGTTGTTTATTTGACGTTGTTGTTGTTGTTGTTTATTTGATGTTGTTGTTGTTGTTATTTATTTGACGTTGTTGTTGTTATTGTTTATTTGACGTTGTTGTTGTTGTTGTTGTTTATTTGACATTGTTATTTTTGTTTATTGGACGTTGTTATTGTTGTTTATTTGACGTTGTTTTTGTTATTTTACGTTGTTGTTGTTGTATTTGTTGTTGTTGTTGTTGTTGTTGTTGCTTATTTGACGTTGTTGTTATTGTTGCTATTTATTTGACGTTGTTATTGTTGTTTTTTATTTTACGTTGTTGTTGTTGTTGTTTATTTGACGTTATTGTTGTTGTTGTTTATTTGACGTTGTTGTTGTTGTTGCTGTTATATTTGTAATTGTTGTTATTGTTGTTGCTTATTTGACGTTGTTGTTATTGTTGTTGTTTATTTGACGTTGTTGCCGTTATTCATTTGACGTTGTTGTTGTTGTTGTTTATTTGACGTTGTTGTTGTTGTTGTTCTTTATTTGACGTTGTTGTTGTTGTTGTTTATTTGACGTTGTTGTTGACGTTGTTGTTGTTGTTTATTTGACGTTGTTGTTGTTGTTGTTGTTTATTAGATGTTGTTAATGTTGTTGACATTGTTGTTGTTGTTTTTGTTGTTTATTTGACGTTGTTGTTGTTGTTATTTTTGTTGTTGTTATTGTTGGTGTTGTTGTTGTTTATTTGACGTTGTTGTTGTTGTTTATTTGACGTTGTTGTTGTTGTTGTTTATTTGACGTTGTTATTGTTGTTGTTGTTGTTATTTATTTGACGTTGTTGTTGTTTATTTGACGTTGTTGTTGTTGTTGTTGTTGTTTATTAGACGTTGTTAATGTTGTTGACATTGTTGTTGTTGTTTTTGTTGTTGTTGTTGTTTATTTGATGTTGTTATTGTTGTTGTTGTTGTTGTTGTTATTTTTGTTGTTGTTATTGTTGGTGTTGTTGTTGTTTATTTGACGTTGTTGTTGTTGTTGTTGTTTATTTGACGTTGTTGTTGTTGTTTTTTATTTGACGTTGTTGTTGTTGTTTATTTGACGTTGTTGTTGTTGTTGTTGTTGTTGTTGTTGTTTATTTGACGTTGTTGTTGTTGTTTATTTGACAATTTTGTTGTTGTTGTTGTTGACGTTGTTGTTTTAGTTGTTTATTTGACGTTGTTGTTGTTGTTGTTTTTGTTGTTGTTTATTTGATGTTGTTTTAGTTGTTGTTATTTATTTGACGTTGTTGTTGTTTTTTATTTGATGTTGTTGTTGTTGACATTGTTGTTGTTGTTGTTTATTTGACGTTGTTGTTGTAGTTTTTTATTTGACGTTGTTGTTGACATTGTTGTTGTTGATGTTTATTTGACGTTGTTGTTATTGTTGTTTATTTGACGTAGTTGTTATTATTGACGTTGTTGTTGTTGTTGTTTATTTGACATTTTTGTTGTTGTTGATGTTGTTGTTGTTGTTGTTGTTTTTTATTTGACGTTGTTGTTGTTGTTGTTTATTTGACGTTGTTGTTGTTGTTGTTGTTGTTGTTAATTTGACGTTGTTGTTGTTTATTTGACGTTGTTGTTGTTGTTGTTTATTTGACGTTGTTGTTGTTGTTGTTTATTTGATGTTGTTGTTGTTGTTATTTATTTGACGTTGTTGTTGTTATTGTTTATTTGACGTTGTTGTTGTTGTTGTTTATTTGACATTGTTATTTTTGTTTATTGGACGTTGTTATTGTTGTTTATTTGACGTTGTTTTTGTTATTTTACGTTGTTGTTGTTGTTGTATTTGTTGTTGTTGTTGTTGTTTATTTGACGTTGTTGTTGTTGTTTATTTGACGTTGTTGTTGTTGTTTATTTGATGTTGTTGTTGTTGTTGTTGTTTATTTGACATTGTTGTTGTTGTTGTTGTTTTTGACGTTGTTGTTGTAGTTGTTTATTTGACGTTGTTGTTGTTGTTGTTGTTGTTGTTGTTTATTTGATGTTGTTTTAGTTGTTGTTGTTTATTTGATGTTGTTGTTGTTTTTTATTTGACGTTGTTGCTGTTGTTGTTGTTTATTTGACGTTCTTGTTGTTGTTTTTTATTTGACGTTGTTGTTGTTGACATTGTTGTTGTTGTTGTTGTTGTTTATTTGACGTAGTTGTTGATATTGACGTTGTTGTTGTTGTTGTTGTTTATTTGACATTTTTGTTGTTGTTGATGTTGTTGTTTTTATTGTTTTTTATTTGACGTTGTTGTTGTTGTTTATTTGACGTTGTTGTTGTTGTTATTGTTGTTGTTGTTGTTAATTTGACGTTGTTGTTTATTTGACGTTGTTGTTGTTGTTGTTGTTGTTGTTTATTTGATGTTGTTGTTGTTGTTGTTGTTTATTTGATGTTGTTGTTGTTGTTATTTATTTGACATCGTTGTTGTTGTTATTGTTTATTTGACGTTGTTGTTGTTGTTGACGTTGTTGTTGTTATTGTTTATTTGATGTTGTTGTTGTTGTTGACATAGTTGTTGTTGTTTATTTGACGTTGTTGTTGTTGTTGTTATTGACGTTGTTGTTTATTTGACGTTGTTGTTGTTGTTTATTTGACGTTGTTGTTGTTGTTGTTGACGTTGTTGTTGTTGTTGTTGTTTATTGGACGTTGTTGTTGTTGTTTATTTGACATTGTTGTTGTTGTTGACGATGTTGTTATTGTTGTTGTTTATTTGACATTGTTGTTGTTGTTATTATTTATTTGACGTTGTTGTTGTTGTTTATTTGACGTTGTTGTTGTTATTGTTTATTTGACGTTGTTGTTTATTTAACATTGTTGTTGTTATTTGAAGTTGTTGTTGTTGTTATATTTGTTGTTGTTGTTGTTTATTTGACGTTGTTGTTGTTGTTTATTTGATGTTATTGTTGTTGTTTATTTGACATTATTATTGTTGTTGTTGTTGTTGTTTATTTGACGTTGTTGTTGACGTTATTGTTGTTGTTTATTTGACGTTGTTATTGTTGTTGTTGTTTTTCTTGTTGTTATTGTTGGTGTTGTTGTTGTTTATTTGATGTTGTTGTTGTTGTTGTTGTTGTTTATTTGACGTTGTTGTTGTTGTTGTTTATTTGACGTTGTAATTGTTGTTGTTTATTTGACGTTGTTGTTGTTGTTGTTGTTTATTTGACGTTGTTGTTATTGTTGTTTATTTGACGTAGTTGTTTTTATAGACGTTGTTGTTGTTGTTGTTTATTTGACATTTTTGTTGTTGTTGATGTTGTTGTTGTTGTTGTTGTTTTTTATTTGACGTTGTTGTTCTTGTTGTTTATTTGACGTTGTTGTTGTTGTTATTGTTGTTGTTGTTGTTAATTTGACGTTGTTGTTGTTTATTTGACGTTGTTGTTGTTGTTGTTGTTTATTTGACGTTGTTGTTGTTGTTGTTTATTTGATGTTGTTGTTGTTGTTATTTATTTGACGTTGTTGTTGTTATTGTTTATTTGACGTTGTTGTTGTTGTTGTTGTTTATTTGACATTGTTATTTTTGTTTATTGGACGTTGTTATTGTTGTTTATTTGACGTTGTTTTTGTTATTTAACGTTGTTGTTGTTGTATTTGTTGTTGTTGTTGTTGTTGCTTATTTGACGTTGTTGTTATTGTTGTTTATTTGACGTTATTGTTGTTGTTGTTTATTTGACGTTGTTGTTATTGTTGTTTATTTGACGTTATTTGTTGTTTATTTGTTGTTATTGTTGTTGCTTATTTGACGTTGTTGTTATTGTTGTTGTTTATTTGACGTTGTTGCCGTTATTCATTTGACGTTGTTGTTGTTGTTGTTTATTTGACGTTGTTGTTGTTGTTGTTCTTTATTTGACGTTGTTGTTGTTGTTGTTTATTTGACGTTGTTGTTGACGTTGTTGTTGTTGTTTATTTGACGTTGTTGTTGTTGATGTTCTTTATTTGACGTTGTTATTGTTGTTGTTTATTTGACGTTGTTGTTGTTGTTGTTTATTTGACGTTGTAATTGTTGTTGTTTATTTGACGTTGTTGTTGTTGTTGTTGTTTATTTGACGTTGTTGTTATTGTTGTTTATTTGACGTAGTTGTTATTATTGACGTTGTTGTTGTTGTTGTTGTTTTTTATTTGACGTTGTTGTTCTTGTTGTTTATTTGACGTTGATGTTGTTGTTATTGTTGTTGTTGTTGTTAATTTGACGTTGTTGTTGTTTATTTGACGTTGTTGTTGTTGTTGTTTATTTGACGTTGTTGTTGTTGTTGTTGTTTATTTGATGTTGTTGTTGATGTTATTTATTTGACGTTGTTGTTGTTATTGTTTATTTGACGTTGTTGTTGTTGTTGTTGTTTATTTGACATTGTTATTTTTGTTTATTGGACGTTGTTATTGTTGTTTATTTGACGTTGTTTTTGTTATTTTACGTTGTTGTTGTTGTATTTGTTGTTGTTGTTGTTGTTGTTGCTTATTTGACGTTGTTGTTATTGTTGCTATTTATTTGACGTTGTTATTGTTGTTTTTTATTTGACGTTGTTGTTGTTGTTGTTTATTTGACGTTATTGTTGTTGTTGTTTATTTGACGTTGTTGTTGTTGTTGTTGTTGTTATATTTGTAATTGTTGTTATTGTTGTTGCTTATTTGACGTTGTTGTTATTGTTGTTGTTTATTTGACGTTGTTGCCGTTATTCATTTGACGTTGTTGTTGTTGTTGTTTATTTGACGTTGTTGTTGTTGTTGTTCTTTATTTGACGTTGTTGTTGTTGTTGTTTATTTGACGTTGTTGTTAACGTTGTTGTTGTTGTTTATTTGACGTTGTTGTTGTTGTTGTTGTTTATTAGATGTTGTTAATGTTGTTGACATTGTTGTTGTTGTTTTTGTTGTTTATTTGACGTTGTTGTTGTTGTTATTTTTGTTGTTGTTATTGTTGGTGTTGTTGTTGTTTATTTGACGTTGTTGTTGTTGTTTATTTGACGTTGTTGTTGTTGTTGTTTATTTGACGTTGTTATTGTTGTTGTTGTTGTTATTTATTTGACGTTGTTGTTGTTTATTTGACGTTGTTGTTGTTGTTGTTGTTTATTAGACGTTGTTAATGTTGTTGACATTGTTGTTGTTGTTTTTGTTGTTGTTTTTGTTTATTTGATGTTGTTATTGTTGTTGTTGTTGTTGTTGTTGTTGTTGTTATTTTTGTTGTTGTTATTGTTGGTGTTGTTGTTGTTCATTTGACGTTGTTGTTGTTGTTGTTTATTTGACGTTGTTGTTGTTGTTTTTTATTTGACGTTGTTGTTGTTGTTGTTTATTTGACGTTGTTGTTGTTGTTGTTGTTGTTGTCGTTTATTTGACGTTGTTGTTGTTGTTTATTTGACAATTTTGTTGTTGTTGTTGTTGACGTTGTTGTTTTAGTTGTTTATTTGACGTTGTTGTTGTTGTTGTTGTTGTTTATTTGATGTTGTTTTAGTTGTTGTTATTTATTTGACGTTGTTGTTGTTTTTTATTTGATGTTGTTGTTGTTGACATTGTTGTTGTTGTTGTTTATTTGACGTTGTTGTTGTAGTTTTTTATTTGACGTTGTTGTTGACATTGTTGTTGTTGTTGTTTATTTGACGTTGTTGTTATTGTTGTTTATTTGACGTAGTTGTTATTATTGACGTTGTTGTTGTTGTTGTTTATTTGACATTTTTGTTGTTGTTGATGTTGTTGTTGTTGTTGTTGTTGTTTTTTATTTGACGTTGTTGTTGTTGTTGTTTATTTGACGTTGTTGTTGTTGTTGTTGTTGTTGTTAATTTGACGTTGTTGTTGTTTATTTGACGTTGTTGTTGTTGTTGTTTATTTGACGTTGTTGTTGTTATTGTTTATTTGATGTTGTTGTTGTTGTTATTTATTTGACGTTGTTGTTGTTGTTATTGTTTATTTGACGTTGTTGTTGTTGTTGTTTATTTGACATTGTTATTTTTGTTTATTGGACGTTGTTATTGTTGTTTATTTGACGTTGTTTTTGTTATTTTACGTTGTTGTTGTTGTTGTATTTGTTGTTGTTGTTGTTGTTTATTTGACGTTGTTGTTGTTGTTTATTTGACGTTGTTGTTGTTGTTTATTTGATGTTGTTGTTGTTGTTGTTGTTTATTTGACATTGTTGTTGTTGTTGTTGTTTTTGACGTTGTTGTTGTAGTTGTTTATTTGACGTTGTTGTTGTTGTTGTTGTTGTTGTTTATTTGATGTTGTTTTAGTTGTTGTTGTTTATTTGATGTTGTTGTTGTTTTTTATTTGACGTTGTTGCTGTTGTTGTTGTTTATTTGATGTTCTTGTTGTTGTTTTTTATTTGACGTTGTTGTTGTTGACATTGTTGTTGTTGTTGTTGTTTATTTGACGTAGTTGTTGTTATTGACGTTGTTGTTGTTGTTGTTGTTGTTTATTTGACATTTTTGTTGTTGTTGATGTTGTTGTTTTTGTTGTTTTTTATTTGACGTTGTTGTTGTTGTTTATTTGACGTTGTTGTTGTTGTTATTGTTGTTGTTGTTGTTAATTTGACGTTGTTGTTTATTTGACGTTGTTGTTGTTGTTGTTGTTTATTTGATGTTGTTGTTGTTGTTGTTTATTTGATGTTGTTGTTGTTGTTATTTATTTGACGTCGTTGTTGTTGTTATTGTTTATTTGACGTTGTTGTTGTTGTTGACGTTGTTGTTGTTATTGTTTATTTGATGTTGTTGTTGTTGTTGACATAGTTGTTGTTGTTTATTTGACGTTGTTGTTGTTGTTGTTGTTGTTGTTGACGTTGTTGTTTATTTGACGTTGTTGTTGTTGTTTATTTGACGTTGTTGTTGTTGTTGTTGACGTTGTTGTTGTTGTTGTTTATTGGACGTTGTTGTTGTTGTTGTTTATTTGACATTGTTGTTGTTGTTGACGGTGTTGTTATTGTTGTTGTTTATTTGACATTGTTGTTGTTGTTATTATTTATTTGACGTTGTTGTTGTTGTTTATTTGACGTTGTTGTTGTTATTGTTTATTTGACGTTGTTGTTTATTTAACATTGTTGTTGTTATTTGAAGTTGTTGTTATTGTTATATTTGTTGTTGTTGTTGTTTATTTGACGTTGTTGTTGTTGTTTATTTGATGTTATTGTTGTTGTTTATTTGACATTATTATTGTTGTTGTTGTTGTTGTTTATTTGACGTTGTTGTTGACGTTATTGTTGTTGTTTATTTGACGTTGTTGTTGTTGTTATTGTTTATTTGATGTTGTTAATGTTGTTGACATGGTTGTTGTTGTTTTTGTTGTTTATTTGACGTTGTTATTGGTGTTGTTGTTGTTTATTTGATGTTGTTGTTGTTGTTGTTGTTGTTTATTTGACGTTGTTGTTGTTGTTGTTGTTTATTTGACGTTGTAATTGTTGTTGTTTATTTGACGTTGTTGTTGTTGTTGTTGTTTATTTGACGTTGTTGTTGTTGTTGTTTATTTAACGTTGTTGTTGTTGTTGTTGTTGTTTATTTGACATTGTTATTGTTGTTGTTGACGTTGTTGTTGTAGTGGTTTATTTGACGTTGTTGTTGTTGACATTGTTGTTGTTGTTGTTTATTTGACGTTCTTGTTGTTGTTTTTTATTTGACGTTGTTGTTGTTGACATTGTTGTTGTTGTTGTTGTTTATTTGACGTAGTTGTTGTTATTGACGTTGTTGTTGTTGTTGTAGTTTATTTGACGTTTTTGTTGTTGTTGATGTTGTTGTTGTTGTTGTTTTTTATTTGACGTTGTTGTTGTTGTTGTTTATTTGACGTTGTTGTTGTAATTGTTGTTGTTGTTTTTAATTTGACGTTGTTGTTGTTGTTTATTTGACCCTGTCGTTGTTGTTGTTTATTTGACGTTGTTGTTGTTGTTATTTATTTGACATTGTTGTTGTTGTTTATTTGACGTTGTTGTTTATTTGACATTGTTGTTTATTTGACGTTGTTGTTGTTGTTTATTTGACGTTGTTGTTGTTATTTAAAGTTGTTGTTGTTATTTGAAGTTGTTGTTGTTGTATTTGTTGTTGTTGTTGTTGTTTATTTGACGTTGTTGTTGTTGTTTATTTGACGTTGTTGTTATTGTTGTTTATTTGACGTTGTTATTGTTCTTGTTGTTGTTGTTTATTTGACGTTGTTATTGTTGTTGACGTTGTTGTTGTTGTTTATTTGACGTTGTTGTTGTTGTTGTTGTTGTTTATTTGACGTTGTTGTTGTTGTTGTTGTTGTTTATTTGATGTTGTTATTGTTGTTGTTGTTGTTGTTGTTGTTGTTGTTGTTGTTATTTTTGTTGTTGTTATTGTTGGTGTTGTTGTTGTTTATTTGACGTTGTTGTTGTTGTTTATTTGACGTTGTTGTTGTTGTTTTTTATTTGACGTTGTTGTTGTTGTTTATTTGACGTTGTTGTTGTTGTTGTTGTTGTTTATTTGACGTTGTTGTTGTTGTTGTTTATTTGACAATTTTGTTGTTGTTGTTGTTGACATTGTTGTTGTAGTTGTTTATTTTACGTTGTTGTTGTTGTTGTTGTTTATTTGATGTTGTTTTAGTTGTTGTTATTTATTTGACGTTGTTGTTGTTTTTTATTTGACGTTGTTGTTGTTGACATTGTTGTTGTTGTTGTTTATTTGACGTTGTTGTTGTTGTTTTTTATTTGACGTTGTTGTTGACATTGTTGTTGTTGTTGTTTATTTGACGTTGTTGTTATTGTTGTTTATTTGACGTAGTTGTTATTATTGACGTTGTTGTTGTTGTTGTTTATTTGACATTTTTGTTGTTGTTGATGTTGTTGTTGTTGTTGTTGTTTTTTATTTGACGTTGTTGTTCTTGTTGTTTATTTGACGTTGTTGTTGTTGTTGTTTATTTGACGTTGTTGTTGTTGTTGTTTATTTGATGTTGTTGTTGTTGTTATTTATTTGACGTTGTTGTTGTTATTGTTTATTTGACGTTGTTGTTGTTGTTGTTGTTGTTTATTTGACATTGTTATTTTTGTTTATTGGACGTTGTTATTGTAGTTTATTTGACGTTGTTTTTGTTATTTTACGTTGTTGTTGTTGTATTTGTTGTTGTTGTTGTTGTTGCTTATTTGACGTTGTTGTTATTGTTGCTATTTATTTGACGTTGTTATTGTTGTTTTTTATTTGACGTTGTTGTTGTTGTTGTTTATTTGACGTTATTGTTGTTGTTGTTTATTTGACGTTGTTGTTGTTGTTGTTATATTTGTAATTGTTGTTATTGTTGTTGCTTATTTGACGTTGTTGTTATTGTTGTTGTTTATTTGACGTTGTTGCCGTTATTCATTTGACGTTGTTGTTGTTGTTGTTTATTTGACGTTGTTGTTGTTGTTGTTCTTTATTTGACGTTGTTGTTGTTGTTGTTTATTTGACGTTGTTGTTGACGTTGTTGTTGTTGTTTATTTGACGTTGTTGTTGTTGTTGTTGTTTATTAGATGTTGTTAATGTTGTTGACATTGTTGTTGTTGTTTTTGTTGTTTATTTGACGTTGTTGTTGTTGTTATTTTTGTTGTTGTTATTGTTGGTGTTGTTGTTGTTTATTTGACGTTGTTGTTGTTGTTGTTGTTTATTTGACGTTGTTATTGTTGTTGTTGTTGTTATTTATTTGACGTTGTTGTTGTTTATTTGACGTTGTTGTTGTTGTTGTTGTTTATTAGACGTTGTTAATGTTGTTGACATTGTTGTTGTTGTTTTTGTTGTTGTTGTTGTTTATTTGATGTTGTTATTGTTGTTGTTGTTGTTGTTGTTGTTATTTTTGTTGTTGTTATTGTTGGTGTTGTTGTTGTTTATTTGACGTTGTTGTTGTTTATTTGACGTTGTTGTTGTTGTTTTTTATTTGACGTTGTTGTTGTTGTTTATTTGACGTTGTTGTTGTTGTTGTTGTTAATTTGACGTTGTTGTTGTTGTTTATTTGACAATTTTGTTGTTGTTGTTGTTGACGTTGTTGTTTTAGTTGTTTATTTGACGTTGTTGTTGTTGTTGTTGTTTATTTGATGTTGTTTTAGTTGTTGTTATTTATTTGACGTTGTTGTTGTTTTTTATTTGATGTTGTTGTTGTTGACATTGTTGTTGTTGTTGTTTATTTGACGTTGTTGTTGTAGTTTTTTATTTGACGTTGTTGTTGACATTGTTGTTGTTGTTGTTTATTTGACGTTGTTGTTATTGTTGTTTATTTGACGTAGTTGTTATTATTGACGTTGTTGTTGTTGTTGTTGTTGTTTATTTGACATTTTTGTTGTCGTTGATGTTGTTGTTGTTGTTGTTGTTTTTTATTTGACGTTGTTGTTATTGTTGTTTATTTGACGTTGTTGTTGTTGTTGTTGTTGTTGTTGTTAATTTGACGTTGTTGTTGTTTATTTGACGTTGTTGTTGTTGTTGTTTATTTGACGTTGTTGTTGTTGTTGTTTATTTGATGTTGTTGTTGTTGTTATTTATTTGACGTTGTTGTTGTTGTTATTGTTTATTTGACGTTGTTGTTGTTGTTGTTTATTTGACATTGTTATTTTTGTTTATTGGACGTTGTTATTGTTGTTTATTTGACGTTGTTTTTGTTATTTTACGTTGTTGTTGTTGTTGTATTTGTTGTTGTTGTTGTTGTTGCTTATTTGACGTTGTTGTTATTGTTGCTATTTATTTGACGTTGTTATTGTTGTTTTTTATTTGACGTTGTTGTTGTTGTTGTTTATTTGACGTTATTGTTGTTGTTGCTTATTTGACGTTGTTGTTATTGTTGTTGTTTATTTGACGTTGTTGCCATTATTCATTTGACGTTGTTGTTGTTGTTTATTTGACGTTGTTGTTGTTGTTCTTTATTTAACGTTGTTGTTGTTGTTGTTTATTTGACGTTGTTGTTGACGTTGTTGTTGTTGTTTATTTGACGTTGTTGTTGTTGTTGTTTATTAGATGTTGTTAATGTTGTTGTTGTTTTTGTTGTTTATTTGACGTTGTTGTTGTTGTTGTTGTTATTTTTGTTGTTGTTATTGTTGGTGTTGTTGTTGTTTATTTGATGTTGTTGTTGTTGTTTATTTGACGTTGTTGTTGTTGTTGTTTATTTGACGTTGTTGTTGTTGTTTATTTGACGTTGTTGTTGTTGTTTATTTGACGTTGTTGTTGTTGTTGTTGTTTATTTGACATTGTTGTTGTTGTTGTTGTTGTTGACGTTGCTGTTGTTGTTGTTTATTTGATGTTGTTTTAGTTGTTGTTGTTTATTTGACGTTGTTGTTGTTTTTTATTTGACGTTGTTGTTGTTGACATTGTTGTTGTTGTTGTTTATTTGACGTTGTTGTTGTTGTTTTTTATTTGACGTTGTTGTTGTTGACATTGTTGTTGTTGTTGTTTATTTGACGTTGTTGTTGTTGTTGTTTAATTGACGTAGTTGTTGTTGTTGTTGTTGTTGTTTATTTGACATTTTTGTTGTTTTTGATGTTGTTGTTGTTGTTGTTTATTTGACATTTTTGTTGTTGTTGATGTTGTTGTTGTTGTTGTTTTTTATTTGACGTTGTTGTTGTTATTGTTGTTTATTTGACGTTGTTGTTGTTGTTATTGTTGTTTGTGTTGTTAATTTGACGTTGATGTTGTTGTTGTTTATTTGACGTTGTTGTTGTTGTTGTTTATTTGACGTTGTTGTTGTTGTTTATTTGATGTTGTTGTTGTTGTTATTTATTTGACGTTGTTGTTGTTGTTATTGTTTATTTGACGTTGTTGTTGTTGTTGTTGTTGTTTATTTGACGTTGTTATTGTTGTTTATTGGACGTTGTTATTGTTGTTTATTTGACGTTGTTTTTGTTATTTTACGTTGTTGTTGTTGTTGTTGTTGTTGCTGCTGTTGCTTATTTGACGTTGTTGTTATTGTTGTTATTTATTTGACGTTGTTATTGTTGTTATTTATTTGACGTTGTTGTTGTTGTTTATTTGACGTTATTGTTGTTGTTATTTATTTGACGTTGTTGTTGTTGTTATATCTGTTATTGTTGTTATTATTGTTGCTTATTTGACGTTGTTGTTATTGTTGTTGTTTATTTGACGTTGTTGTTGTTGTTATTCATTTGACGTTGTTGTTGTTGTTTATTTGACGTTGTTGTTGTTGTTGTTTATTTGACGTTGTTGTTGTTGTTTTTGTTGTTTATTTGACGTTGTTGTTGTTATTTAATTGACGTTGTTGTTGTTGTTGTTTATTTGACGTTGTTGTTGTTGGTGTTTATTTGACGTTGTTGTTGTTGTTGTTGTTTATTTGACGTTGTTGTTGTTGTTGACGTTGTTATTGTTGTTGTTTATTTGATGTTGTTATTGTTGTTGTTGACATAGTTGTTGTTGTTTATTTGACGTTGTTCTTATTGTTGCCGTTGTTGTTTATTTGACGTTGTTGTTGTTGTTGTTTAGTTGACGTTGTTGTTGTTGTTGACGTTGTTGTTGTTGTTGTTTACTGGACGTTGTTGTTGTTGTTTATTTGACATTGTTATTGTTGTTGACGTTGTTGTTGTTGTTGTTGTTTATTTGACATTGTTGTTGTTGTTATTTATTTGACGTTGTTGTTGTTGTTGTTAATTTGATGTTGTTGTTGTTGTTGTTTATTTGACGTTGTTGTTGTTGTTGTTGTTTATTTAACGTTGTTGTTGTTGTTATTTATTTGACGTTGTTGTTGTTGTTATTGTTTATTTGGCGTTGTTGTTGTTTATTTGACGTTGTTATTGTTTATTTGACGTTGTTTTTGTTATTTGACGTTGTTGTTGTTGTTGTTGTATTAGTTGTTGTTGTTGTTGTATTAGTTGTTGTTGTTGTTGCTTATTTGACGTTATTGTTATTGTTGCTATTTATTTGACGTTGTTGTTGTTGTTGTTTATTTGACGTTATTGTTGTTGTTGTTTATTTGACGTTGTTGTTGTTGTTATATTTGTTATTGTTGTTATTATTGTTGCTTATTTGACGTTGTTGTTATTGTTGTTGTTTATTTGACGTTGTTGCCGTTATTCATTTGACGTTGTTGTTGTTGTTGTTGTTTACTTGACGTTGTTGTTGTTGTTGTTGTTGTTCTTTATTTGACGTTGTTGTTGTTGTTTATTTGACGTTGTTGTTGACGTTGTTGTTGACGTTGTTGTTGTTGTTGTTTATTTGACGTTGTTGTTGTTATTGTTTATTAGATGTTGTTAATGCTGTTGACATTGTTGTTGTTGTTTTTGTTGTTTATTTGACGTTGTTATTGTTGTTGTTATTTTTGTTGTTGTTATTGTTGGTGTTGTTGTTGTTTATTTGACGTTGTTGTTGTTGTTTATTTGACATTGTTGTTGTTGTTGTTTATTTGACGTTGTTGTTGTTGTTTATTTGACGTTGTTGTTGTTGTTGTTTATTTGACGTTGTTGTTGTTGTTGTTTATTTGACATTGTTGTTGTTGTTGTTGTTGTTGACGTTGCTATTGTTGTTGTTTATTTGATGTTGTTTTAGTTGTTGTTGTTTATTTGACGTTGTTGTTGTTTTTTATTTGACGTTGTTGTTGTTGACATTGTTGTTGTTGTTGTTTATTTGACGTTGTTGTTGTTGTTGTTGTTTATTTGACGTTGTTGTTGTTGACATTGTTGTTGTTGTTGTTTATTTGACGTTGTTGTTGTTGTTGTTTATTTGACGTAGTTGTTGTTGTTGTTGTTGTTTATTTGACATTTTGTTGTTGTTGATGTTGTTGTTGTTGTTGTTTTTTATTTGACGTTGTTGTTGTTGTTGTTTATTTGACATTTTTGTTGTTGTTGTTGTTGTTGTTGTTGTTTTTTATTTGACGTTGTTGTTGTTGTTGTTTATTTGACGTTGTTGTTGTTGTTATTGTTGTTTGTGTTGTTAATTTGACGTTGATGTTGTTGTTGTTTATTTGACGTTGTTGTTGTTGTTGTTTATTTGACGTTGTTGTTGTTGTTGTTGTTTATTTGATGTTGTGGTTGTTGTTATTTATTTGACGTTGTTGTTGTTGTTATTGTTTATTTGACGTTGTTGTTGTTGTTGTTGTTTATTTGACGTTGTTATTGTTGTTTATTGGACGTTGTTATTGTTGTTTATTTGACGTTGTTTTTGTTATTTTACGTTGTTGTTGTTGTTGTATTTGTTGTTGTTGCGGCTATTGCTTATTTGACGTTGTTGTTATTGTTGCTATTTATTTGACGTTGTTATTGTTGTTGTTTATTTGACGTTGTTGTTGTTGTTTATTTGACGTTATTGTTGTTGTTATTTATTTGACGTTGTTGTTGTTGTTATATTTGTTATTGTTGTTATTATTGTTGCTTATTTGACGTTGTTGTTATTGTTGTTGTTTATTTGACGTTGTTGTTGTTGTTATTCATTTGACGTTGTTGTTGTTGTTTATTTGACGTTGTTGTTGTTGTTGTTTATTTGACGTTGTTGTTGTTGTTGTTTTTGTTGTTTATTTGACGTTGTTGTTGTTATTTATTTGACGTTGTTGTTGTTGTTGTTTATTTGACGTTGTTGTTGTTGGTGTTTATTTGACGTTGTTGTTGTTGTTGTTGTTGTTGTTTATTTGACGTTGTTGTTGTTGTTGACGTTGTTATTGTTGTTGTTTATTTGATGTTGTTATTGTTGTTGTTGACATAGTTGTTGTTGTTTATTTGACGTCGTTCTTGTTGTTGCCGTTGTTGTTTATTTGACGTTGTTGTTGTTGTTGTTTATTTGACGTTGTTGTTGTTGTTGTTTACTGGACGTTGTTGTTGTTGTTTATTTGACATTGTTATTGTTGTTGACGTTGTTGTTGTTGTTGTTGTTTATTTGACATTGTTGTTGTTGTTATTTATTTGACGTTGTTGTTGTTGTTGTTGTTAATTTGATGTTGTTGTTGTTGTTGTTGTTTATTTGACGTTGTTGTTGTTGTTGTTTATTTAACGTTGTTGTTGTTGTTATTTATTTGACGTTGTTGTTGTTGTTATTGTTTATTTGGCGTTGTTGTTGTTTATTTGACGTTGTTATTGTTTATTTGACGTTGTTTTTGTTATTTGACGTTGTTGTTGTTGTTGTTGTATTAGTTGTTGTTGTTGTTGTATTAGTTGTTGTTGTTGTTGCTTATTTGACGTTATTGTTATTGTTGCTATTTATTTGACGTTGTTGTTGTTGTTGTTTATTTGACGTTATTGTTGTTGTTGTTTATTTGACGTTGTTGTTGTTGTTATATTTGTTATTGTTGTTATTATTGTTGCTTATTTGACGTTGTTGTTATTGTTGTTGTTTATTTGACGTTGTTGCCGTTATTCATTTGACGTTGTTGTTGTTGTTGTTGTTTACTTGACGTTGTTGTTGTTGTTGTTGTTGTTCTTTATTTGACGTTGTTGTTGTTGTTTATTTGACGTTGTTGTTGACGTTGTTGTTGTTGTTGTTTATTTGACGTTGTTGTTGTTATTGTTTATTAGATGTTGTTAATGCTGTTGACATTGTTGTTGTTGTTTTTGTTGTTTATTTGACGTTGTTATTGTTGTTGTTATTTTTGTTGTTGTTATTGTTGGTGTTGTTGTTGTTTATTTGACGTTGTTGTTGTTGTTTATTTGACATTGTTGTTGTTGTTGTTTATTTGACGTTGTTGTTGTTGTTTATTTGACGTTGTTGTTGTTGTTGCTTATTTGACGTTGTTGTTGTTGTTTATTTGACATTGTTGTTGTTGTTGTTGTTGTTGACGTTGCTATTGTTGTTGTTTATTTGATGTTGTTTTAGTTGTTGTTGTTTATTTGACGTTGTTGTTGTTTTTTATTTGACGTTGTTGTTGTTGACATTGTTGTTGTTGTTGTTTATTTGACGTTGTTGTTGTTGTTGTTGTTTATTTGACGTTGTTGTTGTTGACATTGTTGTTGTTGTTGTTTATTTGACGTTGTTGTTGTTGTTGTTTATTTGACGTAGTTGTTGTTGTTGTTGTTGTTTATTTGACATTTTGTTGTTGTTGATGTTGTTGTTGTTGTTGTTTTTTATTTGACGTTGTTGTTGTTGTTGTTTATTTGACATTTTTGTTGTTGTTGTTGTTGTTGTTGTTGTTGTTTTTTATTTGACGTTGTTGTTGTTGTTGTTGTTGTTTATTTGACGTTGTTGTTGTTGTTATTATTGTTTGTGTTGTTAATTTGACGTTGATGTTGTTGTTGTTTATTTGACGTTGTTGTTGTTGTTGTTTATTTGACGTTGTTGTTGTTGTTGTTGTTTATTTGATGTTGTGGTTGTTGTTATTTATTTGACGTTGTTGTTGTTGTTATTGTTTATTTGACGTTGTTGTTGTTGTTGTTGTTTATTTGACGTTGTTATTGTTGTTTATTGGACGTTGTTATTGTTGTTTATTTGACGTTGTTTTTGTTATTTTACGTTGTTGTTGTTGTTGTATTTGTTGTTGTTGCGGCTATTGCTTATTTGACGTTGTTGTTATTGTTGCTATTTATTTGACGTTGTTATTGTTGTTGTTTATTTGACGTTGTTGTTGTTGTTTATTTGACGTTATTGTTGTTGTTATTTATTTGACGTTGTTGTTGTTGTTATATTTGTTATTGTTGTTATTATTGTTGCTTATTTGACGTTGTTGTTATTGTTGTTGTTTATTTGACGTTGTTGTTGTTGTTATTCATTTGACGTTGTTGTTGTTGTTTATTTGACGTTGTTGTTGTTGTTGTTTATTTGACGTTGTTGTTGTTGTTGTTTTTGTTGTTTATTTGACGTTGTTGTTGTTATTTATTTGACGTTGTTGTTGTTGTTGTTTATTTGACGTTGTTGTTGTTGGTGTTTATTTGACGTTGTTGTTGTTGTTGTTGTTGTTGTTTATTTGACGTTGTTGTTGTTGTTGACGTTGTTATTGTTGTTGTTTATTTGATGTTGTTATTGTTGTTGTTGACATAGTTGTTGTTGTTTATTTGACGTCGTTCTTGTTGTTGCCGTTGTTGTTTATTTGACGTTGTTGTTGTTGTTGTTTATTTGACGTTGTTGTTGTTGTTGTTTACTGGACGTTGTTGTTGTTGTTTATTTGACATTGTTATTGTTGTTGACGGTGTTGTTGTTGTTGTTGTTTATTTGACGTTGTTGTTGTTGTTAATTTTATTTGACGTTGTTGTTGTTGTTGTTGTTAATTTGATGTTGTTGTTGTTGTTGTTGTTTATTTGACGTTGTTGTTGTTGTTGTTGTTTATTTAACGTTGTTGTTGTTGTTATTTATTTGACGTTGTTCTTGTTGTTATTCTTTATTTGGCGTTGTTGTTGTTTATTTGACGTTGTTATTGTTTATTTGACGTTGTTTTTGTTATTTGACGTTGTTGTTGTTGTTGTTGTTGTATTAGTTGTTGTTGTTGTTTCTTATTTGACGTTGTTGTTATTGTTGCTATTTATTTGACGTTGTTGTTGTTGTTGTTTATTTGACGTTATTGTTGTTGTTGTTTATTTGACGTTGTTGTTGTTGTAATATTTGTTATTGTTGTTATTGTTGTTGCTTATTTGACGTTGTTGTTATTGTTGTTGTTTATTTGACGTTGTTGCCGTTATTCATTTGACGTTGTTGTTGTTGTTGTTTATTTGACGTTGTTGTTGTTGTTGTTGTTCTTTATTTGACGTTGTTGTTGTTGTTGTTGTTGTTGTTTATTTGATGTTGTTGTTGACGTTGTTGTTATTGTTGTTTATTTGACGTTGTTGTTGTTGTTGTTTATTAGATGTTGTTAATGTTGTTGACATTGTTGTTGTTGTTTTTGTTGTTTATTTGACGTTGTTGTTGTTGTTGTTATTTTTGTTGTTGTTATTGTTGGTGTTGTTGTTGTTTATTTGACGTTGTTGTTGTTGTTGTTGTTTATTTGACGTTGTTGTTGTTGTTGTTTATTTGACGTTGTTGTTGTTGTTTATTTGACGTTGTTGTTGTTGTTTATTTGACGTTGTTGTTGTTGTTGTTTATTTGACATTGTTGTTGTTGTTGTTGACGTTGCTGTTGTTGTTGTTTATTTGATGTTGTTTTAGTTGTTGTTGTTTATTTGACGTTGTTGTTGTTTTTTATTTGACGTTGTTGTTGTTGACATTGTTGTTGTTTGTGTTTATTTGACGTTGTTGTTGTTGTTTTTTATTTGACGTTGTTGTTGTTGACATTGTTGTTGTTGTTGTTTATTTGACGTTGTTGTTGTTGTTGTTTATTTGGCGTTGTTGTTGTTGTTGTTGTTGTTTATTTGACATTTTTGTTGTTGTTGATGTTGTTGTTGTTGTTGTTTTTTATTTGACGTTGTTGTTGTTGTTGTTGTTGTTGTTGTTGTTTATTTGACATTTTTGTTGTTGTTGATGTTGTTGTTGTTGTTGTTTTTTATTTGACGTTGTTGTTGTTGTTGTTGTTGTTTATTTGACGTTGTTGTTGTTGTTATTGTTGTTTGTGTTGTTAATTTGACGTTGTTGTTGTTTATTTGACGTTGTTGTTGTTGTTGTTTATTTGACGTTGTTGTTGTTGTTGTTTATTTGATGTTGTTGTTGTTGTTATTTATTTGACGTTGTTGTTGTTGTTATTGTTTATTTGACGTTGTTGTTGTTGTTTATTTGACATTGTTATTGTTGTTTATTGGACGTTGTTATTGTTGTTTATTTGACGTTGTTTTTGTTATTTTACGTTGTTGTTGTTGTTGTATTTGTTGTTGTTGTTGTTGCTTATTTGACGTTGTTGTTATTGTTGCTATTTATTTGACGTTGTTATTGTTGTTGTTTATTTGACGTTGTTGTTGTTGTTGTTTATTTGACCTTATTGTTGTTGTTATTTATTTGACGTTGTTGTTGTTGTTGTTATATTTGTTATTGTTGTTATTATTGTTGCTTATTTGACGTTGTTGTTATTGTTGTTGTTTATTTGACGTTGTTGTTGTTGTTATTCAATTGACGTTGTTGTTGTTGTTGTTTATTTGACGTTGTTGTTGTTGTTGTTGTTGTTTATTTGACGTTGTTGTTGTTGTTGTTTTTGTTGTTTATTTGACGTTGTTGTTGTTATTTATTTGACGTTGTTGTTGTTGTTGTTTATTTGACGTTGTTGTTAACGTTGTTGTTGTTGGTGTTTATTTGACGTTGTTGTTGTTGTTCTTGTTTATTTGACGTTGTTGTTGTTGTTGACGTTGTTATTGTTGTTTTTTATTTGATGTTGTTATTGTTGTTGTTGACATAGTTGTTGTTGTTTATTTGACGTTGTTCTTGTTGTTGCCGTTGTTATTTATTTGACGTTGTTGTTGTTGTTTATTTGACGTTGTTGTTGTTGTTGTTGACGTTGTTGTTATTGTTGTTTACTGGACGTTGTTGTTGTTGTTTATTTGACATTGTTATTGTTGTTGACGGTGTTGTTGTTGTTGTTGTTTATTTGACATTGTTGTTGTTGTTATTTATTTGACGTTGTTGTTGTTGTTAATTTTATTTGACGTTGTTGTTGTTGTTGTTAATTTGACGTTGTTGTTGTTGTTGTTGTTTATTTGATGTTGTTGTTGTTGTTTATTTGACGATGTTGTTGTTGTTGTTTATTTAACGTTGTTGTTGTTATTTATTTGACGTTGTTGTTATTGTTATTGTTTATTTGGCGTTGTTGTTGTTTATTTGACGTTGTTATTGTTTATTTGACGTTGTTTTTGTTATTTGACGTTGTTGTTGTTATTGTTGTATTAGTTGTTGTTGTTGTTGCTTATTTGACGTTGTTGTTATTGTTGCTATTTATTTGACGTTGTTGTTGTTGTTGTTTATTTGACGTTGTTGTTGTTGTTGTTTATTTGACGTTGTTGTTGTTGTTTTATTTGTTATTGTTGTTATTGTTATTGTTTATTTGACGTTGTTTTTGTTATTTGACGTTGTTGTTGTTATTGTTGTATTAGTTGTTATTGTTGTTGCTTATTTGACGTTGTTGTTATTGTTGCTATTTATTTGACGTTGTTGTTGTTGTTGTTTATTTGACGTTGTTGTTGTTGTTGTTGTTTATTTGACGTTGTTGTTGTTGTTTTATTTGTTATTGTTGTTATTGTTGTTGCTTATTTGACGTTGTTGTTATTGTTGTTGTTTATTTGACGTTGTTGTTGTTATTCATTTGACGTTGTTGTTGTTGTTGTTTATTTGACGTTGTTGTTGTTCTTCATTTGACGTTGTTGATGTCGTTGTTTTTGTTGTTTATTTGACGTTGTTGTTATTTATTTGACGTTGTTGTTGTTGTTGTTTATTTGACGTTGTTGTTGTTGTTGTTTATTTGACGTTGTCGTTGTTGTTGTTGTTGTTGTTGTTTATTTGACGTTGTTGTTGTTGTTGACGCTGTTGTTGTTATTGTTTATTTGATGTTGTTGTTGTTGTTGACATAGTTCTTGTTGTTTATTTGACGTTGTTGTTGTTGTTGTTGTTGACGTTGTTGTTTATTTGACGTTGTTGTTGTTGTTTATTTGACGTTGTTGTTGTTGTTGTTGACGTTGTTGTTGTTGTTGTTTATTTGACGTTGTTGTTGTTATTGTTTATTAGATGTTGTTAATGCTGTTGACATTGTTGTTGTTGTTTTTGTTGTTTATTTGACGTTGTTATTGTTGTTGTTATTTTTGTTGTTGTTATTGTTGGTGTTGTTGTTGTTTATTTGACGTTGTTGTTGTTGTTTATTTGACATTGTTGTTGTTGTTGTTTATTTGACGTTGTTGTTGTTGTTTATTTGACATTGTTGTTGTTATTTGAAGTTGTTGTTGTTGTTATATTTGTTGTTGTTGTTGTTGTTGTTTATTTGACGTTGTTGTTGTTGTTGACGGTGTTGTTATTGTTGTTGTTTATTTGACATTGTTGTTGTTGTTATTATTTATTTGACGTTGTTGTTGTTGTTTATTTGATGTTGTTGTTGTTGTTTATTTGACGTTGTTGTTTATTTGACATTGTTGTTGTTGTTGTTGTTATATTTGTTGTTGTTGTTGTTGTTGTTTATTTGACGTTGTTGTTGTTGTTATTTATTTGATGTTATTGTTGTTGTTTATTTGACATTATTATTGTTGTTGTTGTTGTTGTTTATTTGACGTTGTTGTTGACGTTATTGTTGTTGTTTATTTGACGTTGTTGTTGTTGTTGTTATTTTTTATTTGACGTTGTTAATGTTGTTGACATAGTTGTTGTTGTTTTTGTTGTTTATTTGACGTTGTTATTGTTGTTGTTGTTTTTGTTGTTGTTATTGTTGGTGTTGTTGTTGTTTATTTGACGTTGTTGTTGTTGTTGTTGTTGTTGTTTATTTGATGTTGTTGTTGTTTTTTATTTGACGTTGTTGTTGTTGACATTGTTGTTGTTGTTGTTGTTTATTTGACGTTCTTGTTGTTGTTTTTTATTTGACATTGTTGTTGTTGACATTGTTGTTGTTGTTGTTGTTTATTTGACGTAGTTGTTGTTATTGACGTAGTTGTTGTTATTGTTGTTGTTGTTGTTGTTTATTTGACATTTTTGTTGTTGTTGATGTTGTTGTTGTTGTTGTTTTTTATTTGACGTTGTTGTTGTTGTTGTTGTTGTTGTTGTTTATTTGACATTTTTGTTGTTGTTGATGTTGTTGTTGTTGTTGTTTTTTATTTGACGTTGTTGTTGTTGTTGTTGTTGTTTATTTGACGTTGTTGTTGTTGTTATTGTTGTTTGTGTTGTTAATTTGACGTTGTTGTTGTTTATTTGACGTTGTTGTTGTTGTTGTTGTTTATTTGACGTTGTTGTTGTTGTTGTTTTTTTGATGTTGTTGTTGTTGTTATTTATTTGACGTTGTTGTTGTTGTTATTGTTTATTTGACGTTGTTGTTGTTGTTTATTTGACATTGTTATTGTTGTTTATTGGACGTTGTTATTGTTGTTTATTTGACGTTGTTTTTGTTATTTTACGTTGTTGTTGTTGTTGTATTTGTTGTTGTTGTTGTTGCTTATTTGACGTTGTTGTTATTGTTGCTATTTATTTGACGTTGTTATTGTTGTTGTTTATTTGACGTTGTTGTTGTTGTTGTTTATTTGACGTTATTGTTGTTGTTATTTATTTGACGTTGTTGTTGTTGTTGTTATATTTGTTATTGTTGTTATTATTGTTGCTTATTTGACGTTGTTGTTATTGTTGTTGTTTATTTGACGTTGTTGTTGTTGTTATTCAATTGACGTTGTTGTTGTTGTTGTTTATTTGACGTTATTGTTGTTGTTGTTGTTGTTTATTTGACGTTGTTGTTGTTGTTGTTTTTGTTGTTTATTTGACGTTGTTGTTGTTATTTATTTGACGTTGTTGTTGTTGTTGTTTATTTGACGTTGTTGTTAACGTTGTTGTTGTTGGTGTTTATTTGACGTTGTTGTTGTTGTTCTTGTTTATTTGACGTTGTTGTTGTTGTTGACGTTGTTATTGTTGTTTTTTATTTGATGTTGTTATTGTTGTTGTTGACATAGTTGTTGTTGTTTATTTGACGTTGTTCTTGTTGTTGCCGTTGTTATTTATTTGACGTTGTTGTTGTTGTTTATTTGACGTTGTTGTTGTTGTTGTTGACGTTGTTGTTATTGTTGTTTACTGGACGTTGTTGTTGTTGTTTATTTGACATTGTTATTGTTGTTGACGGTGTTGTTGTTGTTGTTGTTTATTTGACATTGTTGTTGTTGTTATTTATTTGACGTTGTTGTTGTTGTTAATTTTATTTGACGTTGTTGTTGTTGTTGTTAATTTGACGTTGTTGTTGTTGTTGTTGTTTATTTGATGTTGTTGTTGTTGTTTATTTGACGTTGTTGTTGTTGTTGTTTATTTAACGTTGTTGTTGTTATTTATTTGACGTTGTTGTTATTGTTATTGTTTATTTGGCGTTGTTGTTGTTTATTTGACGTTGTTATTGTTTATTTGACGTTGTTTTTGTTATTTGACGTTGTTGTTGTTATTGTTGTATTAGTTGTTGTTGTTGTTGCTTATTTGACGTTGTTGTTATTGTTGCTATTTATTTGACGTTGTTGTTGTTGTTGTTTATTTGACGTTGTTGTTGTTGTTGTTTATTTGACGTTGTTGTTGTTGTTTTATTTGTTATTGTTGTTATTGTTATTGTTTATTTGACGTTGTTTTTGTTATTTGACGTTGTTGTTGTTATTGTTGTATTAGTTGTTATTGTTGTTGCTTATTTGACGTTGTTGTTATTGTTGCTATTTATTTGACGTTGTTGTTGTTGTTGTTTATTTGACGTTGTTGTTGTTGTTGTTGTTTATTTGACGTTGTTGTTGTTGTTTTATTTGTTATTGTTGTTATTGTTGTTGCTTATTTGACGTTGTTGTTATTGTTGTTATTTATTTGACGTTGTTGTTGTTATTCATTTGACGTTGTTGTTGTTGTTGTTTATTTGACGTTGTTGTTGTTCTTCATTTGACGTTGTTGATGTCGTTGTTTTTGTTGTTTATTTGACGTTGTTGTTATTTATTTGACGTTGTTGTTGTTGTTGTTTATTTGACGTTGTTGTTGTTGTTGTTTATTTGACGTTGTCGTTGTTGTTGTTGTTGTTGTTGTTTATTTGACGTTGTTGTTGTTGTTGACGCTGTTGTTGTTATTGTTTATTTGATGTTGTTGTTGTTGTTGACATAGTTCTTGTTGTTTATTTGACGTTGTTGTTGTTGTTGTTGTTGTTGACGTTGTTGTTTATTTGACGTTGTTGTTGTTGTTGTTTATTTGACGTTGTTGTTGTTGTTGTTGACGTTGTTGTTGTTGTTGTTTATTTGACGTTGTTGTTGTTATTGTTTATTAGATGTTGTTAATGCTATTGACATTGTTGTTGTTGTTTTTGTTGTTTATTTGACGTTGTTATTGTTGTTGTTATTTTTGTTGTTGTTATTGTTGGTGTTGTTGTTGTTTATTTGACGTTGTTGTTGTTGTTTATTTGACATTGTTGTTGTTGTTGTTTATTTGACGTTGTTGTTGTTGTTTATTTGACGTTGTTGTTGTTGTTGTTTATTTGACGTTGTTGTTGTTGTTGTTTATTTGACATTGTTGTTGTTGTTGTTGTTGACGTTGCTATTGTTGTTGTTTATTTGATGTTGTTTTAGTTGTTGTTGTTTATTTGACGTTGTTGTTGTTTTTTATTTGACGTTGTTGTTGTTGACATTGTTGTTGTTGTTGTTTATTTGACGTTGTTGTTGTTGTTGTTGTTTATTTGACGTTGTAGTTGTTGACATTGTTGTTGTTGTTGTTTATTTGACGTTGTTGTTGTTGTTGTTTATTTGACGTAGTTGTTGTTGTTGTTGTTGTTTATTTGACATTTTGTTGTTGTTGATGTTGTTGTTGTTGTTGTTTTTTATTTGACGTTGTTGTTGTTGTTGTTTATTTGACATTTTTGTTGTTGTTGTTGTTGTTGTTGTTGTTGTTTTTTATTTGACGTTGTTGTTGTTGTTGTTGTTTATTTGACGTTGTTGTTGTTGTTATTGTTGTTTGTGTTGTTAATTTGACGTTGATGTTGTTGTTGTTTATTTGACGTCGTTGTTGTTGTTGTTTATTTGACGTTGTTGTTGTTGTTGTTTATTTGATGTTGTGGTTGTTGTTATTTATTTGACGTTGTTGTTGTTGTTATTGTTTATTTGACGTTGTTGTTGTTGTTGTTTATTTGACGTTGTTATTGTTGTTTATTGGACGTTGTTATTGTTGTTTATTTGACGTTGTTTTTGTTATTTTACGTTGTTGTTGTTGTTGTATTTGTTGTTGTTGCGGCTATTGCTTATTTGACGTTGTTGTTATTGTTGCTATTTATTTGACGTTGTTATTGTTGTTGTTTATTTGACGTTGTTGTTGTTGTTTATTTGACGTTATTGTTGTTGTTATTTATTTGACGTTGTTGTTGTTGTTATATTTGTTATTGTTGTTATTATTGTTGCTTATTTGACGTTGTTGTTATTGTTGTTGTTTATTTGACGTTGTTGTTGTTGTTATTCATTTGACGTTGTTGTTGTTGTTTATTTGACGTTGTTGTTGTTGTTGTTTATTTGACGTTGTTGTTGTTGTTGTTTTTGTTGTTTATTTGACGTTGTTGTTGTTATTTATTTGACGTTGTTGTTGTTGTTGTTTATTTGACGTTGTTGTTGTTGGTGTTTATTTGACGTTGTTGTTGTTGTTGTTGTTGTTGTTTATTTGACGTTGTTGTTGTTGTTGACGTTGTTATTGTTGTTGTTTATTTGATGTTGTTATTGTTGTTGTTGACATAGTTGTTGTTGTTTATTTGACGTCGTTCTTGTTGTTGCCGTTGTTGTTTATTTGACGTTGTTGTTGTTGTTGTTTATTTGACGTTGTTGTTGTTGTTGTTTACTGGACATTGTTGTTGTTGTTTATTTGACATTGTTATTGTTGTTGACGGTGTTGTTGTTGTTGTTGTTTATTTGACGTTGTTGTTGTTGTTAATTTTATTTGACGTTGTTGTTGTTGTTGTTGTTAATTTGATGTTGTTGTTGTTGTTGTTGTTTATTTGACGTTGTTGTTGTTGTTGTTGTTTATTTAACGTTGTTGTTGTTGTTATTTATTTGACGTTGTTCTTGTTGTTATTCTTTATTTGGCGTTGTTGTTGTTTATTTGACGTTGTTATTATTTATTTGACGTTGTTTTTGTTATTTGACGTTGTTGTTGTTGTTGTTGTATTAGTTGTTGTTGTTGTTTCTTATTTGACGTTGTTGTTATTGTTGCTATTTATTTGACGTTGTTGTTGTTGTTGTTTATTTGA
The DNA here is from genome assembly GCA_948472305.1 of Vicia faba. Taxonomy (NCBI): domain Eukaryota; kingdom Viridiplantae; phylum Streptophyta; class Magnoliopsida; order Fabales; family Fabaceae; genus Vicia; species Vicia faba. The sequence continues at coordinate 1,339,473,853 of OX451735.1, read as the reverse complement.
CGTTATTGTTGTTGTTGTTTATTTGACGTTGTTATTGTTGTAATATTTGTTATTGTTGTTATTGTTGTTGCTTATTTGACGTTGTTGTTATTGTTGTTGTTTATTTGACGTTGTTGCCGTTATTCATTTGACATTGTTGTTGTTGTTGTTTATTTGACGTTGTTGTTGTTGTTGTTGTTCTTTATTTGACGTTGTTGTTGTTGTTGTTGTTGTTGTTTATTTGATGTTGTTGTTGACGTTGTTGTTGTTGTTGTTTATTTGACGTTGTTGTTGTTGTTGTTTATTAGATGTTGTTAATGTTGTTGACATTGTTGTTGTTGTTTTTGTTGTTTATTTGACGTTGTTGTTGTTGTTGTTATTTTTGTTGTTGTTATTTTTGTTGTTGTTATTGTTGGTGTTGTTGTTGTTTATTTGACGTTGTTGTTGTTGTTGTTGTTTATTTGACGTTGTTGTTGTTGTTGTTTATTTGACGTTGTTGTTGTTGTTTATTTGACGTTGTTGTTGTTGTTTATTTGACGTTGTTGTTGTTGTTGTTTATTTGACATTGTTGTTGTTGTTGTTGTTGACGTTGCTGTTGTTGTTGTTTATTTGATGTTGTTTTAGTTGTTGTTGTTTATTTGACGTTGTTGTTGTTTTTTATTTGACGTTGTTGTTGTTGACATTGTTGTTGTTTGTGTTTATTTGACGTTGTTGTTGTTGTTTTTTATTTGACGTTGTTGTTGTTGACATTGTTGTTGTTGTTGTTTATTTGACGTTGTTGTTGTTGTTGTTTATTTGGCATTGTTGTTGTTGTTGTTGTTGTTTATTTGACATTTTTGTTGTTGTTGATGTTGTTGTTGTTGTTGTTTTTTATTTGACGTTGTTGTTGTTGTTGTTGTTGTTGTTTATTTGACATTTTTGTTGTTGTTGATGTTGTTGTTGTTGTTGTTTTTTATTTGACGTTGTTGTTGTTGTTGTTGTTGTTTATTTGACGTTGTTGTTGTTGTTATTGTTGTTTGTGTTGTTAATTTGACGTTGTTGTTGTTTATTTGACGTTGTTGTTGTTGTTGTTGTTTATTTGACGTTGTTGTTGTTGTTGTTTATTTGATGTTGTTGTTGTTGTTATTTATTTGACGTTGTTGTTGTTGTTATTGTTTATTTGACGTTGTTGTTGTTGTTTATTTGACATTGTTATTGTTGTTTATTGGACGTTGTTATTGTTGTTTATTTGACGTTGTTTTTGTTATTTTACGTTGTTGTTGTTGTTGTATTTGTTGTTGTTGTTGTTGCTTATTTGACGTTGTTGTTATTGTTGCTATTTATTTGACGTTGTTATTGTTGTTGTTTATTTGACGTTGTTGTTGTTGTTGTTTATTTGACGTTATTGTTGTTGTTATTTATTTGACGTTGTTGTTGTTGTTGTTATATTTGTTATTGTTGTTATTATTGTTGCTTATTTGACGTTGTTGTTATTGTTGTTGTTTATTTGACGTTGTTGTTGTTGTTATTCAATTGACGTTGTTGTTGTTGTTGTTTATTTGACGTTGTTGTTGTTGTTGTTGTTGTTTATTTGACGTTGTTGTTGTTGTTGTTTTTGTTGTTTATTTGACGTTGTTGTTGTTATTTATTTGACGTTGTTGTTGTTGTTGTTTATTTGACGTTGTTGTTAACGTTGTTGTTGTTGGTGTTTATTTGACGTTGTTGTTGTTGTTCTTGTTTATTTGACGTTGTTGTTGTTGTTGACGTTGTTATTGTTGTTTTTTATTTGATGTTGTTATTGTTGTTGTTGACATAGTTGTTGTTGTTTATTTGACGTTGTTCTTGTTGTTGCCGTTGTTATTTATTTGACGTTGTTGTTGTTGTTTATTTGACGTTGTTGTTGTTGTTGTTGACGTTGTTGTTATTGTTGTTTACTGGACGTTGTTGTTGTTGTTTATTTGACATTGTTATTGTTGTTGACGGTGTTGTTGTTGTTGTTGTTTATTTGACATTGTTGTTGTTGTTATTTATTTGACGTTGTTGTTGTTGTTAATTTTATTTGACGTTGTTGTTGTTGTTGTTAATTTGACGTTGTTGTTGTTGTTGTTGTTTATTTGATGTTGTTGTTGTTGTTTATTTGACGTTGTTGTTGTTGTTGTTTATTTAACGTTGTTGTTGTTATTTATTTGACGTTGTTGTTATTGTTATTGTTTATTTGGCGTTGTTGTTGTTTATTTGACGTTGTTATTGTTTATTTGACGTTGTTTTTGTTATTTGACGTTGTTGTTGTTATTGTTGTATTAGTTGTTGTTGTTGTTGCTTATTTGACGTTGTTGTTATTGTTGCTATTTATTTGACGTTGTTGTTGTTGTTGTTGTTTATTTGACGTTGTTGTTGTTGTTGTTTATTTGACGTTGTTGTTGTTGTTTTATTTGTTATTGTTGTTATTGTTATTGTTTATTTGACGTTGTTTTTGTTATTTGACGTTGTTGTTGTTATTGTTGTATTAGTTGTTGTTGTTGTTGCTTATTTGACGTTGTTGTTATTGTTGCTATTTATTTGACGTTGTTGTTGTTGTTGTTTATTTGACGTTGTTGTTGTTGTTGTTGTTTATTTGACGTTGTTGTTGTTGCTTTATTTGTTATTGTTGTTATTGTTGTTGCTTATTTGACGTTGTTGTTATTGTTGTTGTTTATTTGACGTTGTTGTTGTTATTCATTTGACGTTGTTGTTGTTGTTGTTTATTTGACGTTGTTGTTGTTCTTCATTTGACGTTGTTGATGTCGTTGTTTTTGTTGTTTATTTGACGTTGTTGTTATTTATTTGACGTTGTTGTTGTTTATTTGACGTTGTTGTTGTTGTTGTTTATTTGACGTTGTCGTTGTTGTTGTTGTTGTTGTTGTTTATTTGACGTTGTTGTTGTTGTTGACGCTGTTGTTGTTATTGTTTATTTGATGTTGTTGTTGTTGTTGACATAGTTCTTGTTGTTTATTTGACGTTGTTGTTGTTGTTGTTGTTGACGTTGTTGTTTATTTGACGTTGTTGTTGTTGTTTATTTGACGTTGTTGTTGTTGTTGTTGACGTTGTTGTTGTTGTTGTTTATTGGACGTTGTTGTTGTTGTTGTTTATTTGACATTTTTGTTGTTGTTGACGATGATGTTATTGTTGTTGTTTATTTGACATTGTTGTTTATGTTATTTTTTATTTGACGTTGTTGTTGTTGTTTATTTGACGTTGTTGTTGTTGTTTATTTGACGTTGTTGTTGTTTTTTATTTGACGTTGTTGTTGTTGACATTGTTGTTTTTGGTGTTTATTTGACGTTGTTGTTGTTGTTTTTTATTTGACGTTGTTGTTGTTGACATTGTTGTTGTTGTTGTTTATTTGACGTTGTTGTTGTTGTTGTTTATTTGACGTTGTTGTTGTTGTTGTTGTTAATTTGATGTTGTTGTTGTTGTTGTTGTTTATTTGACGTTGTTGTTGTTGTTGTTGTTGTTTATTTAACGTTGTTGTTGTTGTTATTTATTTGACGTTGTTCTTGTTGTTATTCTTTATTTGGCGTTGTTGTTGTTTATTTGACGTTGTTATTGTTTATTTGATGTTGTTTTTGTTATTTGACGTTGTTGTTGTTGTTGTTGTTGTATTAGTTGTTGTTGTTGTTTCTTATTTGACGTTGTTGTTATTGTTGCTATTTATTTGACGTTGTTGTTGTTGTTGTTTATTTGACGTTATTGTTGTTGTTGTTTATTTGACGTTGTTGTTGTTGTAATATTTGTTATTGTTGTTATTGTTGTTGCTTATTTGACGTTGTTGTTATTGTTGTTGTTTATTTGACGTTGTTGCCGTTATTCATTTGACGTTGTTGTTGTTGTTGTTTATTTGACGTTGTTGTTGTTGTTGTTGTTCTTTATTTGATGTTGTTGTTGTTGTTGTTGTTGTTGTTGTTTATTTGATGTTGTTGTTGACGTTGTTGTTGTTGTTGTTTATTTGACGTTGTTGTTGTTGTTGTTTATTAGATGTTGTTAATGTTGTTGACATTGTTGTTGTTGTTTTTGTTGTTTATTTGACGTTGTTGTTGTTGTTGTTATTTTTGTTGTTGTTATTGTTGGTGTTGTTGTTGTTTATTTGACGTTGTTGTTGTTGTTGTTGTTTATTTGACGTTGTTGTTGTTGTTGTTTATTTGACGTTGTTGTTGTTGTTTATTTGACGTTGTTGTTGTTGTTTATTTGACGTTGTTGTTGTTGTTGTTTATTTGACATTGTTGTTGTTGTTGTTGTTGACGTTGCTGTTGTTGTTGTTTATTTGATGTTGTTTTAGTTGTTGTTGTTTATTTGACGTTGTTGTTGTTTTTTATTTGACGTTGTTGTTGTTGACATTGTTGTTGTTTGTGTTTATTTGACGTTGTTGTTGTTGTTTTTTATTTGACGTTGTTGTTGTTTACATTGTTGTTGTTGTTGTTTATTTGACGTTGTTGTTGTTGTTGTTTATTTGGCGTTGTTGTTGTTGTTGTTGTTGTTTATTTGACATTTTTGTTGTTGTTGATGTTGTTGTTGTTGTTGTTTTTTATTTGACGTTGTTGTTGTTGTTGTTGTTGTTGTTGTTGTTGTTTATTTGACATTTTTGTTGTTGTTGATGTTGTTGTTGTTGTTGTTTTTTATTTGACGTTGTTGTTGTTGTTGTTGTTGTTTATTTGACGTTGTTGTTGTTGTTATTGTTGTTTGTGTTGTTAATTTGACGTTGTTGTTGTTTATTTGACGTTGTTGTTGTTGTTGTTGTTTATTTGACGTTGTTGTTGTTGTTGTTTATTTGATGTTGTTGTTGTTGTTATTTATTTGACGTTGTTGTTGTTGTTATTGTTTATTTGACGTTGTTGTTGTTGTTTATTTGACATTGTTATTGTTGTTTATTGGACGTTGTTATTGTTGTTTATTTGACGTTGTTTTTGTTATTTTACGTTGTTGTTGTTGTTGTATTTGTTGTTGTTGTTGTTGCTTATTTGACGTTGTTGTTATTGTTGCTATTTATTTGACGTTGTTATTGTTGTTGTTTATTTGACGTTGTTGTTGTTGTTGTTGTTTATTTGACGTTATTGTTGTTGTTATTTATTTGACGTTGTTGTTGTTGTTGTTATATTTGTTATTGTTGTTATTATTGTTGCTTATTTGACGTTGTTGTTATTGTTGTTGTTTATTTGACGTTGTTGTTGTTGTTATTCAATTGACGTTGTTGTTGTTGTTGTTTATTTGACGTTGTTGTTGTTGTTGTTGTTGTTTATTTGACGTTGTTGTTGTTGTTGTTTTTGTTGTTTATTTGACGTTGTTGTTGTTATTTATTTGACGTTGTTGTTGTTGTTGTTTATTTGACGTTGTTGTTAACGTTGTTGTTGTTGGTGTTTATTTGACGTTGTTGTTGTTGTTCTTGTTTATTTGACGTTGTTGTTGTTGTTGACGTTGTTATTGTTGTTTTTTATTTGATGTTGTTATTGTTGTTGTTGACATAGTTGTTGTTGTTTATTTGACGTTGTTCTTGTTGTTGCCGTTGTTATTTATTTGACGTTGTTGTTGTTGTTTATTTGACGTTGTTGTTGTTGTTGACGTTGTTGTTATTGTTGTTTACTGGACGTTGTTGTTGTTGTTTATTTGACATTGTTATTGTTGTTGACGGTGTTGTTGTTGTTGTTGTTTATTTGACATTGTTGTTGTTGTTATTTATTTGACGTTGTTGTTGTTGTTAATTTTATTTGACGTTGTTATTGTTGTTGTTAATTTGACGTTGTTGTTGTTGTTGTTGTTTATTTGATGTTGTTGTTGTTGTTTATTTGACGTTGTTGTTGTTGTTGTTTATTTAACGTTGTTGTTGTTATTTATTTGACGTTGTTGTTATTGTTATTGTTTATTTGGCGTTGTTGTTGTTTATTTGACGTTGTTATTGTTTATTTGACGTTGTTTTTGTTATTTGACGTTGTTGTTGTTATTGTTGTATTAGTTGTTGTTGTTGTTGCTTATTTGACGTTGTTGTTATTGTTGCTATTTATTTGACGTTGTTGTTGTTGTTGTTTATTTGACGTTGTTGTTGTTGTTGTTTATTTGACGTTGTTGTTGTTGTTTTATTTGTTATTGTTGTTATTGTTATTGTTTATTTGACGTTGTTTTTGTTATTTGACGTTGTTGTTGTTATTGTTGTATTAGTTGTTGTTGTTGTTGCTTATTTGACGTTGTTGTTATTGTTGCTATTTATTTGACGTTGTTGTTGTTGTTGTTTATTTGACGTTGTTGTTGTTGTTGTTGTTTATTTGACGTTGTTGTTGTTGTTTTATTTGTTATTGTTGTTATTGTTGTTGCTTATTTGACGTTGTTGTTATTGTTGTTGTTTATTTGACGTTGTTGTTGTTATTCATTTGACGTTGTTGTTGTTGTTGTTTATTTGACGTTGTTGTTGTTCTTCATTTGACGTTGTTGATGTCGTTGTTTTTGTTGTTTATTTGACGTTGTTGTTATTTATTTGACGTTGTTGTTGTTTATTTGACGTTGTTGTTGTTGTTGTTTATTTGACGTTGTCGTTGTTGTTGTTGTTGTTGTTGTTTATTTGACGTTGTTGTTGTTGTTGACGCTGTTGTTGTTATTGTTTATTTGATGTTGTTGTTGTTGTTGACATAGTTCTTGTTGTTTATTTGACGTTGTTGTTGTTGTTGTTGTTGACGTTGTTGTTTATTTGACGTTGTTGTTGTTGTTTATTTGACGTTGTTGTTGTTGTTGTTGACGTTGTTGTTGTTGTTGTTTATTGGACGTTGTTGTTGTTGTAATATTTGTTATTGTTGTTATTGTTGTTGCTTATTTGACGTTGTTGTTATTGTTGTTGTTTATTTGACGTTGTTGCCGTTATTCATTTGACGTTGTTGTTGTTGTTGTTTATTTGACGTTGTTGTTGTTGTTGTTGTTCTTTATTTGACGTTGTTGTTGTTGTTGTTGTTGTTGTTTATTTGATGTTGTTGTTGACGTTGTTGTTGTTGTTGTTTATTTGACGTTGTTGTTGTTGTTGTTTATTAGATGTTGTTAATGTTGTTGACATTGTTGTTGTTGTTTTTGTTGTTTATTTGACGTTGTTGTTGTTGTTGTTATTTTTGTTGTTGTTATTGTTGGTGTTGTTGTTGTTTATTTGACGTTGTTGTTGTTGTTGTTGTTTATTTGACGTTGTTGTTGTTGTTGTTTATTTGACGTTGTTGTTGTTGTTTATTTGACGTTGTTGTTGTTGTTTATTTGACGTTGTTGTTGTTGTTGTTTATTTGACATTGTTGTTGTTGTTGTTGTTGACGTTGCTGTTGTTGTTGTTTATTTGATGTTGTTTTAGTTGTTGTTGTTTATTTGACGTTGTTGTTGTTTTTTATTTGACGTTGTTGTTGTTGACATTGTTGTTGTTTGTGTTTATTTGACGTTGTTGTTGTTGTTTTTTATTTGACGTTGTTGTTGTTGACATTGTTGTTGTTGTTGTTTATTTGACGTTGTTGTTGTTGTTGTTTATTTGGCGTTGTTGTTGTTGTTGTTGTTGTTGTTTATTTGACATTTTTGTTGTTGTTGATGTTGTTGTTGTTGTTGTTTTTTATTTGACGTTGTTGTTGTTGTTGTTGTTGTTGTTGTTGTTTATTTGACATTTTTGTTGTTGTTGATGTTGTTGTTGTTGTTGTTTTTTATTTGACGTTGTTGTTGTTGTTGTTGTTGTTTATTTGACGTTGTTGTTGTTGTTATTGTTGTTTGTGTTGTTAATTTGACGTTGTTGTTGTTTATTTGACGTTGTTGTTGTTGTTGTTGTTTATTTGACGTTGTTGTTGTTGTTGTTTATTTGATGTTGTTGTTGTTGTTATTTATTTGACGTTGTTGTTGTTGTTATTGTTTATTTGACGTTGTTGTTGTTGTTTATTTGACATTGTTATTGTTGTTTATTGGACGTTGTTATTGTTGTTTATTTGACGTTGTTTTTGTTATTTTACGTTGTTGTTGTTGTTGTATTTGTTGTTGTTGTTGTTGCTTATTTGACGTTGTTGTTATTGTTGCTATTTATTTGACGTTGTTATTGTTGTTGTTTATTTGACGTTGTTGTTGTTGTTGTTGTTTATTTGACGTTATTGTTGTTGTTATTTATTTGACGTTGTTGTTGTTGTTGTTATATTTGTTATTGTTGTTATTATTGTTGCTTATTTGACGTTGTTGTTATTGTTGTTGTTTATTTGACGTTGTTGTTGTTGTTATTCAATTGACGTTGTTGTTGTTGTTGTTTATTTGACGTTGTTGTTGTTGTTGTTGTTTATTTGACGTTGTTGTTGTTGTTGTTTTTGTTGTTTATTTGACGTTGTTGTTGTTATTTATTTGACGTTGTTGTTGTTGTTGTTGTTTATTTGACGTTGTTGTTAACGTTGTTGTTGTTGGTGTTTATTTGACGTTGTTGTTGTTGTTCTTGTTTATTTGACGTTGTTGTTGTTGTTGACGTTGTTATTGTTGTTTTTTATTTGATGTTGTTATTGTTGTTGTTGACATAGTTGTTGTTGTTTATTTGACGTTGTTCTTGTTGTTGCCGTTGTTATTTATTTGACGTTGTTGTTGTTGTTTATTTGACGTTGTTGTTGTTGTTGACGTTGTTGTTATTGTTGTTTACTGGACGTTGTTGTTGTTGTTTATTTGACATTGTTATTGTTGTTGACGGTGTTGTTGTTGTTGTTGTTTATTTGACATTGTTGTTGTTGTTATTTATTTGACGTTGTTGTTGTTGTTAATTTTATTTGACGTTGTTATTGTTGTTGTTAATTTGACGTTGTTGTTGTTGTTGTTGTTTATTTGATGTTGTTGTTGTTGTTTATTTGACGTTGTTGTTGTTGTTGTTTATTTAACGTTGTTGTTGTTATTTATTTGACGTTGTTGTTATTGTTATTGTTTATTTGGCGTTGTTGTTGTTTATTTGACGTTGTTATTGTTTATTTGACGTTGTTTTTGTTATTTGACGTTGTTGTTGTTATTGTTGTATTAGTTGTTGTTGTTGTTGCTTATTTGACGTTGTTGTTATTGTTGCTATTTATTTGACGTTGTTGTTGTTGTTGTTTATTTGACGTTGTTGTTGTTGTTGTTTATTTGACGTTGTTGTTGTTGTTTTATTTGTTATTGTTGTTATTGTTATTGTTTATTTGACGTTGTTTTTGTTATTTGACGTTGTTGTTGTTATTGTTGTATTAGTTGTTGTTGTTGTTGCTTATTTGACGTTGTTGTTATTGTTGCTATTTATTTGACGTTGTTGTTGTTGTTGTTTATTTGACGTTGTTGTTGTTGTTGTTGTTTATTTGACGTTGTTGTTGTTGTTTTATTTGTTATTGTTGTTATTGTTGTTGCTTATTTGACGTTGTTGTTATTGTTGTTGTTTATTTGACGTTGTTGTTGTTATTCATTTGACGTTGTTGTTGTTGTTGTTTATTTGACGTTGTTGTTGTTCTTCATTTGACGTTGTTGATGTCGTTGTTTTTGTTGTTTATTTGACGTTGTTGTTATTTATTTGACGTTGTTGTTGTTTATTTGACGTTGTTGTTGTTGTTGTTTATTTGACGTTGTCGTTGTTGTTGTTGTTGTTGTTGTTTATTTGACGTTGTTGTTGTTGTTGACGCTGTTGTTGTTATTGTTTATTTGATGTTGTTGTTGTTGTTGACATAGTTCTTGTTGTTTATTTGACGTTGTTGTTGTTGTTGTTGTTGACGTTGTTGTTTATTTGACGTTGTTGTTGTTGTTTATTTGACGTTGTTGTTGTTGTTGTTGACGTTGTTGTTGTTGTTGTTTATTGGACGTTGTTGTTGTTGTTGTTTATTTGACATTTTTGTTGTTGTTGACGATGATGTTATTGTTGTTGTTTATTTGACATTGTTGTTTATGTTATTTTTTATTTGACGTTGTTGTTGTTGTTTATTTGACGTTGTTGTTGTTGTTTATTTGACGTTGTTGTTGTTTTTTATTTAACGTTGTTGTTGTTGACATTGTTGTTTTTGGTGTTTATTTGACGTTGTTGTTGTTGTTGTTTTTTATTTGACGTTGTTGTTGTTGACATTGTTGTTGTTGTTGTTTATTTGACGTTGTTGTTGTTGTTGTTTATTTGACGTAGTTGTTGTTGTTGTTGTTGTTGTTTATTTGACATTTTTGTTGTTGTTGATGTTGTTGTTGTTGTTGTTTTTTATTTGACATTGTTGTTGTTGTTGTTGTTGTTTTTTATTTGACGTTGTTGTTGTTGTTGTTGTTGTTTATTTGACGTTGTTGTTGTTGTTATTGTTGTTTGTGTTGTTAATTTGACGTTGTTGTTGTTTATTTGACGTTGTTGTTGTTGTTGTTTATTTGACGTTGTTGTTGTTGTTGTTTATTTGATGTTGTTGTTGTTGTTATTTATTTGACGTTGTTGTTGTTGTTATTGTTTATTTCACGTTGTTGTTGTTGTTGTTTATTTGACGTTGTTATTGTTGTTTATTGGACGTTGTTATTGTTGTTTATTTGACGTTGTTTTTGTTATTTTACGTTGTTGTTGTTGTTGTATTTGTTGTTGTTGTTGTTGTTGTTGCTTATTTGACGTTGTTGTTATTGTTGCTATTTATTTGACGTTGTTATTGTTGTTGTTTATTTGACGTTGTTGTTGTTGTTTATTTGACGTTATTGTTGTTGTTATTTATTTGACGTTGTTGTTGTTGTTATATTTGTTATTGTTGTTATTATTGTTGCTTATTTGACGTTGTTGTTATTGTTGTTGTTTATTTGACGTTGTTGTTGTTGTTATTCAATTGACGTTGTTGTTGTTTATTTGACGTTGTTGTTGTTGTTGTTGTTGTTGTTTATTTGACGTTGTTGTTGTTGTTGTTTTTGTTGTTTATTTGACGTTGTTGTTGTTATTTATTTGACGTTGTTGTTGTTGTTGTTTATTTGACGTTGTTGTTAACGTTGTTGTTATTGGTGTTTATTTGACGTTGTTGTTGTTGTTGTTTATTTGACGTTGTTGTTGTTGTTGACGTTGTTATTGTTGTTTTTTATTTGATGTTGTTATTGTTGTTGTTGACATAGTTGTTGTTGTTTATTTGACGTTGTTCTTGTTGTTGCCGTTGTTGTTTATTTGACGTTGTTGTTGTTGTTTATTTGACGTTGTTGTTGTTGTTGTTGACGTTGTTGTTATTGTTGTTTACTGGACGTTGTTGTTGTTGTTTATTTGACATTGTTATTGTTGTTGACGGTGTTGTTGTTGTTGTTGTTTATTTGACATTGTTGTTGTTGTTATTTATTTGACGTTGTTGTTGTTGTTAATTTTATTTGACGTTGTTGTTGTTGTTAATTTGACGTTGTTGTTGTTGTTGTTGTTTATTTGACGTTGTTGTTGTTGTTTATTTGACGTTGTTGTTGTTGTTGTTTATTTAACGTTGTTGTTGTTATTTATTTGACGTTGTTGTTGTTGTTATTGTTTATTTAGCGTTGTTGTTGTTTATTTGACGTTGTTATTGTTTATTTCACGTTGTTTTTGTTATTTGACGTTGTTGTTGTTATTGTTGTATTAGTTGTTGTTGTTGTTGCTTATTTGACGTTGTTGTTATTGTTGCTATTTATTTGACGTTGTTGTTGTTGTTGTTGTTGTTTATTTGACGTTGTTGTTGTTATTGTTTATTTGACGTTGTTGTTGTTGTTTTATTTGTTATTGTTGTTATTGTTATTGTTTATTTGACGTTGTTTTTGTTATTTGACGTTGTTGTTGTTATTGTTGTATTAGTTGTTGTTGTTGTTGCTTATTTGACGTTGTTGTTATTGTTGCTATTTATTTGACGTTGTTGTTGTTGTAATTTATTTGACGTTGTTGTTGTTGTTGTTGTTTATTTGACGTTGTTGTTGTTGTTTTATTTGTTATTGTTGTTATTGTTGTTGCTTATTTGACGTTGTTGTTATTGTTGTTGTTTATTTGACGTTGTTGTTGTTATTCATTTGACGTTGTTGTTGTTGTTGTTTATTTGACGTTGTTGTTGTTGTTCTTCATTTGACGTTGTTGATGTCGTTGTTTTTGTTGTTTATTTGACGTTGTTGTTATTTATTTGACGTTGTTGTTGTTTATTTGACGTTGTTGTTGTTGTTGTTTATTTGACGTTGTCGTTGTTGTTGTTGTTGTTGTTTATTTGACGTTGTTGTTGTTGTTGACGCTGTTGTTGTTATTGTTTATTTGATGTTGTTGTTGTTGTTGACATAGTTCTTGTTGTTTATTTGACGTTGATGTTGTTGTTGTTGTTGACGTTGTTGTTTATTTGACGTTGTTGTTGTTGTTTATTTGACGTTGTTGTTGTTGTTGTTGACGTTGTTGTTGTTGTTGTTTATTGGACGTTGTTGTTGTTGTTGTTTATTTGACATTTTTGTTGTTGTTGACGATGATGTTATTGTTGTTGTTTATTTGACATTGTTGTTTATGTTATTTTTTATTTGACGTTGTTGTTGTTGTTTATTTGACGTTGTTGTTGTTGTTTATTTGACGTTGTTGTTGTTTTTTATTTGACGTTGTTGTTGTTGACATTGTTGTTTTTGGTGTTTATTTGACGTTGTTGTTGTTGTTTTTTATTTGACGTTGTTGTTGTTGTTTATTTGACATTTTTGTTGTTGTTGATGTTGTTGTTGTTGTTGTTTTTTATTTGACATTGTTGTTGTTGTTGTTGTTGTTGTTTATTTGACATTTTTGTTGTTGTTGATGTTGTTGTTGTTGTTGTTTTTTATTTGACGTTGTTGTTGTTGTTGTTGTTGTTTATTTGACGTTGTTGTTGTTGTTATTGTTGTTTGTGTTGTTAATTTGACGTTGTTGTTGTTTATTTGACGTTGTTGTTGTTGTTGTTTATTTGACGTTTTTGTTGTTGTTGTTTATTTGATGTTGTTGTTGTTGTTATTTATTTGACGTTGTTGTTGTTGTTATTGTTTATTTGACGTTGTTGTTGTTGTTGTTTATTTGACGTTGTTATTGTTGTTTATTGGACGTTGTTATTGTTGTTTATTTGACGTTGTTTTTGTTATTTTACGTTGTTGTTGTTGTTGTTGTTGTATTTGTTGTTGTTGTTGTTGTTGTTGTTGCTTATTTGACGTTGTTGTTATTGTTGCTATTTATTTGACGTTGTTATTGTTGTTGTTTATTTGACGTTGTTGTTGTTGTTGTTTATTTGACGTTATTGTTGTTGTTATTTATTTGACGTTGTTGTTGTTGTTATATTTGTTATTGTTGTTATTATTGTTGCTTATTTGACGTTGTTGTTATTGTTGTTGTTTATTTGACGTTGTTGTTGTTGTTATTCAATTGACGTTGTTGTTGTTTATTTGACGTTGTTGTTGTTGTTGTTGTTGTTGTTTATTTGACGTTGTTGTTGTTGTTGTTTTTGTTGTTTATTTGACGTTGTTGTTGTTATTTATTTGACGTTGTTGTTGTTGTTTATTTGACGTTGTTGTTAACGTTGTTGTTGTTGGTGTTTATTTGACGTTGTTGTTGTTGTTGTTGTTTATTTGACGTTGTTGTTGTTGTTGACGTTGTTATTGTTGTTTTTTATTTGATGTTGTTATTGTTGTTGTTGACATAGTTGTTGTTGTTTATTTGACGTTGTTCTTGTTGTTGCCGTTGTTGTTTATTTGACGTTGTTGTTGTTGTTTATTTGACGTTGTTGTTGTTGTTGTTGACGTTGTTGTTATTGTTGTTTACTGGACGTTGTTGTTGTTGTTTATTTGACAATGTTATTGTTGTTGACGGTGTTGTTGTTGTTGTTGTTTATTTGACATTGTTGTTGTTGTTATTTATTTGACGTTGTTGTTGTTGTTAATTTTATTTGACGTTGTTGTTGTTGTTGTTAATTTGACGTTGTTGTTGTTGTTGTTGTTTATTTGACGTTGTTGTTGTTGTTTATTTGACGTTGTTGTTGTTGTTGTTTATTTAACGTTGTTGTTGTTATTTATTTGACGTTGTTGTTGTTGTTATTGTTTATTTGGCGTTGTTGTTGTTTATTTGACGTTGTTATTGTTTATTTGACGTTGTTTTTGTTATTTGACGTTGTTGTTGTTATTGTTGTATTAGTTGTTGTTGTTGTTGCTTATTTGACGTTGTTGTTATTGTTGCTATTTATTTGACGTTGTTGTTGTTGTTGTTTATTTGACGTTGTTGTTGTTATTGTTTATTTGACGTTGTTGTTGTTTTATTTGTTATTGTTGTTATTGTTGTTGTTATTGTTGTTGTTTATTTGACGTTGTTGTTGTTATTCATTTGACGTTGTTGTTGTTGTTGTTTATTTGACGTTGTTGTTGTTCTTCATTTGACGTTGTTGATGTCGTTTTTTTTGTTGTTTATTTGACGTTGTTGTTGTTATTTATTTGACGTTGTTGTTGTTTATTTGACGTTGTTGTTGTTGTTGTTTATTTGACGTTGCCGTTGTTGTTGTTGTTGTTGTTGTTTATTTGACGTTGTTGTTGTTGTTGACGCTGTTGTTGTTATTGTTTATTTGATGTTGTTGTTGTTGTTGACATAGTTCTTGTTGTTTATTTGACGTTGTTGTTGTTGTTGTTGACGTTGTTGTTTATTTGACGTTGTTGTTGTTGTTGTTGTTTATTTGACGTTGTTGTTGTTGTTGACGTTGTTGTTGTTGTTGTTTATTGGACGTTGTTGTTGTTGTTGTTTATATGACATTTTTGTTGTTGTTGACGGTGATGTTATTGTTGTTGTTTATTTGACATTGTTGTTGTTGTTATTTTTTATTTGACGTTGTTGTTGTTGTTTATTTGACGTTGTTGTTGTTGTTTATTTGACGTTGTTGTTTATTTGACGTTGTTGTTGTTTATTTGATGTTGTTGTTGTTTTTTGAAGTTGTTGTTGTTGTTGTATTTGTTGTTGTTGTTGTTGTTGTTTATTTGACGTTGTTGTTGTTTATTTGACGTTATTGTTGTTGTTTATTTGACATTGTTATTGTTGTTGTTGTTGTTTATTTGACGTTGTTGTTGTTGTTGTTGTTTATTTGACGTTGTTGTTGTTGTTGTTGTTTATTTGACGTTGTTGTTGACATAGTTGTTGTTGTTGTTGTTAATGTTGTTGACATAGTTGTTGTTGTTTTTGTTGTTTATTTGACGTTGTTATTGTTGTTGTTTTTTTGTTGTTGTTATTGTTGGTGTTGTTGTTGTTGTTTATTTGACGTTGTTGTTGTTGTTGTTGTTTATTTGACGTTGTTGTTGTTGTTGTTTATTTGACGTTGTTGTTGTTGTTGTTTATTTGACATTGTTGTTGTTGTTTATTTGACGTTGTTGTTGTTGTTGTTGTTTATTTGACATTGTTGTTGTTGTTGTTGTTTTGGACGTTGTTGTTGTTGTTGTTGTTGTTGACGTTGTTGTTTATTTGACGTTGTTGTTGTTGTTGTTTATTTGACGTTGTTGTTGTTGTTGTTTATTGGACGTTGTTGTTGTTGTTGTTTATTTGACATTGTTGTTGTTGTTGACGGTGATGTTATTGTTGTTGTTTATTTGACATTGTTGTTGTTGTTATTATTTATTTGACGTTGTTGTTGTTGTTTATTTGACGTTGTTGTTGTTATTTATTTGACGTTGTTGTTTATTTGACGTTGTTGTTTATTTGACGTTGTTGTTGTTTATTTGATGTTGTTGTTGTTGTTGTTTTTTATTTGACGTTGTTGTTGTTGTTTTTTATTTGACGTTGTTGTTGTTGACATTGTTGTTGTTGTTGTTGTTTATTTGACGTTGTTGTTGTTGTTGTTGTTTATTTGACGTAGTTGTAGTTGTTGTTGTTGTTTATTTGACATTTTTGTTGTTGTTGTTGTTGTTGTTTTTTATTTGACGTTGTTGTTGTTGTTGTTGTTGTTGTTTATTTGACATTTTTGTTGTTGTTGATGTTGTTGTTGTTGTTGTTTTTTATTTGACGTTGTTGTTGTTGTTGTTGTTTATTTGACGTTGTTGTTGTTGTTATTGTTGTTTGTGTTGTTAATTTGACGTTGTTGTTGTTTATTTGACGTTGTTGTTGTTGTTGTTTATTTGACGTTGTTGTTGTTGTTGTTGTTTATTTGATGTTGTTCTTGTTGTTATTTATTTGACGTTGTTGTTGTTGTTATTGTTTATTTGACGTTGTTGTTGTTGTTGTTGTTTATTTGACGTTGTTATTGTTGTTTATTGGACGTTGTTATTGTTGTTTATTTGACGTTGTTTTTGTTATTTTACGTTGTTGTTGTTGTTGTATTTGTTGTTGTTGTTGTTGTTGCTTATTTGACGTTGTTGTTATTGTTGCTATTTATTTGACGTTGTTATTGTTGTTGTTTATTTGACGTTGTTGTTGTTGTTGTTTATTTGACGTTATTGTTGTTGTTATTTATTTGACGTTGTTGTTGTTGTTGTTGTTATATTTGTTATTGTTGTTATTATTGTTGCTTATTTGATGTTGTTGTTATTGTTGTTGTTTATTTGACGTTGTTGTTGTTGTTATTCAATTGACGTTGTTGTTGTTGTTGTTTATTTGACGTTGTTGTTGTTGTTGTTTATTTGACGTTGTTGTTGTTGTTGTTTTTGTTGTTTATTTGACGTTGTTGTTGTTGACATTGTTGTTGTTGTTGTTGTTTATTTAACGTTCTTGTTGTTGTTTTTTATTTGACGTTGTTGTTGTTGACATTGTTGTTGTTGTTGTTGTTGTTGTTTATTTGACGTAGTTGTTGTTATTGACGTTGTTGTTGTTGTTGTTTATTTGACATTTTTGTTGTTGTTGATGTTGTTGTTGTTTTTTATTTGACGTTGTTGTTGTTGTTTATTTGACGTTGTTGTTGTTGTTATTGTTGTTGTTGTTGTTAATTTGACGTTGTTGTTTATTTGACGTTGTTGTTATTGTTGTTTATTTGACGTTGTTGTTGTTGTTTATTTGATGTTGTTGTTATTTATTTGACGTTGTTGTTGTTGTTATTGTTTATTTGACGTTGTTGTTGTTGTTGACGTTGTTGTTGTTATTGTTTATTTGATGTTGTTGTTGTTGTTGTTGACATAGTTGTTGTTGTTTATTTGACGTTGTTGTTGTTGTTGTTGTTGACGTTGTTGTTTATTTGACATTGTTGTTGTTGTTTATTTGACGTTGTTGTTGTTGTTGTTGACATTGTTGTTGTTGTTGTTGTTGTTGTTTATTGGACGTTGTTGTTGTTGTTGTTTATTTGACATTGTTGTTGTTGTTGACGGTGTTGTTATTGTTGTTGTTTATTTGACATTGTTGTTGTTGTTATTATTTATTTGACGTTGTTGTTGTTGTTGTTTATTTGACGTTGTTGTTAATGTTGTTTATTTGACGTTGTTGTTTATTTAACATTGTTGTTGTTATTTGAAGTCTTTGTTGTTGTTATATTTGTTGTTGTTGTTGTTGTTGTTTATTTGACGTTGTTGTTGTTGTTTATTTGATGTTATTGTTGTTGTTTATTTGACATTATTATTGTTGTTGTTGTTGTTGTTGTTGTTTATTTGACGTTGTTGTTGACGTTATTGTTGTTGTTTATTTGACGTTGTTGTTGTTGTTGTTATTGTTTATTTGACGTTGTTTATGATGTTGACATAGTTGTTGTTGTTTTTGTTATTTATTTGACGTTGTTATTGTTGTTGTTGTTTTTCTTATTGTTATTGTTGGTGTTGTTGTTGTTTATTTGACGTTGTTGACATTGTTGTTGTTGTTGTTTATTTGACGTTGTTGTTGTTGTTGTTTATTTGACGTTGTAATTGTTGTTGTTTATTTGACGTTGTTGTTGTTGTTGTTGTTTATTTAACGTTGTTGTTGTTGTTTATTTGACGTTGTTGTTGTTGTTGTTGTTGTTTATTTGACATTGTTGTTGTTGTTGACGTTGTTTGTTGTAGTTGTTTATTTGACATTGTTGTTGTTGACATTGTTGTTGTTGTTGTTTATTTGACGTTCTTGTTGTTGTTTTTTATTTGACGTTGTTGTTGTTGACATTGTTGTTGTTGTTGTTTATTTGACGTAGTTGTTGTTATTGACGTTGTTGTTGTTGTTGTTGTTGTTTATTTGACGTTGTTGTTGTTGTTGTTTTTGTTGTTTATTTGACGTTGTTGTTGTTGACATTGTTGTTGTTGTTGTTGTTTATTTAACGTTCTTGTTGTTGTTTTTTATTTGACGTTGTTGTTGTTGACATTGTTGTTGTTGTTGTTGTTGTTTATTTGACGTAGTTGTTGTTATTGACGTTGTTGTTGTTGTTGTTGTTTATTTGACATTTTTGTTGTTGTTGATGTTGTTGTTGTTTTTTATTTGACGTGGTTGTTGTTGTTTATTTGACGTTGTTGTTGTTGTTATTGTTGTTGTTGTTGTTAATTTGACGTTGTTGTTTATTTGACGTTGTTGTTATTGTTGTTTATTTGACGTTGTTGTTGTTGTTTATTTGATGTTGTTGTTATTTATTTGACGTTGTTGTTGTTGTTATTGTTTATTTGACGTTGTTGTTGTTGTTGACGTTGTTGTTGTTATTGTTTATTTGATGTTGTTGTTGTTGTTGACATAGTTGTTGTTGTTTATTTGACGTTGTTGTTGTTGTTGTTGACGTTGTTGTTTATTTGACGTTGTTGTTGTTGTTTATTTGACGTTGTTGTTGTTGTTGTTGACATTGTTGTTGTTGTTGTTGTTGTTTATTGGACGTTGTTGTTGTTGTTGTTTATTTGACATTGTTGTTGTTGTTGACGGTGTTGTTATTGTTGTTGTTTATTTGACATTGTTGTTGTTGTTATTATTTATTTGACGTTGTTGTTGTTGTTGTTTATTTGACGTTGTTGTTAATGTTGTTTATTTGACGTTGTTGTTTATTTGGCATTGTTGTTGTTATTTGAAGTCTTTGTTGTTGTTATATTTGTTGTTGTTGTTGTTGTTGTTGTTGTTTATTTGACGTTGTTGTTGTTGTTTATTTGATGTTATTGTTGTTGTTTATTTGACATTATTATTGTTGTTGTTGTTGTTGTTGTTGTTTATTTGACGTTGTTGTTGACGTTATTGTTGTTGTTTATTTGACGTTGTTGTTGTTGTTGTTATTGTTTATTTGACGTTGTTTATGATGTTGACATAGTTGTTGTTGTTTTTGTTATTTATTTGACGTTGTTATTGTTGTTGTTGTTTTTCTTATTGTTATTGTTGGTGTTGTTGTTGTTTATTTGACGTTGTTGACATTGTTGTTGTTGTTGTTTATTTGACGTTGTTGTTGTTGTTGTTGTTTATTTGACGTTGTAATTGTTGTTGTTTATTTGACGTTGTTGTTGTTGTTGTTTATTTGACGTTGTTGTTGTTGTTTATTTGACGTTGTTGTTGTTGTTGTTGTTGTTGTTTATTTGACATTGTTGTTGTTGTTGACGTTGTTTGTTGTAGTTGTTTATTTGACATTGTTGTTGTTGACATTGTTGTTGTTGTTGTTTATTTGACGTTCTTGTTGTTGTTTTTTATTTGATGTTGTTGTTGTTGACATTGTTGTTGTTGTTGTTTATTTGACGTAGTTGTTGTTATTGACGTTGTTGTTGTTGTTGTTGTTTATTTGACGTTTTTGTTGTTGTTGATGTATTGTTGTTGTTGTATTTTATTTGAAGTTGTTGTTGTTGTTGTTGTTTATTTGACGTTTTTGTTGTTGTAATTGTTGTTGTTGTTATTAATTTGACGTTGTTGTTGTTGTTTATTTGACCCTGTTGTTGTTGTTGTTTATTTGACGTTGTTGTTGTTGTTATTTATTTGACATTGTTGTTGTTGTTGTTTATTTGACGTTGTTGTTTATTTGACATGGTATTTTATTTGACGTTGTTGTTGTTGTTTATTTGACGTTGTTGTTGTTATTTGAAGTTGTTGTTGTTATTTGAAGTTGTTGTTGTTGTATTTGTTGTTGTTGTTGTTTATTTGACGTTGTTGTTGTTGTTTATTTGACGTTGTTGTTATTGTTGTTTTTTTGACGTTGTTATTGTTGTTGTTGTTGTTGTTTATTTGACGTTGTTATTGTTGTTGACGTTGTTGTTGTTGTTTATTTGACGTTGTTGTTGTTGTTGTTGTTTATTAGACGTTGTTAATGTTGTTGACATTGTTGTTGTTGTTTTTGTTGTTGTTGTTGTTGTTGTTGTTTATTTGATTTTGTTATTGTTGTTGTTGTTGTTTATTTGACGTTGTTGTTGTTGTTGTTGTTGTTGTTATTTTTGTTGTTGTTATTGTTGGTGTTGTTGTTGTTTATTTGACGTTGTTGTTGTTTATTTGACGTTGTTGTTGTTATTTTTTATTTGACGTTGTTGTTGTTGTTTATTTGACGTTGTTGTTGTTGTTGTTGTTTATTTGACGTTGTTGTTGTTGTTGTTGTTGTTTATTTGACAATTTTGTTGTTGTTGTTGTTGACGTTGTTGTTGTAGTTGTTTATTTGACGTTGTTGTTGTTGTTGTTGTTGTTTATTTGATTTTGTTTTAGTTGTTGTTATTTATTTGACGTTGTTGTTGTTTTTTATTTGACGTTGTTGTTGTTTTTTATTATTGTTGTTGTTGTTGTTTATTTGACGTTAATGTTGACGTTATTGTTGTTGTTTATTTGACGTTGTTGTTGTTGTTGTTATTGTTTATTTGACGTTGTTAATGTTGTTGACATAGTTGTTGTTGTTTTTGTTGTTTATTTGACGTTGTTATTGTTGTTGTTGTTTTTCTTGTTGTTATTGTTGGTGTTGTTGTTGTTTATTTGACGTTGTTGTTGTTGTTGTTGTTGTTGTTGTTGTCTATTTGACGTTGTTGTTGTTGTTGTTTATTTGACGTTGTAATTGTTGTTGTTTATTTGACGTTGTTGTTGTTGTTTATTTGACGTTGTTGTTGTTGTTTATTTGACGTTGTTGTTGTTGTTGTTGTTGTTGTTTATTTGACATTGTTGTTGTTGTTGTTGACGTTGTTGGTGTAGTTGTTTATTTGACGTTGTTGTTGTTGACATTGTTGTTGTTGTTGTTGTTTATTTGACGTTCTTGTTGTTGATTTTTATTTGACGTTGTTGTTGTTGACATTGTTGTTGTTGTTGTTGTTTATTTGACGTAGTTGTTGTTATTGACGTTGTTGTTGTTGTTGTTGTTTATTTGACGTTTTTGTTGTTGTTGTTGTTGTTTTTTATTTGACGTTGTTGTTGTTGTTTATTTGACGTTGTTGTTGTTGTTATTGTTGTTGTTGTTATTAATTTGACGTTGTTGTTGTTGTTGTTTATTTGATGTTATTGTTGTTGTTATTTATTTGACATTGTTGTTATTGTTGTTTATTTGACGTTGTTGTTTATTTGACATTGTTGTTTATTTGACGTTGTTGTTGTTGTTTATTTGACGTTGTTGTTGTTATTTGAAGTTGTTGTTGTTATTTGAAGTTGTTGTTGTTGTATTTGTTGTTGTTGTTGTTGTTTATTTGACGTTGTTGTTGTTGTTGTTGTTTATTTGACGTTGTTGTTATTGTTGTTTATTTGACGTTGTTATTGTTGTTGTTGTTGTTTATTTGACGTTGTTATTGTTGTTGACGTTGTTGTTGTTGTTGTTTATTTGACGTTGTTGTTATTGTTGTTTATTAGACGTTGTTAATGTTGTTGACATTGTTGTTGTTGTTTTTGTTGTTGTTGTTGTTGTTGTTTATTTGATGTTGTTATTGTTGTTGTTGTTGTTTATTTGACGTTGTTGTTGTTGTTGTTGTTGTTGTTGTTGTTATTTTTGTTGTTGTTATTGTTGGTGTTGTTGTTGTTTATTTGACGTTGTTGTTGTTGTTGTTGTTTATTTGACGTTGTTGTTGTTGTTTTTTATTTGACGTTGTTGTTGTTGTTTATTTGACGTTGTTGTTGTTGTTGTTTATTTGACGTTGTTGTTGTTGTTGTTTATTTGACAATTTTGTTGTTGTTGTTGTTGTTGTTGACGTTGTTGTTGTAGTTGTTTATTTGACGTTGTTGTTGTTTTTGTTGGTTTTTATTTGATGTTGTTTTAGTTGTTGTTGTTTATTTGACGTTGTTGTTGTAGTTGTTTATTTGACGTTGTTGTTGTTGACATTGTTGTTGTTGTTGTTGTTTATTTGACGATCTTGTTGTTGTTTTTTATTTGACGTTGTCGTTGTTGACATTGTTGTTGTTGTTGTTTATTTGACGTAGTTGTTGTTATTGACGTTGTTGTTGTTGTTGTTGTTGTTTATTTGACATTGTTGTTGTTATTTGAAGTTGTTGTTGTTATTTGAAGTTGTTGTTGTTGTTGTATTTGTTGTTGTTGTTGTTGTTATTTATTTGACGTTGTTGTTTATTTGACATGGTATTTTATTTGGCGTTGTTGTTGTTGTTGTTTATTTGACGTTGTTGTTGTTATTTGAAGTTGTTGTTGTTATTTGAAGTTGTTGTTGTTGTATTTGTTGTTGTTGTTGTTGTTTATTTGACGTTGTTGTTGTTGTTTATTTGACGTTGTTGTTATTGTTGTTTATTTGACGTTGTTATTGTTGTTGTTGTTGTTGTTTATTTGACGTTGTTATTGTTGTTGACGTTGTTGTTGTTGTTGTTTATTTGACGTTGTTGTTGTTGTTGTTTATTAGACGTTGTTAATGTTGTTGACATTGTTGTTGTTGTTTTTGTTGTTGTTGTTGTTGTTGTTTATTTGATGTTGTTATTGTTGTTGTTGTTGTTTATTTGACGATATTGTTGTTGTTGTTGTTGTTGTTATTTTTGTTGTTGTTATTGTTGGTGTTGTTGTTGTTTATTTGACGTTGTTGTTGTTTATTTGACGTTGTTGTTGTTATTTTTTATTTGACGTTGTTGTTGTTGGTTTTTATTTGACGTTGTTGTTGTTGTTGTTGTTTATTTGACGTTGTTGTTGTTGTTGTTGTTGTTTATTTGACAATTTTGTTGTTGTTGTTGTTGTTGTTTATTTGACAATTTTGTTGTTGTTGTTGTTGACGTTGTTGTTGTAGTTATTTATTTGACGTTGTTGTTGTTGTTGTTGTTTATTTGATGTTGTTTTAGTTGTTGTTATTTATTTGACGTTGTTGTTGTTTTTTATTTGACGTTGTTGTTGTTTTTTATTATTGTTGTTGTTGTTGTTTATTTGACGTTGTTGTTGACGTTATTGTTGTTGTTTATTTGAGGTTGTTGTTGTTGTTGTTATTGTTTATTTGACGTTGTTAATGTTGTTGACATAGTTGTTGTTGTTTTTGTTGTTTATTTGACGTTGTTATTGTTGTTGTTGTTTTTCTTGTTGTTATTGTTGGTGTTGTTGTTGTTTATTTGACGTTGTTGTTGTTGTTGTTGTTGTTGTTTATTTGACGTTGTTGTTGTTGTTATTGACGTGGTTGTTGTAGTTGTTTATTTGACATTGTTGTTGTTGACATTGTTGTTGTTGTTGTTTATTTGACGTTCTTGTTGTTGATTTTTATTTGACGTTGTTGTTGTTGACATTGTTGTTGTTGTTGTTGTTTATTTGACGTAGTTGTTGTTATTGACGTTGTTGTTGTTGTTGTTGTTGTTGTTTATTTGACGTTTTTGTTGTTGTTGTTGTTTTTTATTTGACGTTGTTGTTGTTGTTGTTTATTTGACGTTGTTGTTGTTGTTATTGTTGTTGTTGTTATTAATTTGACGTTGTTGTTGTTGTTTATTTGACGTTGTTGTTGTTGTTGTTGTTGTTGTTGTTTATTTGACGTTGTTATTGTTGTTGTTGTTTTTCTTGTTGTTATTGTTGGTGTTGTTGTTGTTTATTTGACGTTGTTGTTGTTGTTGTTGTTTATTTGACATTGTTGTTGTTGTTGTTGACGTGGTTGTTGTAGTTGTTTATTTGACATTGTTGTTGTTGACATTGTTGTTGTTGTTGTTTATTTGACGTTCTTGTTGTTGATTTTTATTTGACGTTGTTGTTGTTGACATTGTTGTTGTTGTTGTTGTTTATTTGACGTAGTTGTTGTTATTGACGTTGTTGTTGTTGTTGTTGTTTATTTGACGTTTTTGTTGTTGTTGTTGTTGTTTTTTATTTGACGTTGTTGTTGTTGTTGTTGTTTATTTGACGTTGTTGTTGTTGTTATTGTTGTTGTTGTTATTAATTTGACGTTGTTGTTGATGTTTATTTGACGTTGTTGTTGTTGTTGTTGTTGTTTATTTGACGTTGTTATTGTTGTTGACGTTGTTGTTGTTGTTTATTTGACGTTGTTGTTGTTGTTGTTTATTAGATGTTGTTAATGTTGTTGACATTGTTGTTGTTGTTTATTTGATGTTGTTATTGTTGTTGTTGTTGTTGTTTATTTGACGTTGTTGTTGTTGTTGTTGTTAATTTTGTTGTTGTTATTGTTGGTGTTGTTGTTGTTTATTTGACGTTGTTGTTGTTGTTGTTTATTTGACGTTGTTGTTGTTGTTTTTTATATGACGTTGTTGTTGTTGTTTATTTGACGTTGTTGTTGTTGTTGGTGTTTATTTGACGTTGTTGTTGTAGTTGTTGTTTATTTGATGTTGTTTTAGTTGTTGTTGTTTATTTGACGTTGTTGTTGTAGTTGTTTATTTGATGTTGTTGTTGTTGACATTGTTGTTGTTGTTGTTGTTTATTTGACGTTCTTGTTGTTGTTTTTTATTTGACGTTGTTGTTGTTGACATTGTTGTTGTTGTTGTTTATTTGACGTAGTTGTTGTTATTGACGTTGTTGTTGTTGTTGTTTATTTGACATTGTTGTTGTTATTTGAAGTTGTTGTTGTTGTTGTTGTTGTTATTTATTTGACGTTGTTGTTGTTGTTGTTTATTTGACGTTGTTGTTATTGTTGTTTATTTGACGTTGTTATTGTTGTTGTTGTTGTTGTTTATTTGACGTTGTTGTTGTTGACATTGTTGTTGTTGTTTATTTGACGTTGTTGTTGTTGTTGTTTATTAGACGTTGTTAATGTTGTTGACATTGTTGTTGTTGTTTTTGTTGTTGTTGTTGTTGTTGTTTATTTGATGTTGTTATTGTTGTTGTTGTTTATTTGACGTTGTTGTTGTTGTTGTTGTTGTTATTTTTGTTGTTGTTATTGTTGGTGTTGTTGTTGTTTATTTGACGTTGTTGTTGTTGTTGTTTATTTGACGTTGTTGTTGTTGTTGTTTATTTGACGTTGTTGTTGTTGTTGTTTATTTGACGTTGTTGTTGTTGTTGTTGTTTATTTGACGTTGTTGTTGTTGTTGTTTATTTGACGTTGTTGTTGACGTTATTGTTGTTGTTTATTTGACGTTGTTGTTGTTGTTGTTTATTTGACGTTGTTAATGTTGTTGACATAGTTGTTGTTGTTTTTGTTGTTTATTTGACGTTGTTATTGTTGTTGTTGTTTTTGTTGTTGTTATTGTTGGTGTTGTTGTTGTTGTTTATTTGACGTTGTTGTTGTTTTGTTTATTTGACGTTGTTGTTGTTGTTGTTGTTTATTTGACGTTGTTGTTGTTGTTGTTTATTTGACGTTGTTGTTGTTGTTTATTTGACGTTGTTGTTGTTGTTGTTTATTTGACATTGTTGTTGTTGTTGTTGTTTTTGACGTTGTTGTTGTAGTTGTTTATTTGACGTTGCTGTTATTGTTGTTGTTTATTTGATGTTGTTTTAGTTGTTGTTGTTTATTTGATGTTGTTGTTGTTTTTTATTTGAAGTTGTTGTTGTTGACATTGTTGTTGTTGTTGTTGTTGTTTATTTGACGTTCTTGTTGTTGTTTTTTATTTGACATTGTTGTTGTTGTTGTTGTTTATTTGACGTAGTTGTTGTTATTGACGTTGTTGTTGTTGTTGTTTATTTGACATTTTTGTTGTTGTTGTTTTTGTTGTTTTTTATTTGACGTTGTTGTTGTTGTTTATTTGACGTTGTTGTTGTTGTTGTTATTATTGTTGTTATTGTTAATTTGACGTTGTTGTTTATTTGACGTTGTTGTTGTTGTTGTTTATTTGACGTTGTTGTTGTTGTTGTTTATTTGATGTTGTTGTTGTTATTTATTTGACGTTGTTGTTGTTGTTATTGTTTATTTGACGTTGTTGTTGTTGTTGACGTTGTTGTTGTTATTGTTTATTTGATGTTGTTGTTGTTGTTGACATAGTTGTTGTTGTTTATTTGACGTTGTTGTTGTTGTTGTTGTTGTTGACGTTGTTGTTTATTTGACGTTGTTGTTGTTGTTTATTTGACGTTGTTGTTGTTGTTGTTGACGTTGTTGTTGTTGTTGTTTATTTGACGTTGTTGTTGTTGTTTATTTGACGTTGTTGTTGTTGTTGTTGTTTATTTGATATTGTTGTTGTTGTTGACGTTGTTTGTTGTAGTTGTTTATTTGACATTGTTGTTGTTGACATTGTTGTTGTTGTTGTTTATTTGACGTTCTTGTTGTTGTTTTTTATTTGATGTTGTTGTTGTTGACATTGTTGTTGTTGTTGTTTATTTGACGTAGTTGTTGTTATTGACGTTGTTGTTGTTGTTGTTGTTATTTATTTGACGTTTTTGTTGTTGTTGATGTTGTTGTTGTTGTTGTATTTTATTTGAAGTTGTTGTTGTTGTTGTTTATTTGACGTTTTTGTTGTTGTAATTGTTGTTGTTGTTATTAATTTGACGTTGTTGTTGTTGTTTATTTGACCCTGTTGTTGTTGTTGTTTATTTGACGTTGTTGTTGTTGTTATTTATTTGACATTGTTGTTGTTGTTGTTTATTTGACGTTGTTGTTTATTTGACATGGTATTTTATTTGACGTTGTTGTTGTTGTTTATTTGACGTTGTTGTTGTTATTTGAAGTTGTTGTTGTTATTTGAAGTTGTTGTTTTTGTATTTGTTGTTGTTGTTGTTTATTTGACGTTGTTGTTGTTGTTTATTTGATGTTGTTGTTATTGTTGTTTATTTGACGTTGTTATTGTTGTTGTTGTTGTTGTTTATTTGACGTTGTTATTGTTGTTGACGTTGTTGTTGTTGTTTATTTGACGTTGTTGTTGTTGTTGTTTATTAGACGTTGTTAATGTTGTTGACATTGTTGTTGTTGTTTTTGTTGTTGTTGTTGTTGTTGTTGTTTATTAGATGTTGTTATTGTTGTTGTTGTTGTTTATTTGACGTTGTTGTTGTTGTTGTTGTTGTTGTTGTTATTTTTGTTGTTGTTATTGTTGGTGTTGTTGTTGTTTATTTGACGTTGTTGTTGTTTATTTGACGTTGTTGTTGTTATTTTTTATTTGACGTTGTTGTTGTTGTTTATTTGACGTTGTTGTTGTTGTTGTTGTTCATTTGACGTTGTTGTTGTTGTTGTTGTTGTTGTTTATTTGACAATTTTGTTGTTGTTGTTGTTGACGTTGTTGTTGTAGTTATTTATTTGACGTTGTTGTTGTTGTTGTTGTTATTTATTTGATTTTGTTTTAGTTGTTGTTATTTATTTGACGTTGTTGTTGTTTTTTATTTGACGTTGTTGTTGTTTTTTATTATTGTTGTTGTTGTTGTTTATTTGACGTTAATGTTGACGTTATTGTTGTTGTTTATTTGACGTTGTTGTTGTTGTTGTTGTTATTGTTTATTTGACGTTGTTAATGTTGTTGACATAGTTGTTGTTGTTTTTGTTGTTTATTTGACGTTGTTATTGTTGTTGTTGTTTTTCTTGTTGTTATTGTTGGTGTTGTTGTTGTTTATTTGACGTTGTTGTTGTTGTTGTTGTTGTTGTTGTTGTTGTTGTTGTTGTCTATTTGACGTTGTTGTTGTTGTTTATTTGACGTTGTAATTGTTGTTGTTTATTTGACGTTGTTGTTGTTGTTTATATGACGTTGTTGTTGTTGTTTATTTGACGTTGTTGTTGTTGTTGTTTATTTGACATTGTTGTTGTTGTTGTTGACGTTGTTGGTGTAGTTGTTTATCTGACGTTGTTGTTGGTGACATTGTTGTTGTTGTTGTTGTTTATTTGACGTTCTTGTTGTTGATTTTTATTTGACGTTGTTGTTGTTGACATTGTTGTTGTTGTTGTTGTTTATTTGACGTAGTTGTTGTTATTGACGTTGTTGTTGTTGTTGTTGTTTATTTGACGTTTTTGTTGTTGTTGTTGTTGTTTTTTATTTGACGTTGTTGTTGTTGTTTATTTGACGTTGTTGTTGTTGTTATTGTTGTTGTTGTTATTAATTTGACGTTGTTGTTGTTGTTGTTTATTTGACGTTATTGTTGTTGTTATTTATTTGACATTGTTGTTATTGTTGTTTATTTGACGTTGTTGTTTATTTGACATTGTTGTTTATTTGACGTTGTTGTTGTTATTTGAAGTTGTTGTTGTTATTTGAAGTTGTTGTTGTTGTATTTGTTGTTGTTGTTGTTGTTTATTTGACGTTGTTGTTGTTGTTGTTTATTTGACGTTGTTGTTATTGTTGTTTATTTGACGTTGTTATTGTTGTTGTTGTTGTTTATTTGACGTTGTTATTGTTGTTGACGTTGTTGTTGTTGTTGTTTATTTGACGTTGTTGTTGTTGTTGTTTATTAGACGTTGTTAATGTTGTTGACATTGTTGTTGTTGTTTTTGTTGTTGTTGTTGTTGTTGTTTATTTGATGTTGTTATTGTTGTTGTTGTTGTTTATTTGACGTTGTTGTTGTTGTTGTTGTTGTTGTTATTTTTGTTGTTGTTATTGTTGGTGTTGTTGTTGTTTATTTGACGTTGTTGTTGTTGTTCTTTATTTGACGTTGTTGTTGTTGTTTTTTATTTGACGTTGTTGTTGTTGTTTATTTGACGTTGTTGTTGTTGTTGTTTATTTGACGTTGTTGTTGTTGTTGTTGTTTATTTGACAATTTTGTTGTTGTTGTTGTTGTTGACGTTGTTGTTGTAGTTGTTTATTTGACGTTGTTGTTGTTTTTGTTGGTTTTTATTTGATGTTGTTTTAGTTGTTGTTGTTTATTTGACGTTGTTGTTGTAGTTGTTTATTTGACGTTGTTGTTGTTGTTGACATTGTTGTTGTTGTTGTTGTTTATTTGACGATCTTGTTGTTGTTTTTTATTTGACGTTGTCGTTGTTGACATTGTTGTTGTTGTTGTTTATTTGACGTAGTTGTTGTTATTGACGTTGTTGTTGTTGTTGTTGTTGTTTATTTGACATTGTTGTTGTTATTTGAAGTTGTTGTTGTTATTTGAAGTTGTTGTTGTTGTTGTATTTGTTGTTGTTGTTGTTGTTGTTGTTATTTATTTGACGTTGTTGTTTATTTGACATGGTATTTTATTTGACGTTGTTGTTGTTGTTGTTTATTTGACGTTGTTGTTGTTATTTGAAGTTGTTGTTGTTATTTGAAGTTGTTGTTGTTGTATTTGTTGTTGTTGTTGTTGTTTATTTGACGTTGTTGTTGTTGTTTATTTGACGTTGTTGTTATTGTTGTTTATTTGACGTTGTTATTGTTGTTGTTGTTGTTGTTGTTGTTTATTTGACGTTGTTATTGTTGTTGACGTTGTTGTTGTTGTTTATTTGACGTTGTTGTTGTTGTTGTTGTTTATTAGACGTTGTTAATGTTGTTGACATTGTTGTTGTTGTTTTTGTTGTTGTTGTTTATTTGATGTTGTTATTGTTGTTGTTGTTGTTTATTTGACGTTATTGTTGTTTTTGTTGTTGTTGTTATTTTTGTTGTTGTTATTGTTGGTGTTGTTGTTGTTTATTTGACGTTGTTGTTGTTATTTTTTATTTGGCGTTGTTGTTGTTGTTGTTTATTTGACGTTGTTGTTGTTGTTGTTGTTTATTTGACGTTGTTGTTGTTGTTGTTGTTTATTTGACAATTTTGTTGTTGTTGTTGTTGTTGTTTATTTGACAATTTTGTTGTTGTTGTTGTTGACGTTGTTGTTGTAGTTATTTATTTGACGTTGTTGTTGTTGTTGTTGTTTATTTGATGTTGTTTTAGTTGTTGTTATTTATTTGACGTTGTTGTTGTTTTTTATTTGACGTTGTTGTTGTTTTTTATTATTGTTGGTGTTGTTGTTGTTTATTTGACTTTGTTGTTGACGTTATTGTTGTTGTTTATTTGACGTTGTTGTTGTTGTTGTTATTGTTTATTTGACGTTGTTAATGTTGTTGACATAGTTGTTGTTGTTTTTGTTGTTTATTTGACGTTGTTATTGTTGTTGTTGTTTTTCTTGTTGTTATTGTTGGTGTTGTTGTTGTTTATTTGACGTTGTTGTTGTTGTTGTTGTTGTTTATTTGACGTTGTTGTTGTTGTTATTGACGTGGTTGTTGTAGTTGTTTATTTGACATTGTTGTTGTTGACATTGTTGTTGTTGTTGTTTATTTGACGTTCTTGTTGTTGATTTTTATTTGACGTTGTTGTTGTTGACATTGTTGTTGTTGTTGTTTATTTGACGTAGTTGTTGTTATTGACGTTGTTGTTGTTGTTGTTGTTGTTTATTTGACGTTTTTGTTGTTGTTGTTGTTGTTTTTTATTTGACGTTGTTGTTGTTGTTGTTGTTGTTTATTTGACGTTGTTGTTGTTATTGTTGTTGTTGTTATTAATTTGACGTTGTTGTTGTTGTTGTTGTTGTTGTTGTTGTTTATTTGACGTTGTTATTGTTGTTGTTGTTTTTCTTGTTGTTATTGTTGGTGTTGTTGTTGTTTATTTGACGTTGTTGTTGTTGTTGTTGTTTATTTGACATTGTTGTTGTTGTTGACGTGGTTGTTGTAGTTGTTTATTTGACATTGTTGTTGTTGACATTGTTGTTGTTGTTTTTGTTGTTGTTGTTGTTGTTGTTTATTTGATGTTGTTATTGTTGTTGTTGTTGTTTATTTGATGTTATTGTTGTTGTTGTTGTTGTTGTTGTTATTTTTGTTGTTGTTATTGTTGGTGTTGTTGTTGTTTATTTGACGTTTTTGTTGTTGTTGTTGTTGTTTTTTATTTGACGTTGTTGTTGTTGTTGTTGTTGTTTATTTGACGTTGTTGTTGTTGTTATTGTTGTTGTTGTTATTAATTTGACGTTGTTGTTGTTGTTTATTTGACGTTGTTGTTTTTTATATGACGTTGTTGTTGTTGTTTATTTGACGTTGTTGTTGTTGTTGTTGTTTATTTGACGTTGTTGTTGTTGTTGTTTATTTGACAATTTTGTTGTTGTTGTTGACGTTGTTGTTGTAGTTGTTTATTTGACGTTGTTGTTGTTGTTGTTGTTGTTTATTTGATGTTGTTTTAGTTGTTGTTGTTTATTTGACGTTGTTGTTGTAGTTGTTTATTTGATGTTGTTGTTGTTGACATTGTTGTTGTTGTTGTTGTTGTTTATTTGACGTTCTTGTTGTTGTTTTTTATTTGACGTTGTTGTTGTTGACATTGTTGTTGTTGTTGTTTATTTGACGTAGTTGTTGTTATTGACGTTGTTGTTGTTGTTGTTTATTTGACATTGTTGTTGTTATTTGAAGTTGTTGTTGTTGTTGTATTTGTTGTTGTTGTTGTTGTTATTTATTTGACGTTGTTGTTGTTGTTGTTTATTTGACGTTGTTGTTATTGTTGTTTATTTGACGTTGTTATTGTTGTTGTTGTTGTTGTTTATTTGACGTTGTTGTTGTTGTTGTTGACGTTGTTGTTGTTGTTTATTTGACGTTGTTGTTGTTGTTGTTTATTAGACGTTGTTAATGTTGTTGACATTGTTGTTGTTGTTTTTGTTGTTGTTGTTGTTGTTGTTTATTTGATGTTGTTATTGTTGTTGTTGTTTATTTGACGTTGTTGTTGTTGTTGTTGTTATTTTTGTTGTTGTTATTGTTGGTGTTGTTGTTGTTTATTTGACGTTGTTGTTGTTGTTGTTTATTTGACGTTGTTGTTGTTGTTGTTTATTTGACGTTGTTGTTGTTGTTGTTTATTTGACGTTGTTGTTGTTGTTGTTGTTGTTTATTTGACGTTGTTGTTGTTGTTGTTGTTTATTTGACGTTGTTGTTGACGTTATTGTTGTTGTGTATTTGACGTTGTTGTTGTTGTTGTTTATTTGACGTTGTTAATGTTGTTGACATAGTTGTTGTTGTTTTTGTTGTTTATTTGACGTTGTTATTGTTGTTGTTGTTTTTGTTGTTGTTATTGTTGGTGTTGTTGTTGTTTATTTGACGTTGTTGTTGTTGTTGTTTATTTGACGTTGTTGTTGTTGTTGTTGTTTATTTGACGTTGTTGTTGTTGTTGTTGTTTATTTGACGTTGTTGTTGTTGTTTATTTGACGTTGTTGTTGTTGTTGTTTATTTGACATTGTTGTTGTTGTTGTTTTTGACGTTGTTGTTGTAGTTGTTTATTTGACGTTGTTGTTATTGTTGTTGTTTATTTGATGTTGTTTTAGTTGTTGTTGTTTATTTGATGTTGTTGTTGTTTTTTATTTGAAGTTGTTGTTGTTGACATTGTTGTTGTTGTTGTTGTTTATTTGACGTTCTTGTTGTTGTTTTTTATTTGACATTATTGTTGTTGACATTGTTGTTGTTGTTGTTGTTTATTTGACGTAGTTGTTGTTATTGACGTTGTTGTTGTTGTTGTTTATTTGACATTTTTGTTGTTGTTGTTTTTGTTGTTTTTTATTTGACGTTGTTGTTGTTGTTGTTTATTTGACGTTGTTGTTGTTGTTGTTATTATTGTTGTTATTGTTAATTTGACGTTGTTATTTATTTGACGTTGTTGTTGTTGTTTATTTGACGTTGTTGTTGTTGTTGTTTATTTGATGTTGCTGTTGTTATTTATTTGACGTTGTTGTTGTTGTTATTGTTTATTTGACGTTGTTGTTGTTGTTGACGTTGTTGTTGTTATTGTTTATTTGATGTTGTTTTTGTTGTTGACATAGTTGTTGTTGTTTATTTGACGTTGTTGTTGTTGTTGTTGTTGACGTTGTTGTTTATTTGACGTTGTTGTTGTTGTTTATTTGACGTTGTTGTTGTTCTTGTTGACGTTGTTGTTGTTGTTGTTTATTGGACGTTGTTGTTGTGGTTGTTTATTTGACATTGTTGTTGTTGTTGACGGTGTTGTTATTGTTGTTGTTTATTTGACATTGTTGTTGTTGTTATTATTTATTTGACGTTGTTGTTGTTGTTTATTTGACGTTGTTGTTGTTGTTTATTTGACGTTGTTGTTTATTTGACATTGTTGTTGTTATTTGAAGTTGTTGTTGTTGTTATATTTGTTGTTGTTGTTGTTTATTTGACGTTGTTGTTGTTGTTGTTTATTTGATGTTATTGTTGTTTTTTATTTGACATTATTATTGTTGTTGTTGTTGTTGTTTATTTGACGTAGTTGTTGACGTTATTGTTGTTGTTTATTTGACGTTGTTGTTGTTGTTATTGTTTATTTGACGTTGTTAATGTTGTTGACATAGTTGTTGTTGTTTTTGTTGTTTATTTGACGTTGTTATTGTTGTTGTTGTTTTTCTTGTTGTTATTGTTGGTGTTGTTGTTGTTTATTTGACGTTGTTGTTATTGTTGTTGTTGTTGTTTATTTGACGTTGTTGTTGTTGTTGTTTATTTGACGTTGTAATTGTTGTTGTTTATTTGACGTTGTTGTTGTTGTTGTTTATTTGACGTTGTTGTTGTTGTTTATTTGACGTTGAAGTTGTTGTTGTTGTTTATTTGACATTGTTGTTGTTGTTGTTGACGTTGTTGTTGTAGTTGTTTATTTGACGTTGTTGTTGTTGACATTGTTGTTGTTTATTTGACGTTCTTGTTGTTGTTTTTTATTTGACGTTGTTGTTGTTGACATTGTTGTTGTTGTTGTTTATTTGACGTAGTTGTTGTTATTGACGTTGTTGTTGTTGTTGTTGTTGTTGTTTATTTGACATTGTTGTTGTTATTTGAAGTTGTTGTTGTTATTTGAAGTTGTTGTTGTTGTTGTATTTGTTGTTGTTGTTGTTGTTATTTATTTGACGTTGTTGTTTATTTGACATGGTATTTTATTTGACGTTGTTGTTGTTGTTTAATTGACGTTGTTGTTGTTATTTGAAGTTGTTGTTGTTATTTGAAGTTGTTGTTGTTGTTGTATTTATTGTTGTTGTTGTTGTTTATTTGACGTTGTTGTTGTTGTTTATTTGACGTTGTTGTTATTGTTGTTTATTTGACGTTGTTATTGTTGTTGTTGTTGTTATTTATTTGACGTTGTTATTGTTGTTGACGTTGTTGTTGTTGTTTATTTGACGTTGTTGTTGTTGTTGTTTATTAGACGTTGTTAATGTTGTTGACATTGTTGTTGTTGTTTTTGTTGTTGTTGTTGTTGTTGTTGTTTATTTGATGTTGTTATTGTTGTTGTTGTTGTTTATTTGATGTTATTGTTGTTGTTGTTGTTGTTGTTGTTATTTTTGTTGTTGTTATTGTTGGTGTTGTTGTTGTTTATTTGACGTTGTTGTTGTTTATTTGACGTTGTTGTTGTTATTTTTTATTTGACGTTGTTGTTGTTGTTGTTGTTTATTTGACATTGTTGTTGTTGTTGTTGTTTATTTGACGTTGTTGTTGTTGTTGTTGTTGTTTATTTGACAATTTTGTTGTTGTTGTTGTTGTAGTTGTTTATTTGACGTTGTTGTTGTTGTTGTTGTTGTTTATTTGATGTTGTTTTAGTTGTTGTTATTTATTTGACGTTGTTGTTGTTTTTTATTTGACGTTGTTGTTGTTTTTTATTATTGTTGTTGTTGTTGTTGTTGTTTATTTGACGTTGTTGTTGACGTTATTGTTGTTGTTTATTTGACGTTGTTGTTGTTGTTGTTATTGTTTATTTGACGTTGTTAATATTGTTGACATAGTTGTTGTTGTTTTTGTTGTTTATTTGACGTTGTTATTGTTGTTGTTGTTTTTCTTGTTGTTATTGTTGGTGTTGTTGTTGTTTATTTGACTTTGTTGTTATTGTTGTTGTTGTTGTTTATTTGACGTTGTTGTTGTTGTTGTTTATTTGACGTTGTAATTGTTGTTGTTTATTTGACGTTGTTGTTGTTGTTGTTTATTTGACGTTGTTGTTGTTGTTTATTTGACGTTGAAGTTGTTGTTGTTGTTTATTTCACATTGTTGTTGTTGTTGTTGACGTTGTTGTTGTAGTTGTTTATTTGACGTTGTTGTTGTTGACATTGTTGTTGTTTATTTGACGTTCTTGTTGTTGTTTTTTATTTGACGTTGTTGTTGTTGACATTGTTGTTGTTGTTGTTTATTTGACGTAGTTGTTGTTATTGACGTTGTTGTTGTTGTTGTTGTTGTTTATTTGACATTGTTGTTGTTATTTAAAGTTGTTGTTGTTATTTGAAGTTGTTGTTGTTGTTGTATTTGTTGTTGTTGTTGTTGTTGTTATTTATTTGACGTTGTTGTTTATTTGACATGGTATTTTATTTGACGTTGTTGTTGTTGTTTAATTGACGTTGTTGTTGTTATTTGAAGTTGTTGTTGTTGTTGTATTTGTTGTTGTTGTTGTTGTTTATTTGACGTTGTTGTTGTTGTTTATTTGACGTTGTTGTTATTGTTGTTTATTTGACGTTGTTATTGTTGTTGTTGTTGTTGTTTATTTGACGTTGTTATTGTTGTTGACGTTGTTGTTGTTGTTTATTTGACGTTGTTGTTGTTGTTGTTGTTGTTTATTAGACGTTGTTAATGTTGTTGACATTGTTGTTGTTGTTTTTGTTGTTGTTGTTGTTGTTGTTTATTTGATGTTGTTATTGTTGTTGTTGTTGTTTATTTGACGTTATTGTTGTTGTTGTTGTTGTTGTTATTTTTGTTGTTGTTATTGTTGGTGTTGTTGTTGTTTATTTGACGTTGTTGTTGTTTATTTGACGTTGTTGTTGTTATTTTTTATTTGACGTTGTTGTTGTTGTTGTTTATTTGACATTGTTGTTGTTGTTGTTGTTTATTTGACGTTGTTGTTGTTGTTGTTTATTTGACAATTTTGTTGTTGTTGTTGTTGTAGTTGTTTATTTGACGTTGTTGTTGTTGTTGTTGTTTATTTGATGTTGTTTTAGTTGTTGTTATTTATTTGACGTTGTTGTTGTTTTTTATTTGACGTTGTTGTTGTTTTTTATTGTTGTTGTTGTTGTTGTTGTTATTTTTGTTGTTGTTATTGTTGGTGTTGTTGTTGTTTATTTGACGTTGTTGTTGTTGTTGTTTATTTGACGTTGTTGTTGTTGTTTTTTATATGACGTTGTTGTTGTTATTTATTTGACGTTGTTGTTGTTGTTGTTGTTTATTTGACGTTGTTGTTGTTGTTGTTGTTTATTTGACAATTTTGTTGTTGTTGTTGACGTTGTTGTTGTAGTTGTTTATTTGACGTTGTTGTTGTTATTGTTGTTTATTTGATGTTGTTTTAGTTGTTGTTGTTTATTTGACGTTGTTGTTGTAGTTGTTTATTTGATGTTGTTCTTGTTGACATTGTTGTTGTTGTTGTTGTTGTTTATTTGACGTTCTTGTTGTTGTTTTTTATTTGACGTTGTTGTTGTTGACATTGTTGTTGTTGTTGTTTATTTGACGTAGTTGTTGTTATTGACGTTGTTGTTGTTGTTGTTATTTATTTGACATTGTTGTTGTTATTTGAAGTTGTTGTTGTTGTTGTATTTGTTGTTGTTGTTGTTGTTATTTATTTGACGTTGTTGTTGTTGTTGTTTATTTGACGTTGTTGTTATTGTTGTTTATTTGACGTTGTTATTGTTGTTGTTGTTGTTGTTGTTTATTTGACGTTGTTGTTGTTGTTGTTGACGTTGTTGTTGTTGTTTATTTGACGTTGTTGTTGTTGTTGTTTATTAGACGTTGTTAATGTTGTTGACATTGTTGTTGTTGTTTTTGTTGTTGTTGTTGTTGTTGTTGTTTATTTGATGTTGTTATTGTTGTTGTTGTTTATTTGACGTTGTTGTTGTTGTTGTTGTTGTTATTTTTGTTGTTGTTATTGTTGGTGTTGTTGTTGTTTATTTGATGTTGTTGTTGTTGTTGTTTATTTGACGTTGTTGTTGTTGTTGTTTATTTGACGTTGTTGTTGTTGTTGTTTATTTGACGTTGTTGTTGTTGTTGTTGTTTATTTGACGTTGTTGTTGTTGTTGTTTATTTGACGTTGTTGTTGACGTTATTATTGTTGTTTATTTGACGTTGTTGTTGTTGTTGTTTATTTGACGTTGTTAATGTTGTTGACATAGTTGTTGTTGTTTTTGTTGTTTATTTGACGTTGTTATTGTTGTTGTTGTTTTTGTTGTTGTTATTGTTGGTGTTGTTGTTGTTGTTTATTTGACGTTGTTGTTGTTGTTGTTGTTGTTTATTTGACGTTGTTGTTGTTGTTGTTTATTTGACGTTGTTGTTGTTGTTGTTGTTTATTTGACGTTGTTGTTGTTGTTTATTTGACGTTGTTGTTGACGTTGTTGTTGTTGTTGTTTATTTGACGTTGTTGTTGTTGTTGTTTATTAGATGTTGTTAATGTTGTTGACATTGTTGTTGTTGTTTTTGTTGTTTATTTGACGTTGTTGTTGTTGTTGTTATTTTTGTTGTTGTTATTGTTGGTGTTGTTGTTGTTTATTTGACGTTGTTGTTGTTGTTGTTGTTTATTTGACGTTGTTGTTGTTGTTGTTTATTTGACGTTGTTGTTGTTGTTTATTTGACGTTGTTGTTGTTGTTTATTTGACGTTGTTGTTGTTGTTGTTTATTTGACATTGTTGTTGTTGTTGTTGTTGACGTTGCTGTTGTTGTTGTTTATTTGATGTTGTTTTAGTTGTTGTTGTTTATTTGACGTTGTTGTTGTTTTTTATTTGACGTTGTTGTTGTTGACATTGTTGTTGTTTGTGTTTATTTGACGTTGTTGTTGTTGTTTTTTATTTGACGTTGTTGTTGTTGACATTGTTGTTGTTGTTGTTTATTTGACGTTGTTGTTGTTGTTGTTTAATTGGCGTTGTTGTTGTTGTTGTTGTTGTTTATTTGACATTTTTGTTGTTGTTGATGTTGTTGTTGTTGTTGTTTTTTATTTGACGTTGTTGTTGTTGTTGTTGTTGTTGTTTATTTGACATTTTTGTTGTCGTTGATGTTGTTGTTGTTGTTGTTTTTTATTTGACGTTGTTGTTGTTGTTGTTGTTGTTTATTTGACGTTGTTGTTGTTGTTATTGTTGTTTGTGTTGTTAATTTGACGTTGTTGTTGTTTATTTGACGTTGTTGTTGTTGTTGTTGTTTATTTGACGTTGTTGTTGTTGTTGTTTATTTGATGTTGTTGTTGTTGTTATTTATTTGACGTTGTTGTTGTTGTTATTGTTTATTTGACGTTGTTGTTGTTGTTTATTTGACATTGTTATTGTTGTTTATTGGACGTTGTTATTGTTGTTTATTTGACGTTGTTTTTGTTATTTTACGTTGTTGTTGTTGTTGTATTTGTTGTTGTTGTTGTTGCTTATTTGACGTTGTTGTTATTGTTGCTATTTATTTGACGTTGTTATTGTTGTTGTTTATTTGACGTTGTTGTTGTTGTTGTTTATTTGACGTTATTGTTGTTGTTATTTATTTGACGTTGTTGTTGTTGTTGTTATATTTGTTATTGTTGTTATTATTGTTGCTTATTTGACGTTGTTGTTATTGTTGTTGTTTATTTGACGTTGTTGTTGTTGTTATTCAATTGACGTTGTTGTTGTTGTTGTTTATTTGACGTTGTTGTTGTTGTTGTTGTTGTTTATTTGACGTTGTTGTTGTTGTTGTTTTTGTTGTTTATTTGACGTTGTTGTTGTTATTTATTTGACGTTGTTGTTGTTGTTGTTTATTTGACGTTGTTGTTAACGTTGTTGTTGTTGGTGTTTATTTGACGTTGTTGTTGTTGTTCTTGTTTATTTGACGTTGTTGTTGTTGTTGACGTTGTTATTGTTGTTTTTTATTTGATGTTGTTATTGTTGTTGTTGACATAGTTGTTGTTGTTTATTTGACGTTGTTCTTGTTGTTGCCGTTGTTATTTATTTGACGTTGTTGTTGTTGTTTATTTGACGTTGTTGTTGTTGTTGTTGACGTTGTTGTTATTGTTGTTTACTGGACGTTGTTGTTGTTGTTTATTTGACATTGTTATTGTTGTTGACGGTGTTGTTGTTGTTGTTGTTTATTTGACATTGTTGTTGTTGTTATTTATTTGACGTTGTTGTTGTTGTTAATTTTATTTGACGTTGTTGTTGTTGTTGTTAATTTGACGTTGTTGTTGTTGTTGTTGTTTATTTGATGTTGTTGTTGTTGTTTATTTGACGTTGTTGTTGTTGTTGTTTATTTAACGTTGTTGTTGTTATTTATTTGACGTTGTTGTTATTGTTATTGTTTATTTGGCGTTGTTGTTGTTTATTTGACGTTGTTATTGTTTATTTGACGTTGTTTTTGTTATTTGACGTTGTTGTTGTTATTGTTGTATTAGTTGTTGTTGTTGTTGCTTATTTGACGTTGTTGTTATTGTTGCTATTTATTTGACGTTGTTGTTGTTGTTGTTTATTTGACGTTGTTGTTGTTGTTGTTTATTTGACGTTGTTGTTGTTGTTTTATTTGTTATTGTTGTTATTGTTATTTTTTATTTGACGTTGTTTTTGTTATTTGACGTTGTTGTTGTTATTGTTGTATTAGTTGTTGTTGTTGTTGCTTATTTGACGTTGTTGTTATTGTTGCTATTTATTTGACGTTGTTGTTGTTGTTGTTTATTTGACGTTGTTGTTGTTGTTGTTGTTTATTTGACGTTGTTGTTGTTGTTTTATTTGTTATTGTTGTTATTGTTGTTGCTTATTTGACGTTGTTGTTATTGTTGTTGTTTATTTGACGTTGTTGTTGTTATTCATTTGACGTTGTTGTTGTTGTTGTTGTTTATTTGACGTTGTTGTTGTTCTTCATTTGACGTTGTTGATGTCGTTGTTTTTGTTGTTTATTTGACGTTGTTGTTATTTATTTGACGTTGTTGTTGTTGTTGTTTATTTGACGTTGTTGTTGTTGTTGTTTATTTGACGTTGTCGTTGTTGTTGTTGTTGTTGTTGTTTATTTGACGTTGTTGTTGTTGTTGACGCTGTTGTTGTTATTGTTTATTTGATGTTGTTGTTGTTGTTGACATAGTTCTTGTTGTTTATTTGACGTTGTTGTTGTTGTTGTTGTTGTTGACGTTGTTGTTTATTTGACGTTGTTGTTGTTGTTTATTTGACGTTGTTGTTGTTGTTGTTGACGTTGTTGTTGTTGTTTATTTGACGTTGTTGTTGTTATTGTTTATTAGATGTTGTTAATGCTGTTGACATTGTTGTTGTTGTTTTTGTTGTTTATTTGACGTTGTTATTGTTGTTGTTATTTTTGTTGTTGTTATTGTTGGTGTTGTTGTTGTTTATTTGACGTTGTTGTTGTTGTTTATTTGACATTGTTGTTGTTGTTGTTTATTTGACGTTGTTGTTGTTGTTTATTTGACGTTGTTGTTGTTGTTGTTTATTTGACGTTGTTGTTGTTGTTGTTTATTTGACATTGTTGTTGTTGTTGTTGTTGTTGACGTTGCTATTGTTGTTGTTTATTTGATGTTGTTTTAGTTGTTGTTGTTTATTTGACGTTGTTGTTGTTTTTTATTTGACGTTGTTGTTGTTGACATTGTTGTTGTTGTTGTTTATTTGACGTTGTTGTTGTTGTTGTTGTTGTTTATTTGACGTTGTTGTTGTTGACATTGTTGTTGTTGTTGTTTATTTGACGTTGTTGTTGTTGTTGTTTATTTGACGTAGTTGTTGTTGTTGTTGTTGTTTATTTGACATTTTGTTGTTGTTGATGTTGTTGTTGTTGTTGTTTTTTATTTGACGTTGTTGTTGTTGTTATTGTTTATTTGACGTTGTTGTTGTTGTTGTTGTTTATTTGACGTTGTTATTGTTGTTTATTGGACGTTGTTATTGTTGTTTATTTGACGTTGTTTTTGTTATTTTACGTTGTTGTTGTTGTTGTATTTGTTGTTGTTGCGGCTATTGCTTATTTGACATTGTTGTTATTGTTGCTATTTATTTGACGTTGTTATTGTTGTTGTTTATTTGACGTTGTTGTTGTTGTTTATTTGACGTTATTGTTGTTGTTATTTATTTGACGTTGTTGTTGTTGTTATATTTGTTATTGTTGTTATTATTGTTGCTTATTTGACGTTGTTGTTATTGTTGTTGTTTATTTGACGTTGTTGTTGTTGTTATTCATTTGACGTTGTTGTTGTTGTTTATTTGACGTTGTTGTTGTTGTTGTTTATTTGACGTTGTTGTTGTTGTTGTTTTTGTTGTTTATTTGACGTTGTTGTTGTTATTTATTTGACGTTGTTGTTGTTGTTGTTTATTTGACGTTGTTGTTGTTGGTGTTTATTTGACGTTGTTGTTGTTGTTGTTGTTGTTGTTTATTTGACGTTGTTGTTGTTGTTGACGTTGTTATTGTTGTTGTTTATTTGATGTTGTTATTGTTGTTGTTGACATAGTTGTTGTTGTTTATTTGACGTCGTTCTTGTTGTTGCCGTTGTTGTTTATTTGACGTTGTTGTTGTTGTTGTTTATTTGACGTTGTTGTTGTTGTTGTTTACTGGACGTTGTTGTTGTTGTTTATTTGACATTGTTATTGTTGTTGACGGTGTTGTTGTTGTTGTTGTTTATTTGACGTTGTTGTTGTTGTTAATTTTATTTGACGTTGTTGTTGTTGTTGTTGTTAATTTGATGTTGTTGTTGTTGTTGTTGTTTATTTGACGTTGTTGTTGTTGTTGTTGTTTATTTAACGTTGTTGTTGTTGTTATTTATTTGACGTTGTTCTTGTTGTTATTCTTTATTTGGCGTTGTTGTTGTTTATTTGACGTTGTTATTATTTATTTGACGTTGTTTTTGTTATTTGACGTTGTTGTTGTTGTTGTTGTATTAGTTGTTGTTGTTGTTTCTTATTTGACGTTGTTGTTATTGTTGCTATTTATTTGACGTTGTTGTTGTTGTTTATTTGACGTTATTGTTGTTGTTGTT
The DNA here is from genome assembly GCA_948472305.1 of Vicia faba. NCBI lineage: Eukaryota > Viridiplantae > Streptophyta > Magnoliopsida > Fabales > Fabaceae > Vicia > Vicia faba. The sequence continues at coordinate 1,339,432,098 of OX451735.1, read as the reverse complement.
TATTTGACGTTGTTGTTGTTGTAATATTTGTTATTGTTGTTATTGTTGTTGCTTATTTGACGTTGTTGTTATTGTTGTTGTTTATTTGACGTTGTTGCCGTTATTCATTTGACATTGTTGTTGTTGTTGTTTATTTGACGTTGTTGTTGTTGTTGTTGTTCTTTATTTGACGTTGTTGTTGTTGTTGTTGTTGTTGTTGTTTATTTGATGTTGTTGTTGACGTTGTTGTTGTTGTTGTTTATTTGACGTTGTTGTTGTTGTTGTTTATTAGATGTTGTTAATGTTGTTGACATTGTTGTTGTTGTTTTTGTTGTTTATTTGACGTTGTTGTTGTTGTTGTTATTTTTGTTGTTGTTATTTTTGTTGTTGTTATTGTTGGTGTTGTTGTTGTTTATTTGACGTTGTTGTTGTTGTTGTTGTTTATTTGACGTTGTTGTTGTTGTTGTTTATTTGACGTTGTTGTTGTTGTTTATTTGACGTTGTTGTTGTTGTTTATTTGACGTTGTTGTTGTTGTTGTTTATTTGACATTGTTGTTGTTGTTGTTGTTGACGTTGCTGTTGTTGTTGTTTATTTGATGTTGTTTTAGTTGTTGTTGTTTATTTGACGTTGTTGTTGTTTTTTATTTGACGTTGTTGTTGTTGACATTGTTGTTGTTTGTGTTTATTTGACGTTGTTGTTGTTGTTTTTTATTTGACGTTGTTGTTGTTGACATTGTTGTTGTTGTTGTTTATTTGACGTTGTTGTTGTTGTTGTTTATTTGGCGTTGTTGTTGTTGTTGTTGTTGTTTATTTGACATTTTTGTTGTTGTTGATGTTGTTGTTGTTGTTGTTTTTTATTTGACGTTGTTGTTGTTGTTGTTGTTGTTGTTGTTTATTTGACATTTTTGTTGTTGTTGATGTTGTTGTTGTTGTTGTTTTTTATTTGACGTTGTTGTTGTTGTTGTTGTTGTTTATTTGACGTTGTTGTTGTTGTTATTGTTGTTTGTGTTGTTAATTTGACGTTGTTGTTGTTTATTTGACGTTGTTGTTGTTGTTGTTGTTTATTTGACGTTGTTGTTGTTGTTGTTTATTTGATGTTGTTGTTGTTGTTATTTATTTGACGTTGTTGTTGTTGTTATTGTTTATTTGACGTTGTTGTTGTTGTTTATTTGACATTGTTATTGTTGTTTATTGGACGTTGTTATTGTTGTTTATTTGACGTTGTTTTTGTTATTTTACGTTGTTGTTGTTGTTGTATTTGTTGTTGTTGTTGTTGCTTATTTGACGTTGTTGTTATTGTTGCTATTTATTTGACGTTGTTATTGTTGTTGTTTATTTGACGTTGTTGTTGTTGTTGTTTATTTGACGTTATTGTTGTTGTTATTTATTTGACGTTGTTGTTGTTGTTGTTATATTTGTTATTGTTGTTATTATTGTTGCTTATTTGACGTTGTTGTTATTGTTGTTGTTTATTTGACGTTGTTGTTGTTGTTATTCAATTGACGTTGTTGTTGTTGTTGTTTATTTGACGTTGTTGTTGTTGTTGTTGTTGTTGTTTATTTGACGTTGTTGTTGTTGTTGTTTTTGTTGTTTATTTGACGTTGTTGTTGTTATTTATTTGACGTTGTTGTTGTTGTTGTCTATTTGACGTTGTTGTTAACGTTGTTGTTGTTGGTGTTTATTTGACGTTGTTGTTGTTGTTCTTGTTTATTTGACGTTGTTGTTGTTGTTGACGTTGTTATTGTTGTTTTTTATTTGATGTTGTTATTGTTGTTGTTGACATAGTTGTTGTTGTTTATTTGACGTTGTTCTTGTTGTTGCCGTTGTTATTTATTTGACGTTGTTGTTGTTGTTTATTTGACGTTGTTGTTGTTGTTGTTGTTGACGTTGTTGTTATTGTTGTTTACTGGACGTTGTTGTTGTTGTTTATTTGACATTGTTATTGTTGTTGACGGTGTTGTTGTTATTGTTGTTTATTTGACATTGTTGTTGTTGTTATTTATTTGACGTTGTTGTTGTTGTTAATTTTATTTGACGTTGTTGTTGTTGTTGTTAATTTGACGTTGTTGTTGTTGTTGTTGTTTATTTGATGTTGTTGTTGTTGTTTATTTGACGTTGTTGTTGTTGTTGTTTATTTAACGTTGTTGTTGTTATTTATTTGACGTTGTTGTTATTGTTATTGTTTATTTGGCGTTGTTGTTGTTTATTTGACGTTGTTATTGTTTATTTGACGTTGTTTTTGTTATTTGACGTTGTTGTTGTTATTGTTGTATTAGTTGTTGTTGTTGTTGCTTATTTGACGTTGTTGTTATTGTTGCTATTTATTTGACGTTGTTGTTGTTGTTGTTGTTTATTTGACGTTGTTGTTGTTGTTGTTTATTTGACGTTGTTGTTGTTGTTTTATTTGTTATTGTTGTTATTGTTATTGTTTATTTGACGTTGTTTTTGTTATTTGACGTTGTTGTTGTTATTGTTGTATTAGTTGTTGTTGTTGTTGCTTATTTGACGTTGTTGTTATTGTTGCTATTTATTTGACGTTGTTGTTGTTGTTGTTTATTTGACGTTGTTGTTGTTGTTGTTGTTTATTTGACGTTGTTGTTGTTGTTTTATTTGTTATTGTTGTTATTGTTGTTGCTTATTTGACGTTGTTGTTATTGTTGTTGTTTATTTGACGTTGTTGTTGTTATTCATTTGACGTTGTTGTTGTTGTTGTTTATTTGACGTTGTTGTTGTTCTTCATTTGACGTTGTTGATGTCGTTGTTTTTGTTGTTTATTTGACGTTGTTGTTATTTATTTGACGTTGTTGTTGTTTATTTGACGTTGTTGTTGTTGTTGTTTATTTGACGTTGTCGTTGTTGTTGTTGTTGTTGTTGTTTATTTGACGTTGTTGTTGTTGTTGACGCTGTTGTTGTTATTGTTTATTTGATGTTGTTGTTGTTGTTGACATAGTTCTTGTTGTTTATTTGACGTTGTTGTTGTTGTTGTTGTTGACGTTGTTGTTTATTTGACGTTGTTGTTGTTGTTTATTTGACGTTGTTGTTGTTGTTGTTGACGTTGTTGTTGTTGTTGTTTATTGGACGTTGTTGTTGTTGTTGTTTATTTGACATTTTTGTTGTTGTTGACGATGATGTTATTGTTGTTGTTTATTTGACATTGTTGTTTATGTTATTTTTTATTTGACGTTGTTGTTGTTGTTTATTTGACGTTGTTGTTGTTGTTTATTTGACGTTGTTGTTGTTTTTTATTTGACGTTGTTGTTGTTGACATTGTTGTTTTTGGTGTTTATTTGACGTTGTTGTTGTTGTTTTTTATTTGACGTTGTTGTTGTTGACATTGTTGTTGTTGTTGTTTATTTGACGTTGTTGTTGTTGTTGTTTATTTGACGTTGTTGTTGTTGTTGTTGTTAATTTGATGTTGTTGTTGTTGTTGTTGTTTATTTGACGTTGTTGTTGTTGTTGTTGTTTATTTAACGTTGTTGTTGTTGTTATTTATTTGACGTTGTTCTTGTTGTTATTCTTTATTTGGCGTTGTTGTTGTTTATTTGACGTTGTTATTGTTTATTTGACGTTGTTTTTGTTATTTGACGTTGTTGTTGTTGTTGTATTAGTTGTTGTTGTTGTTTCTTATTTGACGTTGTTGTTATTGTTGCTATTTATTTGACGTTGTTGTTGTTGTTGTTTATTTGACGTTATTGTTGTTGTTGTTTATTTGACGTTGTTGTTGTTGTAATATTTGTTATTGTTGTTATTGTTGTTGCTTATTTGACGTTGTTGTTATTGTTGTTGTTTATTTGACGTTGTTGCCGTTATTCATTTGACGTTGTTGTTGTTGTTGTTTATTTGACGTTGTTGTTGTTGTTGTTGTTCTTTATTTGACGTTGTTGTTGTTGTTGTTGTTGTTGTTTATTTGATGTTGTTGTTGACGTTGTTGTTGTTGTTGTTTATTTGACGTTGTTGTTGTTGTTGTTTATTAGATGTTGTTAATGTTGTTGACATTGTTGTTGTTGTTTTTGTTGTTTATTTGACGTTGTTGTTGTTGTTGTTATTTTTGTTGTTGTTATTGTTGGTGTTGTTGTTGTTTATTTGACGTTGTTGTTGTTGTTGTTTATTTGACGTTGTTGTTGTTGTTGTTTATTTGACGTTGTTGTTGTTGTTTATTTGACGTTGTTGTTGTTGTTTATTTGACGTTGTTGTTGTTGTTGTTTATTTGACATTGTTGTTGTTGTTGTTGTTGACGTTGCTGTTGTTGTTGTTTATTTGATGTTGTTTTAGTTGTTGTTGTTTATTTGACGTTGTTGTTGTTTTTTATTTGACGTTGTTGTTGTTGACATTGTTGTTGTTTGTGTTTATTTGACGTTGTTGTTGTTGTTTTTTATTTGACGTTGTTGTTGTTGACATTGTTGTTGTTGTTGTTTATTTGACGTTGTTGTTGTTGTTGTTTATTTGGCGTTGTTGTTGTTGTTGTTGTTGTTTATTTGACATTTTTGTTGTTGTTGATGTTGTTGTTGTTGTTGTTTTTTATTTGACGTTGTTGTTGTTGTTGTTGTTGTTGTTGTTGTTTATTTGACATTTTTGTTGTTGTTGATGTTGTTGTTGTTGTTGTTTTTTATTTGACGTTGTTGTTGTTGTTGTTGTTGTTTATTTGACGTTGTTGTTGTTGTTATTGTTGTTTGTGTTGTTAATTTGACGTTGTTGTTGTTTATTTGACGTTGTTGTTGTTGTTGTTTATTTGACGTTGTTGTTGTTGTTGTTTATTTGATGTTGTTGTTGTTGTTATTTATTTGACGTTGTTGTTATTGTTATTGTTTATTTGACGTTGTTGTTGTTGTTTATTTGACATTGTTATTGTTGTTTATTGGACGTTGTTATTGTTGTTTATTTGACGTTGTTTTTGTTATTTTACGTTGTTGTTGTTGTTGTATTTGTTGTTGTTGTTGTTGCTTATTTGACGTTGTTGTTATTGTTGCTATTTATTTGACGTTGTTATTGTTGTTGTTTATTTGACGTTGTTGTTGTTGTTGTTGTTTATTTGACGTTATTGTTGTTGTTATTTATTTGACGTTGTTGTTGTTGTTGTTATATTTGTTATTGTTGTTATTATTGTTGCTTATTTGACGTTGTTGTTATTGTTGTTGTTTATTTGACGTTGTTGTTGTTGTTATTCAATTGACGTTGTTGTTGTTGTTGTTTATTTGACGTTGTTGTTGTTGTTGTTGTTGTTTATTTGACGTTGTTGTTGTTGTTGTTTTTGTTGTTTATTTGACGTTGTTGTTGTTATTTATTTGACGTTGTTGTTGTTGTTGTTTATTTGACGTTGTTGTTAACGTTGTTGTTGTTGGTGTTTATTTGACGTTGTTGTTGTTGTTCTTGTTTATTTGACGTTGTTGTTGTTGTTGACGTTGTTATTGTTGTTTTTTATTTGATGTTGTTATTGTTGTTGTTGACATAGTTGTTGTTGTTTATTTGACGTTGTTCTTGTTGTTGCCGTTGTTATTTATTTGACGTTGTTGTTGTTGTTTATTTGACGTTGTTGTTGTTGTTGTTGACGTTGTTGTTATTGTTGTTTACTGGACGTTGTTGTTGTTGTTTATTTGACATTGTTATTGTTGTTGACGGTGTTGTTGTTGTTGTTGTTTATTTGACATTGTTGTTGTTGTTATTTATTTGACGTTGTTGTTGTTGTTAATTTTATTTGACGTTGTTGTTGTTGTTGTTAATTTGACGTTGTTGTTGTTGTTGTTGTTTATTCGATGTTGTTGTTGTTGTTGTTTATTTGACGTTGTTGTTGTTGTTGTTTATTTAACGTTGTTGTTGTTATTTATTTGACGTTGTTGTTATTGTTATTGTTTATTTGGCGTTGTTGTTGTTTATTTGACGTTGTTATTGTTTATTTGACGTTGTTTTTGTTATTTGACGTTGTTGTTGTTATTGTTGTATTAGTTGTTGTTGTTGTTGCTTATTTGACGTTGTTGTTATTGTTGCTATTTATTTGACGTTGTTGTTGTTGTTGTTTATTTGACGTTGTTGTTGTTGTTGTTTATTTGACGTTGTTGTTGTTGTTTTATTTGTTATTGTTGTTATTGTTATTGTTTATTTGACGTTGTTTTTGTTATTTGACGTTGTTGTTGTTATTGTTGTATTAGTTGTTGTTGTTGTTGCTTATTTGACGTTGTTGTTATTGTTGCTATTTATTTGACGTTGTTGTTGTTGTTGTTTATTTGACGTTGTTGTTGTTGTTGTTGTTTATTTGACGTTGTTGTTGTTGTTGTTGTTTATTTGACGTTGTTGTTGTTGTTTTATTTGTTATTGTTGTTATTGTTGTTGCTTATTTGACGTTGTTGTTATTGTTGTTGTTTATTTGACGTTGTTGTTGTTATTCATTTGACGTTGTTGTTGTTGTTGTTTATTTGACGTTGTTGTTGTTCTTCATTTGACGTTGTTGATGTCGTTGTTGTTGTTGTTTATTTGACGTTGTTGTTGTTGTTGACGCTGTTGTTGTTATTGTTTATTTGATGTTGTTGTTGTTGTTGACATAGTTCTTGTTGTTTATTTGACGTTGTTGTTGTTGTTGTTGTTGACGTTGTTGTTTATTTGACGTTGTTGTTGTTGTTTATTTGACGTTGTTGTTGTTGTTGTTGACGTTGTTGTTGTTGTTGTTTATTGGACGTTGTTGTTGTTGTTGTTTATTTGACATTTTTGTTGTTGTTGACGATGATGTTATTGTTGTTGTTTATTTGACATTGTTGTTTATGTTATTTTTTATTTGACGTTGTTGTTGTTGTTTATTTGACGTTGTTGTTGTTGTTTATTTGACGTTGTTGTTGTTTTTTATTTGACGTTGTTGTTGTTGACATTGTTGTTTTTGGTGTTTATTTGACGTTGTTGTTGTTGTTGTTTTTTATTTGACGTTGTTGTTGTTGACATTGTTGTTGTTGTTGTTTATTTGACGTTGTTGTTGTTGTTGTTTATTTGACGTAGTTGTTGTTGTTGTTGTTGTTGTTTATTTGACATTTTTGTTGTTGTTGATGTTGTTGTTGTTGTTGTTTTTTATTTGACATTGTTGTTGTTGTTGTTGTTGTTGTTGTTTATTTGACATTTTTGTTGTTGTTGATGTTGTTGTTGTTGTTGTTTTTTATTTGACGTTGTTGTTGTTGTTGTTGTTTATTTGACGTTGTTGTTGTTGTTATTGTTGTTTGTGTTGTTAATTTGACGTTGTTGTTGTTTATTTGACGTTGTTGTTGTTGTTGTTTATTTGACGTTGTTGTTGTTGTTGTTTATTTGATGTTGTTGTTGTTGTTATTTATTTGACGTTGTTGTTGTTGTTATTGTTTATTTCACGTTGTTGTTGTTGTTGTTTATTTGACGTTGTTATTGTTGTTTATTGGACGTTGTTATTGTTGTTTATTTGACGTTGTTTTTGTTATTTTACGTTGTTGTTGTTGTTGTATTTGTTGTTGTTGTTGTTGTTGTTGCTTATTTGACGTTGTTGTTATTGTTGCTATTTATTTGACGTTGTTATTGTTGTTGTTTATTTGACGTTGTTGTTGTTGTTGTTTATTTGACGTTATTGTTGTTGTTAATTATTTGACGTTGTTGTTGTTGTTATATTTGTTATTGTTGTTATTATTGTTGCTTATTTGACGTTGTTGTTATTGTTGTTGTTTATTTGACGTTGATGTTGTTGTTATTCAATTGACGTTGTTGTTGTTTATTTGACGTTGTTGTTGTTGTTGTTGTTGTTGTTGTTTATTTGACGTTGTTGTTGTTGTTGTTTTTGTTGTTTATTTGACGTTGTTGTTGTTATTTATTTGACGTTGTTGTTGTTGTTGTTTATTTGACGTTGTTGTTAACGTTGTTGTTATTGGTGTTTATTTGACGTTGTTGTTGTTGTTGTTTATTTGACGTTGTTGTTGTTGTTGACGTTGTTATTGTTGTTTTTTATTTGATGTTGTTATTGTTGTTGTTGACATAGTTGTTGTTGTTTATTTGACGTTGTTCTTGTTGTTGCCGTTGTTGTTTATTTGACGTTGTTGTTGTTGTTTATTTGACGTTGTTGTTGTTGTTGTTGACGTTGTTGTTATTGTTGTTTACTGGACGTTGTTGTTGTTGTTTATTTGACATTGTTATTGTTGTTGACGGTGTTGTTGTTGTTGTTGTTTATTTGACATTGTTGTTGTTGTTATTTATTTGACGTTGTTGTTGTTGTTAATTTTATTTGACGTTGTTGTTGTTGTTAATTTGACGTTGTTGTTGTTGTTGTTGTTTATTTGACGTTGTTGTTGTTGTTTATTTGACGTTGTTGTTGTTGTTGTTTATTTAACGTTGTTGTTGTTATTTATTTGACGTTGTTGTTGTTGTTATTGTTTATTTAGCGTTGTTGTTGTTTATTTGACGTTGTTATTGTTTATTTGACGTTGTTTTTGTTATTTGACGTTGTTGTTGTTATTGTTGTATTAGTTGTTGTTGTTGTTGCTTATTTGACGTTGTTGTTATTGTTGCTATTTATTTGACGTTGTTGTTGTTGTTGTTTATTTGACGTTGTTGTTGTTATTGTTTATTTGACGTTGTTGTTGTTGTTTTATTTGTTATTGTTGTTATTGTTATTGTTTATTTGACGTTGTTTTTGTTATTTGACGTTGTTGTTGTTATTGTTGTATTAGTTGTTGTTGTTGTTGCTTATTTGACGTTGTTGTTATTGTTGCTATTTATTTGACGTTGTTGTTGTTGTAATTTATTTGACGTTGTTGTTGTTGTTGTTGTTTATTTGACGTTGTTGTTGTTGTTTTATTTGTTATTGTTGTTATTGTTGTTGCTTATTTGACGTTGTTGTTATTGTTGTTGTTTATTTGACGTTGTTGTTGTTATTCATTTGACGTTGTTGTTGTTGTTGTTGTTTATTTGACGTTGTTGTTGTTGTTCTTCATTTGACGTTGTTGATGTCGTTGTTTTTGTTGTTTATTTGACGTTGTTGTTCTTCATTTGACGTTGTTGATGTCGTTGTTTTTGTTGTTTATTTGACGTTGTTGTTATTTATTTGACGTTGTTGTTGTTTATTTGACGTTGTTGTTGTTGTTGTTTATTTGACGTTGTCGTTGTTGTTGTTGTTGTTGTTTATTTGACGTTGTTGTTGTTGTTGACGCTGTTGTTGTTATTGTTTATTTGATGTTGTTGTTGTTGTTGACATAGTTCTTGTTGTTTATTTGACGTTGTTGTTGTTGTTGTTGTTGACGTTGTTGTTTATTTGACGTTGTTGTTGTTGTTTATTTGACGTTGTTGTTGTTGTTGTTGACGTTGTTGTTGTTGTTGTTTATTGGACGTTGTTGTTGTTGTTGTTTATTTGACATTTTTGTTGTTGTTGACGATGATGTTATTGTTGTTGTTTATTTGACATTGTTGTTTATGTTATTTTTTATTTGACGTTGTTGTTGTTGTTTATTTGACGTTGTTGTTGTTGTTTATTTGACGTTGTTGTTGTTTTTTATTTGACGTTGTTGTTGTTGACATTGTTGTTTTTGGTGTTTATTTGACGTTGTTGTTGTTGTTTTTTATTTGACGTTGTTGTTGTTGTTTATTTGACATTTTTGTTGTTGTTGATGTTGTTGTTGTTGTTGTTTTTTATTTGACGTTGTTGTTGTTGTTGTTGTTGTTGTTTATTTGACATTTTTGTTGTTGTTGATGTTGTTGTTGTTGTTGTTTTTTATTTGACGTTGTTGTTGTTGTTGTTGTTGTTTATTTGACGTTGTTGTTGTTGTTATTGTTGTTTGTGTTGTTAATTTGACGTTGTTGTTGTTTATTTGACGTTGTTGTTGTTGTTGTTTATTTGACGTTTTTGTTGTTGTTGTTTATTTGATGTTGTTGTTGTTGTTATTTATTTGACGTTGTTGTTATTGTTGTTGTTTATTTGACGTTGTTGCCGTTATTCATTTGACGTTGTTGTTGTTGTTGTTTATTTGACGTTGTTGTTGTTGTTGTTGTTGTTCTTTATTTGACGTTGTTGTTGTTGTTGTTGTTGTTGTTTATTTGATGTTGTTGTTGACGTTGTTGTTGTTGTTGTTTATTTGACGTTGTTGTTGTTGTTGTTTATTAGATGTTGTTAATGTTGTTGACATTGTTGTTGTTGTTTTTGTTGTTTATTTGACGTTGTTGTTGTTGTTGTTATTTTTGTTGTTGTTATTGTTGGTGTTGTTGTTGTTTATTTGACGTTGTTGTTGTTGTTGTTGTTTATTTGACGTTGTTGTTGTTGTTGTTTATTTGACGTTGTTGTTGTTGTTTATTTGACGTTGTTGTTGTTGTTTATTTGACGTTGTTGTTGTTGTTGTTTATTTGACATTGTTGTTGTTGTTGTTGTTGACGTTGCTGTTGTTGTTGTTTATTTGATGTTGTTTTAGTTGTTGTTGTTTATTTGACGTTGTTGTTGTTTTTTATTTGACGTTGTTGTTGTTGACATTGTTGTTGTTTGTGTTTATTTGACGTTGTTGTTGTTGTTTTTTATTTGACGTTGTTGTTGTTGACATTGTTGTTGTTGTTGTTTATTTGACGTTGTTGTTGTTGTTGTTTATTTGGCGTTGTTGTTGTTGTTGTTGTTGTTTATTTGACATTTTTGTTGTTGTTGATGTTGTTGTTGTTGTTGTTTTTTATTTGACGTTGTTGTTGTTGTTGTTGTTGTTGTTGTTGTTTATTTGACATTTTTGTTGTTGTTGATGTTGTTGTTGTTGTTGTTTTTTATTTGACGTTGTTGTTGTTGTTGTTGTTGTTTATTTGACGTTGTTGTTGTTGTTATTGTTGTTTGTGTTGTTAATTTGACGTTGTTGTTGTTTATTTGACGTTGTTGTTGTTGTTGTTTATTTGACGTTGTTGTTGTTGTTGTTTATTTGATGTTGTTGTTGTTGTTATTTATTTGACGTTGTTGTTATTGTTATTGTTTATTTGACGTTGTTGTTGTTGTTTATTTGACATTGTTATTGTTGTTTATTGGACGTTGTTATTGTTGTTTATTTGACGTTGTTTTTGTTATTTTACGTTGTTGTTGTTGTTGTATTTGTTGTTGTTGTTGTTGCTTATTTGACGTTGTTGTTATTGTTGCTATTTATTTGACGTTGTTATTGTTGTTGTTTATTTGACGTTGTTGTTGTTGTTGTTGTTTATTTGACGTTATTGTTGTTGTTATTTATTTGACGTTGTTGTTGTTGTTGTTATATTTGTTATTGTTGTTATTATTGTTGCTTATTTGACGTTGTTGTTATTGTTGTTGTTTATTTGACGTTGTTGTTGTTGTTATTCAATTGACGTTGTTGTTGTTGTTGTTGTTTATTTGACGTTGTTGTTGTTGTTGTTGTTGTTTATTTGACGTTGTTGTTGTTGTTGTTTTTGTTGTTTATTTGACGTTGTTGTTGTTATTTATTTGACGTTGTTGTTGTTGTTGTTTATTTGACGTTGTTGTTAACGTTGTTGTTGTTGGTGTTTATTTGACGTTGTTGTTGTTGTTGTTCTTGTTTATTTGACGTTGTTGTTGTTGTTGACGTTGTTATTGTTGTTTTTTATTTGATGTTGTTATTGTTGTTGTTGACATAGTTGTTGTTGTTTATTTGACGTTGTTCTTGTTGTTGCCGTTGTTATTTATTTGACGTTGTTGTTGTTGTTTATTTGACGTTGTTGTTGTTGTTGTTGACGTTGTTGTTATTGTTGTTTACTGGACGTTGTTGTTGTTGTTTATTTGACATTGTTATTGTTGTTGACGGTGTTGTTGTTGTTGTTGTTTATTTGACATTGTTGTTGTTGTTATTTATTTGACGTTGTTGTTGTTGTTAATTTTATTTGACGTTGTTGTTGTTGTTGTTAATTTGACGTTGTTGTTGTTGTTGTTGTTTATTTGATGTTGTTGTTGTTGTTTATTTGACGTTGTTGTTGTTGTTGTTTATTTAACGTTGTTGTTGTTATTTATTTGACGTTGTTGTTATTGTTATTGTTTATTTGGCGTTGTTGTTGTTTATTTGACGTTGTTATTGTTTATTTGACGTTGTTTTTGTTATTTGACGTTGTTGTTGTTATTGTTGTATTAGTTGTTGTTGTTGTTGCTTATTTGACGTTGTTGTTATTGTTGCTATTTATTTGACGTTGTTGTTGTTGTTGTTTATTTGACGTTGTTGTTGTTGTTGTTTATTTGACGTTGTTGTTGTTGTTTTATTTGTTATTGTTGTTATTGTTATTGTTTATTTGACGTTGTTTTTGTTATTTGACGTTGTTGTTGTTATTGTTGTATTAGTTGTTGTTGTTGTTGCTTATTTGACGTTGTTGTTATTGTTGCTATTTATTTGACGTTGTTGTTGTTGTTGTTTATTTGACGTTGTTGTTGTTGTTGTTGTTTATTTGACGTTGTTGTTGTTGTTGTTGTTTATTTGACGTTGTTGTTGTTGTTTTATTTGTTATTGTTGTTATTGTTGTTGCTTATTTGACGTTGTTGTTATTGTTGTTGTTTATTTGACGTTGTTGTTGTTATTCATTTGACGTTGTTGTTGTTGTTGTTTATTTGACGTTGTTGTTGTTCTTCATTTGACGTTGTTGATGTCGTTGTTTTTGTTGTTTATTTGACGTTGTTGTTATTTATTTGACGTTGTTGTTGTTTATTTGACGTTGTTGTTGTTGTTGTTTATTTGACGTTGTCGTTGTTGTTGTTGTTGTTGTTGTTTATTTGACGTTGTTGTTGTTGTTGACGCTGTTGTTGTTATTGTTTATTTGATGTTGTTGTTGTTGTTGACATAGTTCTTGTTGTTTATTTGACGTTGTTGTTGTTGTTGTTGTTGACGTTGTTGTTTATTTGACGTTGTTGTTGTTGTTGTTGTTGACGTTGTTGTTTATTTGACGTTGTTGTTGTTGTTTATTTGACGTTGTTGTTGTTGTTGTTGACGTTGTTGTTGTTGTTGTTTATTGGACGTTGTTGTTGTTGTTGTTTATTTGACATTTTTGTTGTTGTTGACGATGATGTTATTGTTGTTGTTTATTTGACATTGTTGTTTATGTTATTTTTTATTTGACGTTGTTGTTGTTGTTTATTTGACGTTGTTGTTGTTGTTTATTTGACGTTGTTGTTGTTTTTTATTTGACGTTGTTGTTGTTGACATTGTTGTTTTTGGTGTTTATTTGACGTTGTTGTTGTTGTTTTTTATTTGACGTTGTTGTTGTTGACATTGTTGTTGTTGTTGTTTATTTGACGTTGTTGTTGTTGTTGTTTATTTGACGTAGTTGTTGTTGTTGTTGTTGTTGTTTATTTGACATTTTTGTTGTTGTTGATGTTGTTGTTGTTGTTGTTTTTTATTTGACATTGTTGTTGTTGTTGTTGTTGTTGTTGTTTATTTGACATTTTTGTTGTTGTTGATGTTGTTGTTGTTGTTGTTTTTTATTTGACGTTGTTGTTGTTGTTGTTGTTGTTTATTTGACGTTGTTGTTGTTGTTATTGTTGTTTGTGTTGTTAATTTGACGTTGTTGTTGTTTATTTGACGTTGTTGTTGTTGTTGTTTATTTGACGTTGTTGTTGTTGTTGTTTATTTGATGTTGTTGTTGTTGTTATTTATTTGACGTTGTTGTTGTTGTTATTGTTTATTTCACGTTGTTGTTGTTGTTGTTTATTTGACGTTGTTATTGTTGTTTATTGGACGTTGTTATTGTTGTTTATTTGACGTTGTTTTTGTTATTTTACGTTGTTGTTGTTGTTGTATTTGTTGTTGTTGTTGTTGTTGTTGCTTATTTGACGTTGTTGTTATTGTTGCTATTTATTTGACGTTGTTATTGTTGTTGTTTATTTGACGTTGTTGTTGTTGTTGTTTATTTGACGTTATTGTTGTTGTTATTTATTTGACGTTGTTGTTGTTGTTATATTTGTTATTGTTGTTATTATTGTTGCTTATTTGACGTTGTTGTTATTGTTGTTGTTTATTTGACGTTGTTGTTGTTGTTATTCAATTGACGTTGTTGTTGTTTATTTGACGTTGTTGTTGTTGTTGTTGTTGTTGTTTATTTGACGTTGTTGTTGTTGTTGTTTTTGTTGTTTATTTGACGTTGTTGTTGTTATTTATTTGACGTTGTTGTTGTTGTTGTTTATTTGACGTTGTTGTTAACGTTGTTGTTATTGGTGTTTATTTGACGTTGTTGTTGTTGTTGTTTATTTGACGTTGTTGTTGTTGTTGACGTTGTTATTGTTGTTTTTTATTTGATGTTGTTATTGTTGTTGTTGACATAGTTGTTGTTGTTTATTTGACGTTGTTCTTGTTGTTGCCGTTGTTGTTTATTTGACGTTGTTGTTGTTGTTTATTTGACGTTGTTGTTGTTGTTGTTGACGTTGTTGTTATTGTTGTTTACTGGACGTTGTTGTTGTTGTTTATTTGACATTGTTATTGTTGTTGACGGTGTTGTTGTTGTTGTTGTTTATTTGACATTGTTGTTGTTGTTATTTATTTGACGTTGTTGTTGTTGTTAATTTTATTTGACGTTGTTGTTGTTGTTAATTTGACGTTGTTGTTGTTGTTGTTGTTTATTTGACGTTGTTGTTGTTGTTTATTTGACGTTGTTGTTGTTGTTGTTTATTTAACGTTGTTGTTGTTATTTATTTGACGTTGTTGTTGTTGTTATTGTTTATTTAGCGTTGTTGTTGTTTATTTGACGTTGTTATTGTTTATTTGACGTTGTTTTTGTTATTTGACGTTGTTGTTGTTATTGTTGTATTAGTTGTTGTTGTTGTTGCTTATTTGACGTTGTTGTTATTGTTGCTATTTATTTGACGTTGTTGTTGTTGTTGTTTATTTGACGTTGTTGTTGTTATTGTTTATTTGACGTTGTTGTTGTTGTTTTATTTGTTATTGTTGTTATTGTTATTGTTTATTTGACGTTGTTTTTGTTATTTGACGTTGTTGTTGTTATTGTTGTATTAGTTGTTGTTGTTGTTGCTTATTTGACGTTGTTGTTATTGTTGCTATTTATTTGACGTTGTTGTTGTTGTAATTTATTTGACGTTGTTGTTGTTGTTGTTGTTTATTTGACGTTGTTGTTGTTGTTTTATTTGTTATTGTTGTTATTGTTGTTGCTTATTTGACGTTGTTGTTATTGTTGTTGTTTATTTGACGTTGTTGTTGTTATTCATTTGACGTTGTTGTTGTTGTTGTTGTTTATTTGACGTTGTTGTTGTTGTTCTTCATTTGACGTTGTTGATGTCGTTGTTTTTGTTGTTTATTTGACGTTGTTGTTCTTCATTTGACGTTGTTGATGTCGTTGTTTTTGTTGTTTATTTGACGTTGTTGTTATTTATTTGACGTTGTTGTTGTTTATTTGACGTTGTTGTTGTTGTTGTTTATTTGACGTTGTCGTTGTTGTTGTTGTTGTTGTTTATTTGACGTTGTTGTTGTTGTTGACGCTGTTGTTGTTATTGTTTATTTGATGTTGTTGTTGTTGTTGACATAGTTCTTGTTGTTTATTTGACGTTGTTGTTGTTGTTGTTGTTGACGTTGTTGTTTATTTGACGTTGTTGTTGTTGTTTATTTGACGTTGTTGTTGTTGTTGTTGACGTTGTTGTTGTTGTTGTTTATTGGACGTTGTTGTTGTTGTTGTTTATTTGACATTTTTGTTGTTGTTGACGATGATGTTATTGTTGTTGTTTATTTGACATTGTTGTTTATGTTATTTTTTATTTGACGTTGTTGTTGTTGTTTATTTGACGTTGTTGTTGTTGTTTATTTGACGTTGTTGTTGTTTTTTATTTGACGTTGTTGTTGTTGACATTGTTGTTTTTGGTGTTTATTTGACGTTGTTGTTGTTGTTTTTTATTTGACGTTGTTGTTGTTGTTTATTTGACATTTTTGTTGTTGTTGATGTTGTTGTTGTTGTTGTTTTTTATTTGACGTTGTTGTTGTTGTTGTTGTTGTTGTTTATTTGACATTTTTGTTGTTGTTGATGTTGTTGTTGTTGTTGTTTTTTATTTGACGTTGTTGTTGTTGTTGTTGTTGTTTATTTGACGTTGTTGTTGTTGTTATTGTTGTTTGTGTTGTTAATTTGACGTTGTTGTTGTTTATTTGACGTTGTTGTTGTTGTTGTTTATTTGACGTTTTTGTTGTTGTTGTTTATTTGATGTTGTTGTTGTTGTTATTTATTTGACGTTGTTGTTGTTGTTATTGTTTATTTGACGTTGTTGTTGTTTTTGTTGTTTATTTGACGTTGTTGTTGTTATTTATTTGACGTTGTTGTTGTTGTTGTTTATTTGACGTTGTTGTTAACGTTGTTGTTATTGGTGTTTATTTGACGTTGTTGTTGTTGTTGTTTATTTGACGTTGTTGTTGTTGTTGACGTTGTTATTGTTGTTTTTTATTTGATGTTGTTATTGTTGTTGTTGACATAGTTGTTGTTGTTTATTTGACGTTGTTCTTGTTGTTGCCGTTGTTGTTTATTTGACGTTGTTGTTGTTGTTTATTTGACGTTGTTGTTGTTGTTGTTGACGTTGTTGTTATTGTTGTTTACTGGACGTTGTTGTTGTTGTTTATTTGACATTGTTATTGTTGTTGACGGTGTTGTTGTTGTTGTTGTTTATTTGACATTGTTGTTGTTGTTATTTATTTGACGTTGTTGTTGTTGTTAATTTTATTTGACGTTGTTGTTGTTGTTAATTTGACGTTGTTGTTGTTGTTGTTGTTTATTTGACGTTGTTGTTGTTGTTTATTTGACGTTGTTGTTGTTGTTGTTTATTTAACGTTGTTGTTGTTATTTATTTGACGTTGTTGTTGTTGTTATTGTTTATTTAGCGTTGTTGTTGTTTATTTGACGTTGTTATTGTTTATTTGACGTTGTTTTTGTTATTTGACGTTGTTGTTGTTATTGTTGTATTAGTTGTTGTTGTTGTTGCTTATTTGACGTTGTTGTTATTGTTGCTATTTATTTGACGT
>OX451735.1:1339400200-1339410200 GCA_948472305.1 Vicia faba | reverse complement strand
TTTATTTGACGTTGTTGTTGTTGTTGTTTTTGTTGTTTATTTGACGTTGTTGTTGTTGACATTGTTGTTGTTGTTGTTGTTTATTTAACGTTCTTGTTGTTGTTTTTTATTTGACGTTGTTGTTATTGACATTGTTGTTGTTGTTGTTGTTGTTGTTTATTTGACGTAGTTGTTGTTATTGACGTTGTTGTTGTTGTTGTTTATTTGACATTTTTGTTGTTGTTGATGTTGTTGTTGTTTTTTATTTGACGTTGTTGTTGTTGTTTATTTGACGTTGTTGTTGTTGTTATTGTTGTTGTTGTTGTTATTGTTGTTGTTGTTGTTAATTTGACGTTGTTGTTTATTTGACGTTGTTGTTATTGTTGTTTATTTGACGTTGTTGTTGTTTATTTGATGTTGTTGTTATTTATTTGACGTTGTTGTTGTTGTTATTGTTTATTTGACGTTGTTGTTGTTGTTGACGTTGTTGTTGTTATTGTTTATTTGATGTTGTTGTTGTTGTTGTTGACATAGTTGTTGTTGTTTATTTGACGTTGTTGTTGTTGTTGTTGTTGACGTTGTTGTTTATTTGACGTTGTTGTTGTTGTTTATTTGACGTTGTTGTTGTTGTTGTTGACATTGTTGTTGTTGTTGTTGTTGTTTATTGGATGTTGTTGTTGTTGTTGTTTATTTGACATTGTTGTTGTTGTTGACGGTGTTGTTATTGTTGTTGTTTATTTGACATTGTTGTTGTTGTTATTATTTATTTGACGTTGTTGTTGTTGTTGTTTATTTGACGTTGTTGTTAATGTTGTTTATTTGACGTTGTTGTTTATTTAACATTGTTGTTGTTATTTGAAGTCTTTGTTGTTGTTATATTTGTTGTTGTTGTTGTTGTTGTTGTTTATTTGACGTTGTTGTTTATGTTTATTTGATGTTATTGTTGTTGTTTATTTGACATTATTATTGTTGTTGTTGTTGTTGTTGTTGTTGTTTATTTGACGTTGTTGTTGACGTTATTGTTGTTGTTTATTTGACGTTGTTGTTGTTGTTGTTATTGTTTATTTGACGTTGTTTATGATGTTGACATAGTTGTTGTTGTTTTTGTTATTTATTTGACGTTGTTATTGTTGTTGTTGTTTTTCTTATTGTTATTGTTGGTGTTGTTGTTGTTTATTTGACGTTGTTGACATTGTTGTTGTTGTTGTTTATTTGACGTTGTTGTTGTTGTTGTTTATTTGACGTTGTAATTGTTGTTGTTTATTTGACGTTGTTGTTGTTGTTATTGTTTATTTAACGTTGTTGTTGTTGTTTATTTGACGTTGTTGTTGTTGTTGTTGTTGTTTATTTGACATTGTTGTTGTTGTTGACGTTGTTTGTTGTAGTTGTTTATTTGACATTGTTGTTGTTGACATTGTTGTTGTTGTTGTTTATTTGACGTTCTTGTTGTTGTTTTTTATTTGACGTTGTTGTTGTTGACATTGTTGTTGTTGTTGTTTATTTGACGTAGTTGTTGTTATTGACGTTGTTGTTGTTGTTGTTGTTGTTGTTTATTTGACGTTGTTGTTGTTGTTGTTTTTGTTGTTTATTTGACGTTGTTGTTGTTGACATTGTTGTTGTTGTTGTTGTTTATTTAACGTTCTTGTTGTTGTTTTTTATTTGACGTTGTTGTTGTTGACATTGTTGTTGTTGTTGTTGTTGTTTATTTGACGTAGTTGTTGTTATTGACGTTGTTGTTGTTGTTGTTGTTTATTTGACATTTTTGTTGTTGTTGATGTTGTTGTTGTTTTTTATTTGACGTGGTTGTTGTTGTTTATTTGACGTTGTTGTTGTTGTTATTGTTGTTGTTGTTGTTAATTTGACGTTGTTGTTATTGTTGTTTATTTGACGTTGTTGTTGTTGTTTATTTGATGTTGTTGTTATTTATTTGACGTTGTTGTTGTTGTTATTGTTTATTTGACGTTGTTGTTGTTGTTGACGTTGTTGTTGTTATTGTTTATTTGATGTTGTTGTTGTTGTTGAAATAGTTGTTGTTGTTTATTTGACGTTGTTGTTGTTGTTGTTGTTGACGTTGTTGTTTATTTGACGTTGTTGTTGTTGTTTATTTGACGTTGTTGTTGTTGTTGTTGACATTGTTGTTGTTGTTGTTGTTGTTTATTGGACGTTGTTGTTGTTGTTGTTTATTTGACATTGTTGTTGTTGTTGACGGTGTTGTTATTGTTGTTGTTTATTTGACATTGTTGTTGTTGTTATTATTTATTTGACGTTGTTGTTGTTGTTGTTTATTTGACGTTGTTGTTAATGTTGTTTATTTGACGTTGTTGTTTATTTGGCATTGTTGTTGTTATTTGAAGTCTTTGTTGTTGTTATATTTGTTGTTGTTGTTGTTGTTGTTGTTGTTTATTTGACGTTGTTGTTGTTGTTTATTTGATGTTATTGTTGTTGTTTATTTGACATTATTATTGTTGTTGTTGTTGTTGTTGTTTATTTGACGTTGTTGTTGACGTTATTGTTGTTGTTTATTTGACGTTGTTGTTGTTGTTGTTATTGTTTATTTGACGTTGTTTATGATGTTGACATAGTTGTTGTTGTTTTTGTTATTTATTTGACGTTGTTATTGTTGTTGTTGTTTTTCTTATTGTTATTGTTGGTGTTGTTGTTGTTTATTTGACGTTGTTGACATTGTTGTTGTTGTTGTTTATTTGACGTTGTTGTTGTTGTTGTTGTTTATTTGACGTTGTAATTGTTGTTGTTTATTTGACGTTGTTGTTGTTGTTGTTTATTTGACGTTGTTGTTGTTGTTTATTTGACGTTGTTGTTGTTGTTGTTGTTGTTGTTTATTTGACATTGTTGTTGTTGTTGACGTTGTTTGTTGTAGTTGTTTATTTGACATTGTTGTTGTTGACATTGTTGTTGTTGTTGTTTATTTGACGTTCTTGTTGTTGTTTTTTATTTGATGTTGTTGTTGTTGACATTGTTGTTGTTGTTGTTTATTTGACGTAGTTGTTGTTATTGACGTTGTTGTTGTTGTTGTTGTTTATTTGACGTTTTTGTTGTTGTTGATGTTGTTGTTGTTGTTGTATTTTATTTGAAGTTGTTGTTGTTGTTGTTGTTTATTTGACGTTTTTGTTGTTGTAATTGTTGTTGTTGTTATTAATTTGACGTTGTTGTTGTTGTTTATTTGACCCTGTTGTTGTTGTTGTTTATTTGACGTTGTTGTTGTTGTTATTTATTTGACATTGTTGTTGTTGTTGTTTATTTGACGTTGTTGTTTATTTGACATGGTATTTTATTTGACGTTGTTGTTGTTGTTTATTTGACGTTGTTGTTGTTATTTGAAGTTGTTGTTGTTATTTGAAGTTGTTGTTGTTGTATTTGTTGTTGTTGTTGTTTATTTGACGTTGTTGTTGTTGTTTATTTGACGTTGTTGTTATTGTTGTTTTTTTGACGTTGTTATTGTTGTTGTTGTTATTGTTTATTTGACGTTGTTTTTGTTATTTGACGTTGTTGTTGTTATTGTTGTATTAGTTGTTGTTGTTGTTGCTTATTTGACGTTGTTGTTATTGTTGCTATTTATTTGACGTTGTTGTTGTTGTAATTTATTTGACGTTGTTGTTGTTGTTGTTGTTTATTTGACGTTGTTGTTGTTGTTTTATTTGTTATTGTTGTTATTGTTGTTGCTTATTTGACGTTGTTGTTATTGTTGTTGTTTATTTGACGTTGTTGTTGTTATTCATTTGACGTTGTTGTTGTTGTTGTTGTTTATTTGACGTTGTTGTTGTTGTTCTTCATTTGACGTTGTTGATGTCGTTGTTTTTGTTGTTTATTTGACGTTGTTGTTATTTATTTGACGTTGTTGTTGTTTATTTGACGTTGTTGTTGTTGTTGTTTATTTGACGTTGTCGTTGTTGTTGTTGTTGTTGTTTATTTGACGTTGTTGTTGTTGTTGACGCTGTTGTTGTTATTGTTTATTTGATGTTGTTGTTGTTGTTGACATAGTTCTTGTTGTTTATTTGACGTTGTTGTTGTTGTTGTTGACGTTGTTGTTTATTTGACGTTGTTGTTGTTGTTTATTTGACGTTGTTGTTGTTGTTGTTGACGTTGTTGTTGTTGTTGTTTATTGGACGTTGTTGTTGTTGTTGTTTATTTGACATTTTTGTTGTTGTTGACGATGATGTTATTGTTGTTGTTTATTTGACATTGTTGTTTATGTTATTTTTTATTTGACGTTGTTGTTGTTGTTTATTTGACGTTGTTGTTGTTGTTTATTTGACGTTGTTGTTGTTTTTTATTTGACGTTGTTGTTGTTGACATTGTTGTTTTTGGTGTTTATTTGACGTTGTTGTTGTTGTTTTTTATTTGACGTTGTTGTTGTTGTTTATTTGACATTTTTGTTGTTGTTGATGTTGTTGTTGTTGTTGTTTTTTATTTGACGTTGTTGTTGTTGTTGTTGTTGTTGTTTATTTGACATTTTTGTTGTTGTTGATGTTGTTGTTGTTGTTGTTTTTTATTTGACGTTGTTGTTGTTGTTGTTGTTGTTTATTTGACGTTGTTGTTGTTGTTATTGTTGTTTGTGTTGTTAATTTGACGTTGTTGTTGTTTATTTGACGTTGTTGTTGTTGTTGTTTATTTGACGTTTTTGTTGTTGTTGTTTATTTGATGTTGTTGTTGTTGTTATTTATTTGACGTTGTTGTTGTTGTTATTGTTTATTTGACGTTGTTGTTGTTGTTGTTTATTTGACGTTGTTGTTAATGTTGTTTATTTGACGTTGTTGTTTATTTAACATTGTTGTTGTTATTTGAAGTCTTTGTTGTTGTTATATTTGTTGTTGTTGTTGTTGTTGTTGTTTATTTGACGTTGTTGTTGTTGTTTATTTGATGTTATTGTTGTTGTTTATTTGACATTATTATTGTTGTTGTTGTTGTTGTTGTTGTTTATTTGACGTTGTTGTTGACGTTATTGTTGTTGTTTATTTGACGTTGTTGTTGTTGTTGTTATTGTTTATTTGACGTTGTTTATGATGTTGACATAGTTGTTGTTGTTTTTGTTATTTATTTGACGTTGTTATTGTTGTTGTTGTTTTTCTTATTGTTATTGTTGGTGTTGTTGTTGTTTATTTGACGTTGTTGACATTGTTGTTGTTGTTGTTTATTTGACGTTGTTGTTGTTGTTGTTTATTTGACGTTGTAATTGTTGTTGTTTATTTGACGTTGTTGTTGTTGTTATTGTTTATTTAACGTTGTTGTTGTTGTTTATTTGACGTTGTTGTTGTTGTTGTTGTTGTTTATTTGACATTGTTGTTGTTGTTGACGTTGTTTGTTGTAGTTGTTTATTTGACATTGTTGTTGTTGACATTGTTGTTGTTGTTGTTTATTTGACGTTCTTGTTGTTGTTTTTTATTTGACGTTGTTGTTGTTGACATTGTTGTTGTTGTTGTTTATTTGACGTAGTTGTTGTTATTGACGTTGTTGTTGTTGTTGTTGTTTATTTGACGTTGTTGTTGTTGTTGTTTTTGTTGTTTATTTGACGTTGTTGTTGTTGACATTGTTGTTGTTGTTGTTGTTTATTTAACGTTCTTGTTGTTGTTTTTTATTTGACGTTGTTGTTGTTGACATTGTTGTTGTTGTTGTTGTTGTTTATTTGACGTAGTTGTTGTTATTGACGTTGTTGTTGTTGTTGTTGTTTATTTGACATTTTTGTTGTTGTTGATGTTGTTGTTGTTTTTTATTTGACGTGGTTGTTGTTGTTTATTTGACGTTGTTGTTGTTGTTATTGTTGTTGTTGTTGTTAATTTGACGTTGTTGTTTATTTGACGTTGTTGTTATTGTTGTTTATTTGACGTTGTTGTTGTTGTTTATTTGATGTTGTTGTTATTTATTTGACGTTGTTGTTGTTGTTATTGTTTATTTGACGTTGTTGTTGTTGTTGACGTTGTTGTTGTTATTGTTTATTTGATGTTGTTGTTGTTGTTGAAATAGTTGTTGTTGTTTATTTGACGTTGTTGTTGTTGTTGTTGTTGACGTTGTTGTTTATTTGACGTTGTTGTTGTTGTTTATTTGACGTTGTTGTTGTTGTTGTTGACATTGTTGTTGTTGTTGTTGTTGTTTATTGGACGTTGTTGTTGTTGTTGTTTATTTGACATTGTTGTTGTTGTTGACGGTGTTGTTATTGTTGTTGTTTATTTGACATTGTTGTTGTTGTTATTATTTATTTGACGTTGTTGTTGTTGTTGTTTATTTGACGTTGTTGTTAATGTTGTTTATTTGACGTTGTTGTTTATTTGGCATTGTTGTTGTTATTTGAAGTCTTTGTTGTTGTTATATTTGTTGTTGTTGTTGTTGTTGTTGTTGTTTATTTGACGTTGTTGTTGTTGTTTATTTGATGTTATTGTTGTTGTTTATTTGACATTATTATTGTTGTTGTTGTTGTTGTTGTTTATTTGACGTTGTTGTTGACGTTATTGTTGTTGTTTATTTGACGTTGTTGTTGTTGTTGTTATTGTTTATTTGACGTTGTTTATGATGTTGACATAGTTGTTGTTGTTTTTGTTATTTATTTGACGTTGTTATTGTTGTTGTTGTTTTTCTTATTGTTATTGTTGGTGTTGTTGTTGTTTATTTGACGTTGTTGACATTGTTGTTGTTGTTGTTTATTTGACGTTGTTGTTGTTGTTGTTGTTTATTTGACGTTGTAATTGTTGTTGTTTATTTGACGTTGTTGTTGTTGTTGTTTATTTGACGTTGTTGTTGTTGTTTATTTGACGTTGTTGTTGTTGTTGTTGTTGTTTATTTGACATTGTTGTTGTTGTTGACGTTGTTTGTTGTAGTTGTTTATTTGACATTGTTGTTGTTGACATTGTTGTTGTTGTTGTTTATTTGACGTTCTTGTTGTTGTTTTTTATTTGATGTTGTTGTTGTTGACATTGTTGTTGTTGTTGTTTATTTGACGTAGTTGTTGTTATTGACGTTGTTGTTGTTGTTGTTGTTTATTTGACGTTTTTGTTGTTGTTGATGTTGTTGTTGTTGTTGTATTTTATTTGAAGTTGTTGTTGTTGTTGTTGTTTATTTGACGTTTTTGTTGTTGTAATTGTTGTTGTTGTTATTAATTTGACGTTGTTGTTGTTGTTTATTTGACCCTGTTGTTGTTGTTGTTTATTTGACGTTGTTGTTGTTGTTATTTATTTGACATTGTTGTTGTTGTTGTTTATTTGACGTTGTTGTTTATTTGACATGGTATTTTATTTGACGTTGTTGTTGTTGTTTATTTGACGTTGTTGTTGTTATTTGAAGTTGTTGTTGTTATTTGAAGTTGTTGTTGTTGTATTTGTTGTTGTTGTTGTTTATTTGACGTTGTTGTTGTTGTTTATTTGACGTTGTTGTTATTGTTGTTTTTTTGACGTTGTTATTGTTGTTGTTGTTATTGTTTATTTGACGTTGTTTTTGTTATTTGACGTTGTTGTTGTTATTGTTGTATTAGTTGTTGTTGTTGTTGCTTATTTGACGTTGTTGTTATTGTTGCTATTTATTTGACGTTGTTGTTGTTGTAATTTATTTGACGTTGTTGTTGTTGTTGTTGTTTATTTGACGTTGTTGTTGTTGTTTTATTTGTTATTGTTGTTATTGTTGTTGCTTATTTGACGTTGTTGTTATTGTTGTTGTTTATTTGACGTTGTTGTTGTTATTCATTTGACGTTGTTGTTGTTGTTGTTGTTTATTTGACGTTGTTGTTGTTGTTCTTCATTTGACGTTGTTGATGTCGTTGTTTTTGTTGTTTATTTGACGTTGTTGTTATTTATTTGACGTTGTTGTTGTTTATTTGACGTTGTTGTTGTTGTTGTTTATTTGACGTTGTCGTTGTTGTTGTTGTTGTTGTTTATTTGACGTTGTTGTTGTTGTTGACGCTGTTGTTGTTATTGTTTATTTGATGTTGTTGTTGTTGTTGACATAGTTCTTGTTGTTTATTTGACGTTGTTGTTGTTGTTGTTGACGTTGTTGTTTATTTGACGTTGTTGTTGTTGTTTATTTGACGTTGTTGTTGTTGTTGTTGACGTTGTTGTTGTTGTTGTTTATTGGACGTTGTTGTTGTTGTTGTTTATTTGACATTTTTGTTGTTGTTGACGATGATGTTATTGTTGTTGTTTATTTGACATTGTTGTTTATGTTATTTTTTATTTGACGTTGTTGTTGTTGTTTATTTGACGTTGTTGTTGTTGTTTATTTGACGTTGTTGTTGTTTTTTATTTGACGTTGTTGTTGTTGACATTGTTGTTTTTGGTGTTTATTTGACGTTGTTGTTGTTGTTTTTTATTTGACGTTGTTGTTGTTGTTTATTTGACATTTTTGTTGTTGTTGATGTTGTTGTTGTTGTTGTTTTTTATTTGACGTTGTTGTTGTTGTTGTTGTTGTTGTTTATTTGACATTTTTGTTGTTGTTGATGTTGTTGTTGTTGTTGTTTTTTATTTGACGTTGTTGTTGTTGTTGTTGTTGTTTATTTGACGTTGTTGTTGTTGTTATTGTTGTTTGTGTTGTTAATTTGACGTTGTTGTTGTTTATTTGACGTTGTTGTTGTTGTTGTTTATTTGACGTTTTTGTTGTTGTTGTTTATTTGATGTTGTTGTTGTTGTTATTTATTTGACGTTGTTGTTGTTGTTATTGTTTATTTGACGTTGTTGTTGTTGTTGTTTATTTGACGTTGTTATTGTTGTTTATTGGACGTTGTTATTGTTGTTTATTTGACGTTGTTTTTGTTATTTTACGTTGTTGTTGTTGTTGTTGTTGTATTTGTTGTTGTTGTTGTTGTTGTTGCTTATTTGACGTTGTTGTTATTGTTGCTATTTATTTGACGTTGTTATTGTTGTTGTTTATTTGACGTTGTTGTTGTTGTTGTTTATTTGACGTTATTGTTGTTGTTATTTATTTGACGTTGTTGTTGTTGTTATATTTGTTATTGTTGTTATTATTGTTGCTTATTTGACGTTGTTGTTATTGTTGTTGTTTATTTGACGTTGTTGTTGTTGTTATTCAATTGACGTTGTTGTTGTTTATTTGACGTTGTTGTTGTTGTTGTTGTTGTTTATTTGACGTTGTTGTTGTTGTTGTTTTTGTTGTTTATTTGACGTTGTTGTTGTTATTTATTTGACGTTGTTGTTGTTGTTGTTTATTTGACGTTGTTGTTAACGTTGTTGTTGTTGGTGTTTATTTGACGTTGTTGTTGTTGTTGTTTATTTGACGTTGTTGTTGTTGTTGACGTTGTTATTGTTGTTTTTTATTTGATGTTGTTATTGTTGTTGTTGACATAGTTGTTGTTGTTTATTTGACGTTGTTCTTGTTGTTGCCGTTGTTGTTTATTTGACGTTGTTGTTGTTGTTTATTTGACGTTGTTGTTGTTGTTGTTGACGTTGTTGTTATTGTTGTTTACTGGACGTTGTTGTTGTTGTTTATTTGACAATGTTATTGTTGTTGACGGTGTTGTTGTTGTTGTTGTTTATTTGACATTGTTGTTGTTGTTATTTATTTGACGTTGTTGTTGTTGTTAATTTTATTTGACGTTGTTGTTGTTGTTGTTAATTTGACGTTGTTGTTGTTGTTGTTGTTTATTTGACGTTGTTGTTGTTGTTTATTTGACGTTGTTGTTGTTGTTGTTTATTTAACGTTGTTGTTGTTATTTATTTGACGTTGTTGTTGTTGTTATTGTTTATTTGGCGTTGTTGTTGTTTATTTGACGTTGTTATTGTTTATTTGACGTTGTTTTTGTTATTTGACGTTGTTGTTGTTATTGTTGTATTAGTTGTTGTTGTTGTTGCTTATTTGACGTTGTTGTTATTGTTGCTATTTATTTGACGTTGTTGTTGTTGTTGTTTATTTGACGTTGTTGTTGTTATTGTTTATTTGACGTTGTTGTTGTTGTTTTATTTGTTATTGTTGTTATTGTTGTTGCTTATTTGACGTTGTTGTTATTGTTGTTGTTTATTTGACGTTGTTGTTGTTATTCATTTGACGTTGTTGTTGTTGTTGTTTATTT